>WEKX01014570.1:441874-459706 GCA_013390025.1 Pitta sordida | reverse complement strand
TTCATCTCATCCCATCCCATCCTGTTCCAACTCATCTCATCCCATCACATCCTATCCCAGCTCATCTCATTCCATTCTACCCAACCCCACTTCATCCCATCCCATCCTGTTCCAACTAATCCCATCCCACCCTACCCCACCCCACCCCATCCCCTCAGCTCCAAAGTCAACGACACTGATGATCCACCCCAATCCCAGCAGCTGCTTAAAGCAGATATTCAAATTTTTGCCACCCAAAAGGTGCAGAGTTGCCCCAGTTTCGGGCCACTGGCCTGTGAGTGCACCTGTATCACTCAGCACCAGCAGGTTCAGCTGCTAAACCCCCTCACAACCCTGTAAAAACATTGATGATCAGGGTAGTAACTCCACTTAGTGAGTTTATACACCAGTACACTGTATATTGAAGTATATATACTATATATATTGTAAGTCTGTATCACACAGAAAGCTCCAGAATGATTAAAACAGCTCAAACTATTCAAAATTGGCACAAAAAGGGATGAATTAGTAATTCTAGAATAATATTAAGAGGCCCCAACTCATCATTTGAATTGAAAGTTAATTTACAGGAGGGGAAGTGAGACAAGTTGAGCTACTTCAGCCTCAAGTGCAGCTCCTAATGGTACTTCCCACACAGAAAGTTGTAAATTAATTTTATACTGCGCATTTCTAATTTCTTGAAAGCGAATTCCATTAGGAAAATAAAGGGCATTTTAAAAAGCAAGTCATAAAACGTGTGACTGTAAAGCAAAGGAGTCAGATGTAAACGCTGGATGAAAAATTAATAAGTAAAAAGCTTTTTCCCCTGGATCCTCCCCACCCAATTTCCTGCTTTTTCCTGGTTTTCCTGCTGAGTATTTCAACAGGCTGGGATGTCATGAGGCCAAAGCAGCACTCTGGGGGAGGAGCTGTCATTACCTTACCTTCTTCTGGCGGTGAAAATTCCTAATTGAGTCTAAGTCAGTCTCTAATTGAGACTAAACCAAGTGTGAGGGAAAACAAGGGAACGTTGCTGGTCCACCCCACCTGCCTGGTCGATCTCTGCCTCAACTTCCAGCTTCAGGTAGACATCCTCCAGTGTGGTCATGGACACGCCGTAGGTGATGACACCCAGGTGGGAATGGGTGTCCAGGTCAGAAAACAAGCCTGGGGACAGAGGTGACACAAGCTGCTCTGAAACTGTGCTCCATCAGCTCCCCAAAGAGCTTCAGGCACATCAGACACATCCTCGAAGCCTTGTGCTTGGTGGGGAAAAGCTGTAGGGTGGAAATATCAATGGGTAGATATGAAGATACAGGTCATGGCTTGAGAACCAGGGTTGGGATTAGCTGCTTTTAACAGTGAACTTTAATTTCTGTGGTCAGGAAGTGTGGCAGGTTTTCCTGAAGGTCTGGTGTTAATGAAACCCACCTCAACATCCTGAAGCTCCTGGCCCAGGGAAGCCAGGAGTGGAAGCATCACACCCAGGGTTTGCAGGACAGCTTGTCCTGCCTAAATCCCTGCCCAGGCACAAAGGGGTTTTACACATAAATCCACTGAGTGATTTCATGTAATATAAAAATCACAGATGGGTAAGGTCAGGTTGACTGGGCAGGAGATCCTGGACAGGCAGAGTTGGAAGATGAACATGAGGGTCAGAGTGAGAGCATTAATTAGCACCTTTGGGATGAAAAATGCTATTAGGCTCTTGTCTGTCCTAGGAGATGAAAGACTTAAAATGAGGAGCTTAAGAGCCAAGGTCAGGCTGAAGGAAAATGGAAACACATGAAATGGGAAGAGCAGCTGGATACGTGATGATGCCGCTCAAATCTCCCCAATTTCTTCAGCCCCACTGACCAAGGCACATTCCTCACCTTGGCTTCTCCTTGCAAGAGTTTGGGGGAATTGGTTCCATCTTACATAATGTGCCTGTTTTCAAACAGGCTGCTAAGGGCAAAGCTAATAAATTATTAACTTCAATGCAGCAGGGAACAAAACCACTTATGAAATATTAGCTGCACATTCCCATCAGTATTGATTCTCCCCTCCCTCTCTGCACGGCACAAGGGACACAGCGTTTATTCCATTTATTTCTGGGAGGTGAACAAGGATCAGATAATTGCTGCCATCTAGTGAGATCCTCTCATCTGCTCCGTGCTCCCTCTCACTGCTGAGTTTTAAGGGAGTGACACCACGCTCTTTGCAGGTCATAGCAAGGGTTGTTGCGTTTTGCGGCATTTGGGGCTTTCCTGCTTCCTGCTGGAGGCCAGTCCTGCTCACTAAACCCCTCTGCAATTAGCTGATGCTCCTGCAGGACAAGGGGATGCTCAGGGTGTCTTCACCACAGAGGCATCTCCCCAGCACCTGCTGTCAGGTCCCCACACCCCTCTGACACACCACAGCCCCCCTAGAGGAGGCAGCAAGGTCCTCACTCACCTGAGAAAGACCTCACTGACTCCCCATCAGCCAAACCATGCTAGAGATAAAGCCACATGAACTCCCAGCTGACACTTTCACAGAAGTGCAGGCTGCAGCCACGCTTCAGGCATTTCTCCTCTGCAGCCACTCACCCCTGGAGCACAAAAACCCCAACAATACCTGCAAATTTGTCCATGTCCTTGAGCGGGAGGGTGTACACGAGCTGCTCGTTGTTCTCCTGGATCAGGGTGGCTGCAGGGATGTGCTGCCTTATCAGCGAGGTCGTGGCTTCTGTGTTGCAATAGGCATCGATGTGCATGCTAAAAAATGACAAATTGGGACTTTTAAAGCTTGACTTTCTCCTGACACTGCACCACAACCACCAGCCACCAAACACTCAGTTTTATCAAAGATGATACAAGGACCTTTTTGGAGGGCAGGGGGTGCTATCTTAAGAGATACCAACAGAAAACGACTGAAAAAGAGACACGTGAGGGCACGTACCGGGTACCACAACCCAATTACCTCAGGCGGTAGCCAATGCCCCACTTGCTTTTGAGGAAGAGAGAAGATCCAAGGCATTTTAACATCCCTTGAGAAATCACAGCCTTGCGATCTAGAAATAAAAAGTCAAGAAGGCACCTTTGAAGCACAAGAGTCACAATTTGCTCCCAACCCCAACGATGTATTTAAACACAAACGTATTCCACGGCTGGGGAAGCAGCCCTGGCAGTGCCCAGGGGGGGCAGCAGGGCTCACCAGCCAGGATATCTGCCTCGTCCATGAAGTGGGTGCTGAACACGGTGACCCCGTGGGCTTTTCTCTGCTTGAGGAGGTTCCAGACGATGTGGCGGGAGCAGGGATCCATCCCCGCCGTTGGCTCATCCAGCAGCAAAACCTGAGGGCAAAACCAGGAAAGGTTTTCACAGCACTGACCCCAGGAACCCCTGCGAAGGGTTTTTCTCTCAAGCCTGGTAGTTACTCCTCTAAAACACACAGGAAATGGCCCAGACTAAGCAAGGAAGTTATTGCCACTGTGCTGTGAATAATTCCATCTCCTGTTGTGACAAATGGAAAAAATCCTGTAATAACTTAATGCCACGATCTGTTTCATTCTGGTTCTAATACAATTATGTATTAGAATTAACAATTCAGCTGCGGGTTCATTCTTCCTAATAAGGGGTGGTTAAATACACACACACCTGCTTTTAAAACCCCTGGGAACTGTCAGACACATCGTTTTTAACACAGATCTCCAAGCACTCCCCACTCTCCCAGGCCAGAAATTACAGACAGAGCTGTAACACAAAAGAGCTCCCTGGCTCCATTCCTGCTCCCAGCTCCTGGATGGCTTTGGAAGGGAAGTATCCAACAGTTGGACTGTTGGGGGCTAAATGTTACCTGCCAGAAATTACATAAAACTCGTCCCACTATTTATTTCCCAAAGAGCTCAAACCCAGAGCTACTGCCATTACATGAGTCATTAACAGCCTCAAGCACAAAGGTTGAGTCATTAAAGTGATTTTTTTTTGAGCCACAAATGAAAAAACAACAAAAAAGGAGCAACAGATGCTCAAAAAATTTCTGCATATATATACATACACAATAAATTAACACCTGAGAAACACCAAAATATGTCTTTTATATGTATTAGTTGGTTTTGACAAGAGACACCCACCCTCCAGTGGATCAGTGGGAATGTCTCCATTCCTCTCACCTTGGGGTTCCCAAGAACAGCAACTCCCACCGACAGCCTCCTCTTCTGCCCTCCACTTAATTTTTTAGCCTGATTGTCCCTGATGGGCTGCATCTCCAAATCCAACAACACTTTCTGCACCTTGAAAACACGGGAAACATATTTGTTGTTTTAAAAAGACCTTTGCATTTTAAAACCAAATTATTGACGATTAACATTCCAACGATCATTCCCAGTCTGTATCTGAACTGCACAACCTGTACACCTGAAGTTTAAAGGTGCCTGTGCCTGAACCCAAATGCCAGGATTTAAAATGTTTCATGAGCATTTGAATCTCCTGGGAAAAATCAAGAGCTTATCTTTGCCAAAATATCTGTCTGTAACTCTTTGTCTACTGTACCATAAAGTAAGACTTCACTGCAAACTCAAGGAAATCTTTTGACCTGCAGGTTAAAAAGGAACATGCCAGACCATACCTGTGACCAGGTGACTCACCTCTTGTATCAGATCATTCTGGGGGATTCCCTTAATGGCAGCAAATATGGAGAGATTCTCCTCCACAGTTAAAATGTCGAAGTGTATGTCGGACTGAGGGCACACCCCCGTGATCTGCCTCACCTCCAGCATCTCATCAATCTCAGACACTCTGTGCCCATAGACAGAGACGAACCCTAAAGAACAATTCACAGAGCCAGGAGCAATCAAGGAAGAAGGTCCTCACAGCCAGAGAGCAGGTGAGTGTGGGCATGAACTGGGAGTGAATTTTGGGAGGCGTTAGAGCAGCTTCCCAGCACCTGAAAGGGGTTCCCAGGAACACTGGGGAGGGATTTTCACACGGCAATGCAGTGATAGGACAAGGGAGAAAGAGGCTGGGATGAAGGAGGACAGGGTTCGATTAGACATTAGGAATAAATTCCTTATTGTAAGGATACACTGGCACAGGTTTCCTAGAGACTCCCCATCCCTGGAAGTGTCCAAGGCCAGGTTAGACAGGGCTTGGAGCAACCTGGAATAGTGGAAGGTGTCCCTTGGGATAGTGGAAGGTGTCCCTGCCCATGGCAGGGGGTGGGACTGGATGATCTTTAAGTCCCTCCCAACCCAAACCATTCAATGATTCCCTGGTTCTGTTTCAACGATTATCCAAAGAAAAATGTGGTGCATCCCAAAATAACCATAAAGGTCACAAGCTTTGGTTTTAAAAGCAGAGAGGGGCACCCAAACCCCCTGAGCACTCACCATCCGTGGGGGGACACAGCCCACAGAGGATGTTCATCAGCGTCGTCTTCCCGGTGCCGCTGTGTCCCAGCAGTGCCGTGATCTGACCCTCGTAGATGTCGAAGGACAAATCTGGTTCCAGGGGCAGAGAGAGAGAGAGAGCAGAGGTGAGGGATGTGCTCCCAGCTCCCAAGGCAGAGGGAAATTCAAATACTGACATATGGGGTATGCATCCACACTGCTGGGGGGACACCTGACCTCCATGGCCAGGGACCACCCGCCTTTAAATGCCACATGGGGAAACCAGATGGAACTATCAGGGAGAAGGGGCAGGGAAGATCCTCCCGCTGTGGGCATGGGCAGAGGAGGAATCACAGGGATGACACCAACAGGCTTTCCTTTGTGAAGGAAGGGCTCACTTTTGGGGGTTTTAAATGTGATTACTGAAAGCTGTGAGAGAAGACACACACAAGCACACCTGGCATTCATGCTCCACAGTCCCACCCCTCTTAAAGAAACCAAAAAAAAAAGCCTGGACTGAAACACAAAAGATCACTGAGCAATTCAGCCATTGCTCCTCTGCATCTGACAAGCAGCTAAAAAGCTAAAATGTTCTTACTTCTCAGAGCCTCCACAGTTTCCCCCTTTTTCCTGAATGTTTTCTGAACACAGCTGATTCTGAAAAAAGACATGTCATTGTATAAACTGTTTCAGGAGCTTTACACATCACTTTGAATGATCAATACTCAGCAACAGTCACAACAAGACGACAGCCAGACTAAAGTGGCACCAAGACCCATCAAGGCAAGCCAAGAGACAAGACATCTCGTCGCAGAACTTTGCCCATCTGCACCCTGGCATCAGGGCTTTATCTGGTCACCTTCTAAGGTATTTCCTACGTTGACAGACTGAATTATCCCAAATCTGTGTCTCTTTCACATGGCAGAACAATGCACTAGAGGTTTCTCAAGGTAGAAAAGGGAACAGCTGCTCCCCAGTACTTGAACAATACAACAGAAGACTTCACAGATATAGAGGTTTTTAGTAGAAGAGACACCAAAGATGTGATTAATGACAGCTCTTGACCAAAATGAGGTAAAACAAAGCAGGGATCTTTCTCTCCAAGAGAGGGAAAACCCTCCCTTCCAGCCCCACTGTTTTTCCATATCAGAAAAACCTGAAGGCACCCAACCTTCAGGATGAGTTTTGTCTGCCCTGAAAGTGAGGATGGGAGCAGGTTATGGGTGTGAGTCATGGGGAGAAGTGGGTATGAAAGAAAACAGAACCTGTACATGTAAAGATGACAAGACAGTGTGAAAGAGCTGGCGGAGGGATGACATGGGAACAGTCCAGGCTGGATGGACTTGACAATGGCCACAATGTTCTCATGTGACCATCAAGATTAAAACTGGACCCTTGAACCTACGACAAACGACTAAAGAGACGTGGAAGGTGTGGACAACACAAGACTTGTCCTGGCCATGATGCTCAAATATCTGAGATTAGTGGGGATAACGAGGAGAGGAGATGCAGGGATCCCCATCTCCCATAAGAACATTCCAGTGGCAAAAGATGGAAATGGGCCAAAAGGAAGACATTGAAAGTAACATCTGAGAAACACCAAAAGCACATGACAGACAAGATGCAAGACAACAAGTGACACAAAGCACAGCATGAAGGGCCAGAGCAGGGATGTTATTTCTCTCCCCTTTCACCCTCCTGAATGTGGCAGCTGAGTAAAACCACCACAAAGTTCCCCTCTGGTCTCTGAGGAACACCCCAGCCTTCACACAAACCCAAACCTCAGCTTTTTCTCCTCAAAAGTGTGTTACCAGAAACGAAACCCTCCCAGCAGAGCAGGCGTTCCAACATCTGCAACCGCTTACGCCGCTCGCGGCCTCAGTGCAACTGAGGGAATGGAAAACCAGCCCGGCTGGAGAGGGCTCCAACCAAAGGAACACAATCCACAAACAAACCCTCTCCCAAAGCCCAGTGATTTATCCTTGGAGAGCATCCACAGTGATGGGGATGCACTGGGAACGAGCCGTGCTGGGCGCCGAGGGCTCTTGCAATGCATACCATATGCTATTTGAATCCAACGAGAGCCGAGAACTCAGAGGGATTTCCAACATCCCACGTTAAAATTCCAGGGTCTCAGGTGATGCGCGCAGCTGGGGCAAGGGAGGGATTGTACCTGATGGCTTCTTTCCCCTGGAATTCCGAAGGCACGGGCTCGACGATCTCGCTGAAGCTCAAGCTGCTGTTGACGCTGCTCTCGTAGAGCTCCTTGTAATTCCTCCTGTGCTTTGACCAGAACGAGGGTTTCAGGAAGAAAAACGGCGTCCGGCGGAGCCCGAACTCCCCTGGAGGACATGGCGGGGGAAAAAAGACAATTTCTGAACCATTACAGATATTCTTCAGCTTCTTTGGGGGGTTTCAGGTCCAAAAGCCATGAGGTGTGAAAGGCTCAGGAGCCAGCCCAACACCTCTGTCCCACGGGGATCTCAGCAGCCAAGTTGATGTCATTTAAGCATTTAAGCCCCAGTTTTGCCAAGTATTTAAATATATGTGCAAATGTTCTCTTTATGCAAGAGAAATCCCCAGTGCTGAAAGAACAGTGACTTAAAACACGGGTGACAGAAAGCCAGAGGGATTGGAGGTGAGCGGAGCTCAGGGGCTTAACCAGGATTTAGTCGCAAGATTAACAACTTTATCCTCTGTTTCATGTTTAAATACTTCTGTCACAGGGAAAGGTCTGGAATGAGCAGAGGAGTCTTTGATTTTCAATTCTCTAAGAGTAAATTTTAAAGGCTGAAGCATTCAGTGGCCAAGTGAGGAAGTTTTTCCTCTAGAAAGAGGGGAAAAAAAATCAGCTTTTTCAGGACAGCAATTCTCAATATTCTGAAACCCCTCCTCATCTCCCAAGAGTTTCAACAGAATAGAAATTACTTCAGCTGGAATCTGAATAAAATCCATCTACAAACAGCAGCATGGTTGAATTTAAGTGAAGATGGCAGCAGCCTTGGGGGGCTCAGGACTGCAGGAACTGGTGATCCTTGCAAAGTTCAGCTGTTATCAGGGACATACCTGGGATAACCTGGTCAAGGTACACAGCTACCAGCAGGTAAAAGATGCTGTCCAGCACCAACAAAGCAAGGGAGATGCTCAGTGGGTAAGGACCATCATTTATGTTGGCAAATATTGCTCCATCTTCATAATCTTCCAGGTGCATCACCTGCACGGAGAGAGGGAGAAAAACAGCACACAGAGCAAAACTTGGCAAAAGAAACAAAAATAATGAGAAAGTGGCTGAGATCACAGCAATGAACACAAAACTCCTTTATGGTGTTTGATGTTAAACTCAACATCACTTATTAAAATTAAGGGAACTTATTAAAATATGGAATATCCCTTCCCCGCCCAGCTCATTAAAGTTAAATCTATTTAAGAATATCTCCATCAAGATCTATTGGAAAATGATCCACGACAAATGGACGAGGAGGGGCAGGGGGTTCTTTACCTGTGCGACACCGATCAAGAAGCTGCACTGACACAAAGGGCTGAGAAGCCACACGAAGGATTTGGGGAAATCCTCCAGCAGGACAATATTAAGGCCCACAAAGCCAAAAGCCAGCGTTGCCAAGAACTCCACTATGCCCACGTGCTTTGACTTCTTAAATACAGGCGTCAGCATAAGGGCAAAGAAAACCTGAGGGCACAGGAAAGAAACAGATGGGAAAGTATTACATTAATTAATAGTAACATTACAGGGTATAGAAAACTAAGGTAAAATAAACTTGGTCTCTGATAATCATGTAATTTTTCTGCTGCAGTCACTAGAGTGCTCACCCACATGGAATCATGGGATGGTTTAGGTGGGAAAAGACCTTTCAGATCATCGAGTCCAACTATTCCCCCACAACTGCCAAGGGACCCAGTAAATCATGTCCTTAAGTGCCACATCTACACAGCTTTTATATCCCTCCAGAACTCCAGGAGGGACAGATTTCCCAGAGATGTCAAGTGACAGAGCACAGAAAAAACTTATAAAACTAAAATGAGGAGGCACATGGCTGAGTGTGCACCCACACCCTGGTGAGTGCCAGGGACAGTGAGCAAAGAACTGCTCCTGCACTGGCTGCTCATGAACTCAGACAAAAAAATCTGCTCCAGAAATATATTTATAATACATTATAATACAATTCCCTGATGTTTAATGAGGGGTTAACGTTGCACTATACATTAACAACAAGCATTTCAAAGACGACACGGGTCTGGACTGCAGAACGGTTCTGCAGAGTGTTCTCAGCTCAGACAGATCATTATAAACCCAGGGGTTCCAGCAAGGAAAGGCACTTCTCACAGTGATGGCTGACACCTGCACAACATCCCAAACTGGAATTCCCTGAAGGAACGGGACAGCACAGGTCAGACACCAGCACTGCTCGGTCCTACATTTGCCCCAACTGCTTCAGTAGGAAGAGCAGGATGAGGTGGGAGGGGAATAAAACCCCCAGGGATTGGATGGGATGGATTTAACAAGCCCACCAATACTTACTGAGGAGACTCCATACAGGAAAAAGAGGAGGAATATCACAAAGGCACTGCTCTGGGGAAAGAGGGAGGAGGCCGTTGCAATCGCTGCCATGAGGATGGACATGACAAAGATCAGGCTCACGTAGAGGAGCACCCAGGAAAGCCTAGGAACAAAAAGGGGGGCAAGAACAGAAACCAGGCAGTGAATCCCCAGCCTGAA
This sequence comes from Pitta sordida, assembly GCA_013390025.1. Taxonomy (NCBI): domain Eukaryota; kingdom Metazoa; phylum Chordata; class Aves; order Passeriformes; family Pittidae; genus Pitta; species Pitta sordida. The sequence goes on along the minus strand of WEKX01014570.1, from coordinate 449,642 downwards.
TTAGCCACACAAGCAGCTAAACCCACCATTCCTTAATATTCCAGACAGCTGCGCCAAAGGCCAAGCTTGCAGCAAAACAAGAGCCCCCAAATAAAAGAGCTCTTGGAAACACCCCTGGAATTGTTCTCAGCACCACAGAACAAACAGATACCCACAGCAGCCAAAGATACACAATTAGATGATTCACAACTATTATTACTTTTTTAAACTTGCTTAAGTAATTCCCTGGTCCAACCAAAAGAAGGTAACAGAGTCGTAGGCTTCAATAATTCAAGAAATCCTTTTTAAAATTTAATACACCAGTCATTCCAGTCCCCGGGCCGGGTAATAAAATCCTTTCCTTTTCAAAAGCAGAGCTGTGAGCCCGTGAGCAACTCTGACCTCAGGAAACAAAGGTGGTTTGTGTACAGGTAGTAAAAAATGACACATTTCCTCAGAAGCAAGAAAAAAACATCATTCAGGCGAGCCCTGGTGGCTGTTCCAGTGCAAAGGGGACAGACGTGAAACCACTGCAGGAAAAGGCAAAGCTAACCCCGGTTTTCTTTCTTCAGCCATCCCTGATTTCAAATCAGCAGATCCTCTCATTTGGGGAAAAAGTCAAACATCACATTGCACAGGGTAATTTCCATCACAGTCAGGAAATAAATTAAAACCTGTTGCTTCAATTGCTCTGTCGCGTTAAAATTGTTGGGTTCATTTAATGATGTGCTGGGGAAACTGCTGCTCAGCTGTGAACAGAGGTTACCTCTACCTAGGGAAGGAGGTTCTGAGCAAAAAATATGTTAAAAAAAAAAAATTACATAAAAATCGCCCATATCATCAGATTTAATCCCTCCAAGTCTGGCATAGCTTTACATGCACAAACACAAGAGCATTACTCTGGTGTTTATTTGTTAAAAGATTTGTATTTTCATCATCCTGCAAATGCCTCTCTGCTTAATTTTACAGAGTATCTCACTTTGAGGGTGCTTTCAGTTAAAGGCTGAAAACAATTTTAGAACTAGAGGACGGAACAGGTTTCCCAGAAAATGTTATTTTAAATATTTCTTGATACATTTTTTTCATGTAAAGAACAGGTGATACCCAACACTCACATACCAGAAGGCAGTGTCATGGAGCCCCAATATTTTCAAGAATTCCTTCAGCTTCCTCTCCTTCTCTGCCACGATATGAATTGCCAAATAATACCCGAACGGGGAGAAGGCAATCACCAGGTAAATCAGAATGATTGCCCGAGGGAAATTATCGATTTCCACCACAGCAGCCTCTCCCATAACCGTGGCCTTTGTCAGCTCCAGCTGCTCCCAAACCGACTGATTCGTCTTCAGCTGAAGGCAAGAGAAGGAGGAGTTATTTTGGGATTGCTCTTGATTTTTCAGCCCCCGTCCCAGCCAGCGGCTCCACCTCCATCCCTGAGCTCTGGAGACCCCAAATCCCAGTGTGAAAGCAGGGAAACTGCAGAACGTCTGGAGGTAACGGCAGCAAACATCGGATTTCTATCACTCAACACGATGGAATTTGCTCTCAGCACGAGTGGGATGAGGGGAGATAAACAGGGGAAAATTGCTGACTAATCCTGACACCAAAATACGGCAAATCCTGCAGCTCCTTTTGGTACAGCACCCGAAATGGCATTTTGGGGGGGAGCACTCCCAGTTCTCAGCAAAGCTGTGATGGACTTTCAGGCTCATTTGGATGCAAATGAAGACAAACATCCACATTGTTCAACACAACATTCCGTACAAAATACGGCAAAAAAAACCTCTCAAAACGTTCTGCCTCCTCATCAGGTCCCAGGGAATGTCTGAAATGGCATTTCCCAGAGTTCCCAGATGGCATCAGCCAAGGAGCCAGAGCAGCCCATGGAGCTGAGCTCCCCTGGGTTTGGGATGTTACTTACCTGGATAATGGCAGCATCGATACAGGCCTGGAGCGCCACGAAGCCCGAGGTCCAGTAGGTGACTGACTCGCAGCCCAGGCGCAGGCTGGAACAGGTGGCTGTGGAATAAAACAGGGAACGATGATCTCCAAGGTCCCTTTCACCGAGGACATTTTAGGATTCCACGGTTCCGTGTTAAAATGCCAAAATAAAAAGGAGTCGCACCCGCCCTGTCCCTGACGCGCAGCTCGAGGCCATCCCTGAAAATGCCAGAAACAACCTCCACAAATCCCTGTGTGCAACAGCCAAGGAAAGACAAAAAGAGGGGATGATTCCCCAGTTCATCCCCTTGCAGAGCACCTCTGGGAGCGTTCCCACCCACCTCTGGATTCCGTATAAACAGAGGACATGGCGATGGAGTCGTGGAACCGCAGCTGGTAGGACATGGAATCCTTGAACACCACCCCCACAAAGTTGGAGGTTCTCAGAGCACTGGCCTCTTGCAGCTCCTCCTCGCTTAAATACTCCTCCGTGATGAGGCCTGAGAGACATCGAGACATTTCTGGTGTTGACTGAGGTGTTGGCACAGCAGAGAGAAAAAAATGTGCAACGGGGTTAAAGCGTCGTGTTAATCATCGATGATTTATTTGGGTTGGGGGATAAATAAATATATGGATGCGAGAGGAGAAGGGGGAATGGATTCAAGCTGGCAGAGAGTACATTTAAAGTTGATTTTAGGGAGAAATTTTTCCCTGTGAAGGTGGGGAGAAACTGGGACAGGTTGCCCAGAGATGAAGATGCTCCACCCCTGGAAGAGTCCAAGGTCAGGTTCCTCTACAGAGGAGAATCAAAGACATCCAACTAAAAATACATCAGTGGGTTTGGAGAGGTTTAAGTCCCTGCTACATCTGCGAGGAGTGCAGGCAGAGCACTAGGGAAAGGAAAGAAAGGGAAAAAAAGAAGGACAAAAAAAAACAAAGAGAAAAAAACAAGCCAAAGGAAAAAGCCAAACAAATGGGAAAAATGCAAACGAATTGGAAAAAAAACCCAAATAGATTAAAAAAATCCCAAACAAATGGGGGAAAATGCCAAACAAATGAAAAAAAAAATCCCAAACAAATGAAAAAACCCAAACAAATGAAAAAAAACCCCCAACAAATGGAGAAAAAATAAACAGAAAAAGACCTGGAAAAACCAAACAAGGAAAAAACAATAAACAGGAAAAAAATCCCAACAAATAGAAAAAACAAACACAAGGGAAAAAAACAGGAAAAAACAAACGAGAAAAAAGCAAAACAAAAGAAAAATTGCTTTTGAGAGAAGATGTGACAAAGCGTAAATGAGAATTAGCATATAAAAAAAAAGTGTAAATGTGTTTTTTATACTGACACTAGAATAGAAAACACAACCTGTGGTTTTTATACTGATACTAGAATAGAAAACACAGCCTGGGACAGCTCCACCTCCTGAGCCTGCCCCAGGATGTCACAGGAATCAGTCCCAGGGCTACTCAGGGGCTTTTTGTACCCAAACTCTTCCCTGCAGCCACACCCCACTTGGGCTGCACCAGGAGAACAGAAATCACTCTGAGAGGGCAGTGCCAGAACATTTGTTACCCAGGGAAAAAAGAAAACAAAAAACCCCCTTCCCTCAGATGGAAAATAAATGGATTTTTCCCGTCAGCACCTCCCTCCTCAAACACAACCCAACCCCCAGCGTGAGACACAGCGAGAAAAACACGACATTGAGGGCCTGAATACCATCTTCAAAGTTATCAAAAGCCACTTTCTTCATGATTGCTCGGGCCATTGGGGTGGGTGGCGTGTACCCAACGACAAAGTCGACCAGCTGGGAGATGTCCAGGGTGCCCAGGTCGGTGTTGGGCACCTCGTCGTACCTCCTGTGCGGGTGCATCATGCTCATGAGGATGAGCCAGAAGAGGAAGAACAGCGGGAAAAGCACCTCCTGCACGAAGGAAAACCCACATTTCTGAGAGCAGCAGCAGCAGCAGAAAGAAAACCTTTCCCCGAGTTTCTCTTTCCACGAGGCTCAAAGGAAGGGCTGGGAAATTCCCTGGAAGCTTCCAGTGCAGCAGAGATTTTAATGCCAAATCCTCTGCTGGCGCTGAGCAGGGTTTTAATCGTGTGCATTAGTAACCTAAGAAGCCATTTTAAGGCCCAAAGGGATAATTCTACAAGCTTTAAACATCTGCAAATTCCCCTTCTTTGGGAAGCAGCAAAACACGAGCTGTGAAGCATTAAAGGAGCCCAGCCAAGCGTTGCTCCTGTCTCCTCAAAATTCCACTTGAAGCATCACCACGTCACCTGCACACAGGGCTGGGGTGAGAGAAAAGGTAAAAGTCTTTTTGGAAAGGTCTCACCCCACTATTGGCTGTGGTTACAGGGATAAATGCTTTTAAAAGTGTACAAAGGGGGCAATATTCAAGGATATTTTAACTGGTATTAATTATATTAGAAATATAAGACTAATATATACTACAGTATATAAAACATTAATACATACATCAAATAATTATTCATATATTAATTATGATACTATTTTATATTATCTGTATAGATAATACCCAAGGCTGTTTTCTGAATTAGTTCTTACACATCAGGATACGTTTTCAACCACAGCATCACAAAATGCCCTCTGAAAAAAGCTTATGGTAACCCAAATTCAATGCACATCATGAAGCTTCACAAACATCACAATAAAACCGAGTGTTGCCTCTGACCTGGGAGTTATTTAGGCACAGAACAACAGCAGGACACAAGGACTCCCCCCTTACCTGGACACTGCTTTTCTTAGTCCTGCACTTAATTAGACAGTTCTTAAACAGGAGAGCTCGAGTTTGTCTCCACACTCCTGCTTCTCTGGCAGCAGCTGGTGCCATGGTTCAAGATCAGCTTAAGAGAAACAAATAAATCAATGTTAAACGACAATACAATCTAAAAATCCAGAGCTGGGTGGCTGCAGCATTCAGCGTGTCCTGCTTTTTGTACCTTCACATAAGTTTTTTAGTTCAGTTTTCCCTATTTTAAATCCCTTCTGATACATAAGCTGGGTGTGTGATCCATGGAGGAACTGGTAACGCTGACTTAGAGCAGAGCTGGGGAATCCAGCTGGGAATCTCAGGATGCCACTGAGCCAACCCTCCACCCCAGGGCACCACCAGCTCACTAGACTTGACCCAACCATAACCGAGGCTTAGTTTTCCTCCACACAAATTCTCAAGCCAAGTATTTCTCTGGGAGCACAATTCCAGCCCCCGTGGCAGGAGCTGTGGGCAGCCAGCCAGGGAGATGCCTCCAAAAACCCAGAGCCAGCTCCCCCCCAGGCAAAGCTGCTCAATTTACTGTGAGTAACCCCCTTTCCATCCTGGAACACATCCAAGCACTGCTGATTTCCCTTTCCATTACATTTTAACCTTTTCATTAGCCCAGCTGCAGAGCACAGCAGCGCCGGGGACAACCTCGTGGAGAGGGAAATAAAATGATTAAATGGAATGGCAAAGGCTTTTCCAGGTGACAGAACCCGCACGTACCTGGTGAGGGATGGAGGGGGGGGGACTGGCAGCTTTGCCACCCCACCTGTGCCACCAGTTTGAGGTTTGGAGTCAGGGGTCAACCTATGTCTCCCTCTGCTTCCTCACCTGTGAACGTGGAAACATTTCACCTGGGAATGTCACCTAAATTCAGGGAGAGAGAGCAGAAATAAAGTAACTCTGAGCAAAGACCAGGGAGTTTCAGGGAAGTGGGAGTGCTTTATTGCTTGTCGTGGCAGAACCAAAAGAGACTAAACAAAAAAATCATCTCCTTGCATTTTTAACTACCTAAAAAACAATGCCTTCAGGAAATCCCACCCTGGATCCATCTGACCCCCGAAGATCCAACCAAAGCCTTTCTTAAGCCTAAAACTCGGCCTTTCTTCAAGTGGAGACACACACCCCCAGCCCAGCAAATAAAAGTGATTCCTTGCTCTCCAACACTAAAAAGACATTGTTGGAGGGTTCTGTGTTTTCTGAGCTATTTGGCAAGAGCAGGACCTGGTTTCTCTGTTATCTGTTAGACACCACATGGCTCAAACTTCCTGCCCTGGCTGTATTTTCATAGAGAAATCTATTTTTGGAGCGCAGACATCATGTCACTGAGGGGACAGGGGAGGCTGCTCAGATGTCAGCACCACCGAGCACAGCTGGGACCTCAAATCCTCCAAGAGCTCACACACAGCCAGCCCTGAGAGCCTGGCTCTGAGCGCAGGAGGGAGGAGAGGAGGGGAAAAGGGCTCAGAGGTACCAAATTTCCCACTCCCAGCTCCCTGAGCTGCATTCCGGGGTCCCCCACCAGGCTGCACCTCACTGAGACAGAAGCCTTGGGAAGGGATCCCACCCACAGCCCAGAGAGCTGCCCTTGAAGTCACATCAAACTACTTGAACAACGAAAATAAAACTAAAAAAAATATTTTGCTTAAAAAAAAAAATCCAGGTGCAAAATACTTAATCACCAACCCATGGTAGTAACTGAGTCCTGCAGGAAAAATGTGTGTGACTCCTGACAGCAGAGGGTTTTCAAAATAATCCAAAGCAGCAGTTATTGCTCACAGGTCATAATAAAATATTGTGGGTTTTCCCCTCAGCTCCGTAAGTGCCTGGACTGCCACTGTCTGCTCCGTGGAGCACATTTCAAGATCATTCCCAAGAAGAGAAGCACCACCAAGGTCTTTGCTCAAAGCCACACCACACACACAGCAGCCACTTGCCTCTGTTTTAATGAAATCCAAAAATTGGCAGAGATGGTTTAATCACATTCAGTCGCCAGTGCCAGTTACTGTTTCTCTAATTACATATTTCCTACCCACTTAGAAAAAGCAAAATACTCCCACATCTTCACTGGAACACTGCCATGCTTTAATTTACATCACCTAGGTTGGAGGAAGGGTCATTTGAGGAATGTCAATTAATTTTTCATACGACACCTGCCACCTCCATGTAAGCCACTGAAGCTACATAACCATGAAGGACATGGGAGAGGCATCACTTGTGTGGTGAAAAATTGTATTTTGGGGGAAAAAACCAACCCCAAATCCTCCCTGAAACTCTAGACGAGGAAAATGAACATGTAGGCTGAGCAGAAACAGCTGCCAAGGCATTTAATTGAATAATTGTTGGCAAAATGAAAATACTCTGAACCTGTGAAGTCCTCTCCCAGTTCAGCCAGTGACTTCTGATTGGCACCGACAGGGGAAGGGGGTGGCACACAACTGCTTGTGGGCATCTCAATCAAAGCAATCTCAAGGAAACGACCGGGTCTGAGCTTCAGTTCCACATGGGAGATGCCGGTGCTCCTTAAATAATGCTCAGCTGATACTCGGGAAGCCTCCCCTCCCTTCCCCAGCCCAGCCTGGCAACGGGCTTTAAAGGTCAGCTGATGATTTACCGCTGCAAATCACGTTTTTCATGTCTTTTAAACAAAAAAACCCACCCAAATCAAACAAGGGGGGGTGTGAGACTCAGCTAATTGAGCTGTAGCCTGAGGGAAATACAACTTATCAGCGAACAACACCCGCAGAATGCTCAGAAAATAAGATTATTGATCCTGCCGCATGAAGGCAACAGCCGAGATGATACTTCAGAAAAACTCCGACGTGCTCTTCAATTATTTAAGTTGTGAACGTTATATAACAATAAAGTGAGATGCCTTATTTACGGATTTATTTTTAAAAACGGGCTGAGTTTTCTCCCTTATCTGACACCCCCGGGGGAGCCCAGCCGTGCCAGGGAGCCCCGCAACGCAAACCGCTTCCCACCGAACTCATCCTCGTTTAACTGGGGGTGACACGGAGCAGAACCAGGCCGGGCTGTTCCCGCACGGCTCCCAGTCCCGC
>WEKX01014570.1:222426-441492 GCA_013390025.1 Pitta sordida | reverse complement strand
CCCAGTCCCCTCCCGGTACCCTCCCAGTACCACCCCCCCAGCACCCCCAGTATCACCCCGATACTCTCGGTATCACTCTGGTACTCTCCTGGTACCGCCGGGACCCCCGGTATCCCCTCGGTATCACCCTGGTACCCGTGGTATGCCCCTCCGTACTCCCGGTACCCCTCCGGTATCCCCCTGGTACCCCGGTATCCTCCCGGTACCCCCGCTCCGCTCCCGACCCGCCGCACTGAGGGGCAGGAGCGCTGCCCACCCACCACAGCCCCCAGGACACCCCCTCCCGAGGACACCCCTGCTCCAGGGACCCCCTTTTCCTCCCGGAGACCCTCCTCCTGAGGACCCCATCCTGTGGGTGAACCCCCTTCCCGAGGGCCATCTCCTCCTCCCGGGTACCCCATCCTCCGGGAAGCCCCCCCTCCCAGGGATCCCGTCCTGTCAGGGGACCCCATTTCCAAGGAATACCCTGGCTCCAGCTCCCGGCACAACCTCTCTGGGGAGCAGAGGGGCTGGAAATACACGTCCTGGGACCACCTCGCTCCATCCAGTGCTGCCGGCTCCTGCCTGCATTCAGAAGGTCGCCAATATTTTATTACATTACCTCGAATATAATTAAAGCATTGAAAATGCTGCCCTGAATAAAAACCATTGAATTCCCGTTAATTACGGGCGCTGGTTCCCCGCCTCGGTTCCCGCTGAGTTATTCCCCCTCCAGCCCCTGTCCCTGTCCCCCGTCCGGATGGACCTGAGTCCGTGACCAGCTTTTTGCTGACTTAGGGATGCGATCAAACCCACTGAGGTGTTAACCACCCTCTTCCCATCGCCGGGAGCGCAATCCGACGTGCTCAGTTTTCCTAAACGCCTCCTGCGACCTGCTGGGAAAAGGCTGGAGCTGAACGTGGAACCCGAGCATCCCGAATCCTGCCGAATCCTGCCGCATCCCTGCTCGGGAAAACACCGGCGGCTCCTGCTCCACCCGCAGAGGATGGAGGAGGGTTTGGAATTCCTTGCCCCCCTTGGTTTGTGCTCTGTAACCCCAGGAGGGACTTCGCATTTTTGCTTGGAAAGCTGAGGTCAGGAGACTGGGAAGAAGGAAAGGATCTCAGCACTGAAAGTGAGAAAAAAAAGCACCGTTTGCACGAGCAGGTCCCACAGCCATGCAGGAGCCTTTGTATCCACGCCTCCACCTGCAGCAATGGTTGGGAATATCCAGGATTCCAGCCCCAGCCTGGTCCAGAGGCACAAGCACCCTGTGCTGCAGCCCCAGAGCTCTTTTTATTCAGTAGTTTCCACCTTAACAAAGAGCATTAGATAAAAGCCCTGTAATTAAATAAAGCCCTTCAGTTTTGCCTAATGAGGACTGAGTAAATACAATGACAGAACTAGAACATCAATTAAGAAAATCCCCAAACTTCTTATCTTCATCCATCAAGCATTAAGCAGAATAGAAGCCTGTCTGGGGCTGAATTCTTCTGGTCACTTTGATGTTTGTTGTGGTCTCTGGTTGTACTTCAAAAGTTTTCACTGCTCATGTTTATGTTCTAGTTCTTCGTGGTCTAGTGGAAGGTGTCCCTGCCCGTGGCAGGGAGTGGGAACAAGATGATCCCTAAGGCCCCTTCCAACACAAATCAGTCCATGATTTTTTGTTCTGCCTGCAAACTTTGGAATTCCTTGGAGTTTGGGGTATTTTAGCCCGACAACTCCTCCTTAAGAGGTTCCCAGCTCTGCTCACCTCAAGGCGTGTCCTTCCAGGGAAGAGCTGAGGGAATTCAGCAACAACCCCCCTGGCACAGTTCTGCACCAAGTGTGGGGGGTATCACACGTGGGCGCTCCAAAACATCGTTCCATGTCACATGGGTGGATAACACCCCCTAAAATGTGTTTTACTGTGAGGTAGGTGAGACACCCCGGGCACTGGGTGCTGCTGCAGCCACAAAACCACCAAGCACATGCAGCAGGAGCTGGGAGTCAACCCCAACCTGCCCCACGAGGAGAGAACCTCCAGAGAGCAATTATCACCTAAAGCACTGCCATGTTTTTCATCTTCAAAGCACCACCTAATTAATTTTCACAACAGCCCTGTGTGCTCAGGTGCCTCAAACATAGTCCCCGTTTACAGACACAAAGAGCTGAGGGTGATGTAATTTGTTCCAGCCCCAAAGGAATCTGCACTGAGGTGGGGTGGGCGATGTGTTTGCAAACAGTGGGCGCCACAAACCTGTTCAGAAAACACTTCCAGGCAAAGATTTCTCATAGAATCATGGAGTGATTTGGGTGGGAAAGGACCTTAAAGATCGTCTTGTTCCAGCCCTCATCACTTTGGGCTGACGGACTCTGCATCACATCAGAGCCCTGAAGACACAGTGGCACACGTAGGGTGACCCTCCCTGCCTGCCCAGCTGTGAAAGGCCATTTCTTCCACTTTCTGTTTAAAGGATCTCTTTACAGGGGTATTTCACTGAAAAAGAAAGTCGTACACCGGTGCTCACCTAAGGAATTCAGCAAACAGGATATTATGGAAGCACAGTTCGGTGCACTGCAGTGGTAATGCATGAATTCATCCAGAAAGGAAACACGACTGACTGAATTTCCTTTCTTTCCTTTCTTCATTTTCTCTCTTTGTGTGACTCAGCCTTTTAAAAGTAAAGAGGAAAAAAAAAACCGAATGAAAAAAACCCCAACAACGAAGCACTAAAATCACAAAAGACCGTTTCCAAATTCTTTGGTGGCACCCTTGTGCACCCTGGGCAAAACCTGCTGCCCCTGGATGTGGAGCAGAGCAGGAGGGAGATGCCTCCATCAGTTCTTGCCCTGCCCATCCTTCCTCTTGCTGTGCAGAGAGGGGAGAGCGAGTTCAGCATCCAGACAACAAATAAATGGCCAGAATGGGACGTTATTCTCAGATTTCATTTTGGTGGTTGTGGCTCTTCTGTCCCCTCTGGCTTTTATGTGGCAGCTGGGAGGAGTGTGCCTGCCCTTCCCAGCCTGCAGAGAGCTCTCAGGAATGCTGGGATGATTTTGTGCAGTGAGGCAGAAGCTTCAGGTAAGCAGCTGCTCATTCTCTGTTGCTTTTTTTATCAAAGCTTTGCAAAGCCCTTTGGGAACCAGAGGCCCATCACATAAATTGCTCAGATTCAAATACAGATAAACCCAGATTATTCTGCATTTTCCTTCGGACTCATCACCAGTTTATTAACCAACTGAAGTCCAGCTCCTGCCCACCTCTTGTTGCAGTTTAGAGCTATTTTTCTCATGCAAACAGCTGGTTCAGGCACTGGCTGAGGAGATATCCTCCACATTTACTGGAAATGATGTGTTTGCATCAATAAACCCATGGAAAAGCACAAGGATGATGCATTTGCATCATCTAACGCTACAGCCCTGCCAGAGAAGCCCTTTGGAAGCAATTCAGAGCACCCAATTTAGAGACCTGCCATTTCTGAGAGCTAGAAAGAGACTAAAATAAACTGCGCCAACCCCAACTTCCTTCAGCATTTACTCCTCCAAGTCTGCAGCTGCACCCAAGTGTGAAGGGTGCTCAGCCCCTGCCAAAGCCACCAGCCCCTGGACACCAAAACCTTCCCAATATTCAGATCCAGGGCATGAGTGACAGGTACAGGCTGGTACCAAGAGAAATTTATAAAGAAAAGGGGTTAAAAACCAGCTGGGAAGGGCAGAATTTTGCACCTCTAAAGATGGTTGCACAAAACTCAAGTTCTTCACGAGTCAGATTTGCTCACGCCGTAGATTTTACATAGATTTTCCTCCATGCCCTTGTCCACCTTCTGGAACGACGTTCAAATTGGCTCAAAATAAAGTTTCAGAAAAGAAATTTCAATCTTGGCCGAAGACTTGGCACAGGGAGTTTCAGCCCAGAATAGATTTTTACGGGAATTTAGAAACCTCTGGGAAAAAAACCCCCCAAAAACCAGGCTTTAAACTTGAAGCATCAACAAACTCTCCACAGTACAATATACAATATATACATTGTGTGTAATGCACATATAATTACAGCCAGATGGGTACAAACATATATTCATTCTGGCCATGAGTAATTCCTCATGTTTGTAGACAAAAGAACCAAAATGCCTCTTTTAAATCAGCAGAGTTTGGAGGGGGAAAACATGCCCAGTCCCTGATGAGGATGTGGCAGAAAACAAGGATTTTTTAATCAGCACTGCCCCTGGTCCAGTGGCCACCCAACACCCTTCCCAGGGGTTTTTCTGGATGGATTATGAAATATGATTTCCCGCTTTGAAAAAAGCACTGCCCTGGCTGACTTTGTGCTGCAACACACTCCAGATATATATACATGTCATCTGAAGAAAATTACGTTTCCTGCTGCCATCCCAATACAAATATCCCTTCAGACAGAGGTGCTACCTGTCCTTATTTAGCACTTTTGGAGCTGAACATTTTTGCAGTGGATTCCTCCCTCTCCTTCCTCTCCCTGGCTTTTATCTCTAAAGAACCAGGGTTCTCCTTGCCTTGCCTGCTCCGTACTGGGAGTTTCCTGGTGTTCTCCCACCAAATCCACTTTAGTACAGTGGTAAGTGTCCCCACCTGGCGTGTGGGAGACCCGGGTTCGATTCCCGCCAGGGAGACAGTGTTGAGTTGGACTCGATGATCCTTGTGGGTCCCTTCCAACTCAGAATATTCTGTGTAATTCTGTGTAACCCCAGGCTGGCTGGGACACTGTGGATCGTTGCACCCATGTCCAAAAAATCACTGGGAACCCACATCCCAGGCAGGGATTTTGCCATGCAAAGATGAAGCCCCTGGCAAAGCCACCAGGGCTCGTGGCCACCTTCACCTTCAGCGTCCAAGATGTGCAAGTGTCAGGTCCACGCCCCCCTGATGCCAACGTTTACACTAAACCATCCAAATTTGTATAGTGTTAAAGCAGTAACAGAGGACAGACCTCTCAGATGTATTCACAGAGAAATCCAGCTCCAGTAATTAACTCCAGATCGTATTATCCTGTTGGAGTTACATAAATATCACGGAGGTTTATTAAACCACCTCGACCAAACCACTCACGTGGTGGTGGTTGCTCACGCCGAGGGGTGAAGAGCATCCCTGCCCTGGAGAGCTGATGGGCAGCTCTGGTGTGGCAGAGAGGAGCCCTTGGACCCTTTATCCGTGATGTTCAGCCCTGGGTGGGACCCAGACTCCCAGGGAAAGCCCCCATGGGGAGCATGTGAAGACGTGGATCAGCATCCACAGGGATCCAGAGCAACCAGCAGTTAACTTAATTGTGTTGTTGATTGAGCCTGCAACTCATTTTGCTGGGGAAAAAAAAAAAAGAGCGGAATGATGGTGTTTGGGAAAAACAGCGAGAAATAAAGTCCGAAGCGCAGAGCAGGTGAAACCCTGCCCCCCAAATCCCAAATGCTTCTGTCATCCAGGAGGGAGGGATGCTGGGCAGGGATTGTTGAGCCCATCAGCCACCAGTGACCCACAGAGTGTCACTGAGAGGTGCCACAGGGCTGGGGGACCCAGCTGTGGCTCACTGGGCTCCTGCTCTGCCTGTGCGGGAAGGAGGGAGAATCCCTCTCAGAACAGGGGCTGGGTTGGGGTTTACCTAATGTGACTTAAAGATGCCTTGACTTCGGAGGAACCTTGATGGAGTCATTTGAAAAGCCCTCGGAGCAGCGCACGCAGAGCTGCACTCAGCCCTGTTGAAGGGTTGGGACATGGGTGACTGGGCAGAATTTAGGAAAATCTCAGTTTCTTTTATTGCTCTTGTCTTTGGGATGAAATCACAGGGTGTTCAAACAATGCCCGGTGAGTGACCTGCACATTTTGAAAGCAAGGGGACGAAAGGGGGTGGATCTGATCCTAAAAGATATTGAAGCCTCCAGCTGCCCCTGGCAGAGCTGAGCAGTCGCAGGGCTGTGAACAGGGAGCATTAAGTGTGGCGGGAGGTTCGGGGTGTGACCCTGAGCACGCACAAAAGGGCTGGGGCTGAAGGATGGACTAAGTGCTCCCAGGATGCCTGAAGGATGCATTTGGGTCCATTACTGCGCCAAAGTAAGCAGAGAATCTGTAATACACAGAGAGAGATGCAGGGAGTGCAAACATGAGGAAATCCAAGCAGTAAAAAAAACAACACAACAACCCATCAATATTTTCAGCATTAAACCCCACACCAGCAGCCAAAGAAAAAGCAGCCACAGCTCTCAGCTCTGCCCCTCCAACGTGTGGCAGAGGTGGGGACTTTCTGCATGGACATCTCTGTGCAGCAACACAGCAAAAGGGTGTCACGTAAAATAGATCTGGTAAAATGTCAGGCTTTTTACAAGAGACAAAACCATTCCCAAAAGCAGGACTGCAAAGTTCAGAGGGACAGACAAGCAGAGTAAGACATAAAACCCCACCTTTCCCCCCACCCTGTAAGTCAATGATTTCCAGAGGTATGAGGCTTGTTTAGTTCATCTGCACAAGAACTTTATATTTTTCTAGAAATTCAAGAATTCCTACCTGGGTCTCCACCTCTGTCTCTCTTTCTTTAGGTTAACATGCATGAGCATCACCCTCACCCCTCCTGGAAGGGTGTGTCATTATTATCCAGCCAGATTTATGGCTCTAAGACCTTAATACGTATTACTAATCTGAAAGTGAATTTTATTTACAGGCCTCTACCTCTTTTTTGAGCTGCTTATATTTCTTGGGTCATTTTATCCTCTCCCAATCCCCCACCTCTTTGCTAATGCCACCAAGAGAGACTTTACCAACACCCCACCCTGCGTGTCCTGGGACAGCACAGCTTGTTTAATTTCTGAGGACTGTGCCATCCTGCTGGGTTTTAATCCACACACTCGAGATCTGAGGTGGAAAAATGTGCTGGGAGCTAAGGGCTGGAGGAGGAGGAGATTGAGGAAACCCAGACAAAAGGTAAGCTGTGGCTGAACTCTGTTTGGCTTTAAAATGCCTGCAGCCTGCAATTCCCCTGGACGCGGGGAACAAAGGAATGCAGGATGTCACCCATTCAGAGCCAGAGGAGCAGATGGTCTCTGCTCGTGCCCAGGACGGCTCATTGTTCCTCACCTCCTCTCTCCCCCAGCCTCATTCTCCTCCCCAGCATCTGCACCCACTGTTTGCTTTGGCTTTTCTTCAGGCTCCTTCCCCAGCCCTTCCTCGGGAGCATCCCTTTTCCCAGCTGGTCCCTCTTGTATTGGAGAACTCCCTGCAGTTTGTTCATTTTCTGTGGCAGAGATCCTGCCTTGCCAGCTGCTCCAGGGCAGGCAGAGCCTTCACTGGCCTTATTCCTACTCATTTTCATTTGCAGCTTGATGGTGTGAGACCCCTGGACCCTGGAAACTTTAGGGGATGGCTGGCATTTGCCTGTCCACATGGAATCTCCTCTGCTTCTCTGTGGGGGTTGATCAGCAACTTAGCTGAAAAATGATGGGAAAATTTCAGGAGATGCTGTCCAGGGAATGGGATCACACTTGGAAACATTATTGTCTTGCCTGTTGTCTCTAAAAGTCCGTTGTTACACTCTTTCACCGGACACACCAAGCCCTATAGGTTCCCGAGCTCGTGTGTGTCACAGGGATATCCCTGCGCACCTGGTGGCACCTGGCAGACAGGGACATGGCAGCACTCCAGGAAACTGGGGAGAGCAAGGATTCCATCCTCTATAGTAAAAAATTCCTTGAAAGTGCGCCGGGCAGGGTCAGGTTGGATCTCAGGAAGAGGTTCTTCCACCAGAGGGTGATTGGGGACCGAACGGGCTCCCCAGGGAATGGGCACTTGCCAAGGCTGCCAGAGCTGCAGGAATGTTTGGATGATCCTCTCAGGGACAGGGTGGGATTGTTGGGGTGTCTGGGCAGGGGCAGGGGTTGGGCTGGATGGTCCTTGTGGGTCCCTTCCAGTTCAGGATATGTCTTGACTCTACAGTTCCATGAAAACTGCTGGGTTTGGATATCAACCAATGGATGATCTTCTGACATCTGTCATCCAAAAGTTCCAAGAAAATCCAGAGGAGCATCCCTTGGTTGGCACCTGCTGGTGAGTTTGGCCAACAGAAGTTTGTTAGAAATGAGAGATGGGATGTGGTATGATGGGATGGGATGGGATATGATGGGACATGATGGGGTATTAGGTTGGACTAGATGATCTTCAAGGTCTTTTCCAATCTTATCAACACTATGATACTATGATGGGATATTATGGGATGTTATGGGATATGATGGCATATTATGGGATGTTATGGGATATGATGGGAAAATGGTGGGATATGATGGGATACCATGGGATATGATGGAATACCATGGGATATGATGGAATACTATGGGATAGGATGGGAATACGATGGGATACAATGGGATATGATGGGAATATGATGGGATACAATGGGAATATGATGGGATACAATGGGATATTATGGAATATGATGGGATACAACCAGCTATGATGGGATACGATGGTATATGATGGGCTATGATGCGATATCACGGGACATTATGGGATATTATGGGATGCGGCTCGAAGCCCCGCCCCCCCCTCCCCGCAAGCTCCTCAGCGCCCCCTGCCGGCCGCGGGGGGGCTCAGCAGAACTACATCCCCCAGCAGGCGGCGCGGCGGCGGCGCCTGCGCAGTGCNCGGTGCAGCCCCCCTGTGCAACTTCCCGGTGCATTTCCCGGTGCAGCCCCCCTGTGAATTTCCCGGTGCATTTCCCGGTGCATTTCCCGGTGCATCTTCCCGGTGCAGCCCCCCTGTGCAACTCTCCGGTGCATTTCCCGGTGCAGCTCCCGGTGCAGCCCCCCCTGTGAATTTCCCGGTGCATTTCCCGGTGCAACTCTCCGGTGCATTTCCCGGTGCATTTCCCGGTGCAGCTCCCGGTGCATTTCCCGGTGCAGCTCCCGGTGCAGCTCCCGGTGCAGCTCCCGGTGCATTTCCTGCTCCCGGCTCTGCAGCTCCAGCGGGGCTTTGCTGCCGGGATTCCCGAGCCCCGGCTGCCTTTGGCACGGCCGGGGCACAGGGGAAGGGCTCTTTTTCTTGGAGCAGCAGCAGCTGCAGCCGCGCTCGGCGCGGGGTTAAAGCAAACTTTGAAACAAGTCCGCGGAGGAGATGAAAGGTGAAACTGGAGTGGAGTTACCGGGAATTAAATATATACCTATGTTTCCATGGGAAAGTATTGTTCTTGTGCCAGGGCTGAGGTCATTTTCCACCCATTTCTCTTTCCCCCCTCCTCTTTAATATTTGGTAACTTTTGGTCAGCAGCGGGGTTTGTCACACCAGGACNTGCACGCGTGCAATTGCATGTGCGGGTGCGCGTGCAGCTGCGGGTGCGTGTGCGGGTGCAGCTGCACGTGCGGGNAGCAGCTGCAGCCGCGCTCGGCGCGGGGTTAAAGCAAACTTTGAAACAAGTCCGCGGAGGAGATGAAAGGTGAAACTGGAGTGGAGTTACCGGGAATTAAATATATACCTATGTTTCCATGGGAAAGTATTGTTCTTGTGCCAGGGCTGAGGTCATTTTCCACCCATTTCTCTTTCCCCCCTCCTCTTTAATATTTGGTAACTTTTGGTCAGCAGCGGGGTTTGTCACACCAGGACTCTGGGAGCGTGCAAAAAGGCAGGAGTGGAGCTTTTGGGAGGTGCAGAAAAGGAGGAACTGGGGGATTTGGGAGGTGCAGAAAGGCAGGAATGGGGCGTTTGGGAGCTGCAGGAGCGGGAGCGATCGGGAGCTGCAGAAGTTGAGGATTTAGGACTTGCAGAAGAGTAGGAGCTGAGCATTTAGGGGGTGGACAAGGGCAGGAATTGGGCATTCGGGAGCTGCAGAAGCGCAGGAATGGAGCGTTTAGGAGCTGCAGGAATAGAGCATTGAGGAGCTGCAGAGAGGCAGGAGTTGAGCATTTAGGAGATGCAAAAGAGCCGGAACTGGGAGTTTTGGAGCTGCAGAGACTGAGAGCTGAGGAGCTGCACGAATTGCAGAAGGGCAGGAGCTGGGAGTTCAGCAGCTGCAGAAGGGCAGTGGTTGGGAACGTAGGAGCTGCAGGAATTGAGCGTTTGGGAGATGCAAAAGGGCAGAAACTGGGCGTTCAGGAGCTGCAGAAGGGCAGGAAGGGGCCCGGCCCCTCCGAGGCGGCAGGAGGGGGTTTGGGAAGGGGACGGCAGTGATTTATTTTTGCCAGCGTGGTGACGAGTGCTGGCTCTTTACTACTTCACTCGATGGTTATTCCGGAGTGGCTCTGCCTTGTGTCCTGCAAGGGGGGGTGGGAGGAGGTGGAGAATTTAATATTGCAAAAATGCTGTGGGAATGCAACAGCCCCTGCAAGAGCAGGCGGAGAGGTTTAAGGAGGAGTTGCTCCAGCCATTCATTGTGAAAATAGATGCCCATATGTCAGCGGCCGGCCACACAGATGCAGCTTTTGGAGCGTTTTGAGTGCTTGGATCGGGTATTGCAGCTTGGCTGGCTGTGCATCCTGCAGCCCTCGCACATATTTGGGATGAGGGGGGGGAGAGAGGCAGCACATAGCCCGGTGGGAGCGAGTCTCAAACTTGGGCTGGGGCTGCTTCTTGTTGCATTTAGTTGGTTATGTATTTTTGTTTTTGAAATAAGCCATCAGTCAGTCGCCTTCCCCAGTAATCCGTGCAGGGAGGACGTGGGGAAGGAGGTGCTTGCACGGCTCTTGCCACACAGTTTCCCTTTGTAAGAAAAATGTAAAGTTGTTGTATAATTTATTCCTAATTTGGGTTTGCTGCAGTCATCTTTTCCAGCCAAGCAGGGAATTGTAAAAGTTTCCGACAGAAAGAGCCAAGGAAGTTTGATAATGCAAAGCTGAGCCTGGTGATGCCCACAGCATCCTGCCCCTGGCAGGGGGGGCCTGGGGAGACCCTCGGAGGGGCAGGGGCTGGGCAGGGGGGCAGCTGCTGCCTGGGGGTCCCCAAAAAACCTTGGAGTGGGAAAACCTGAGCGTGCAGAGCTGGGGACAGGCAGGGTTGCCCTGCAGCCCACCCTCCCCAGCACTGGCCTTCTCTGTCCTCCCCAGTACCAGGAAAGAGGGAAAATAGGAGTAGCCAACCCACAAAACATGATCTCAATGAATGGCATCATTCTTGAATCCCTTCTCCGTCCATCTCGTGCTCTGCAATACCAGTGGCTCGAGCTGGAATTCCTTACAGGGATAACTTTTCCAAGTTCAGCTGTTCAGGGGAAGGTTTTGCTCGGGAGGGGGTTTCAGCTCTGGGTTCTGCTCCAGAGGTATCGTTCTTCAGGATGAATTAAGGGAGGCATAATCTGCATTTCAGGATCAGCTTTCATGTGTTGCACAGGAGGTTCCTCGTCAGCTCTCTAAAATACAGCCCAGAGCCCCAGCCAGCTGCTGAACCCTCTCCCTGCTTTGAATCCTGGCCAAAGTTGTTCTGAGAATTTGCCAGGGATTAATTTTTTTTTGATGCAGCTTGTCAGGGAAACTTGTGAGCAGGAGGGTGCTTCTTCCAGAGGACTATTCCCTGCAAGGAATCTCACCTCCTTCAGGGGGATCCGACCTGTGCCATGCCAAGGAGCGGAGGTGGCCCTGCTTCTTGCACCACCACAGCATGAGCTGGGAAGGTTAAAACTGCCCCTGGAATTCAGAAGCTGCAGTTTTATTCTGGCCTTTTCCTTAGCAGGAATGAGCATCTGCCTCCAGCTCTGTGCTCGTAGTTCTCAGCCACGTTACCTGCACCCAAAATATAAAATACAGGCCAAATCAGACACGTCACAGGGTGCTGCCAACCCCTGCATTTCACCCCGTGCTCCTTTCTACTTTCATTCCCTAAGTTACAAAATGATATTTTGTTGTTGTTGTTGTTGGATGGAGGGATCCATAGCAAAAATTCCCCAGACACTGCAGGTTCCTGCAGCCTTTTCCTCACCTTCAGAGACGAGCCTGTTCCAAACAAGTGGGATTTGCTGTTGATGGGAGCTCAGAAGAAGTTGAACCGTTGCCCAAATAGGGCCCGTTTGGCTGTCATGACTAATAGGATATTATTTTGGAAGAGGGGGAAACAAAAGCGGAAGTCCTTATTAATTACTAGCTAAACATGGTTTGAGGCTGTAAATCTGAGCTCTGGTGGCTGCAGATGGATTCAAGAGCCTCCCAAATTCCATTTAATGGGGGGATTCTTCCCTGGAGAAGCCGCCTGCAAAGAGACAAATTTTTCCCCAGAAAGAAGAGAAGGGAGCAGTTCCTGTTAGAGCACTGACTCAACATTGAAATGAGCAACATTTAAACTCAATATTTCTGCCCATCGCTCTTAGATCTTTGTTGTTTCAGATACATTTTTCTGTGCCTGAGCTGCAGAGGAGAGGCCGAGGTTCTGCGCAGCACATCCCACGTGATGCTGGCTGAGTGTGAACCCTGTGGACTTTGACCAAAGGCCCTGCACCTATTCAAAATACTACATTTTTATGTGAAACACTTCCCTGCTCCCCCAGCTGGAAGTCTCAGGGGAGCAGATGCAAAGGCTAAATGGTGGCAATTTGTTTTGGTTTGGTTTGTTTTTTTTTCTTTTTAAATCTCAGGTAGGTGGCAGGTTGCTGCTGGTGTAAGATTAACCTGCGAGCAGCTCCTGTGGGTTGTGCAATGTGCATTTTGCCTCGTCAGCACCACCTCAGCTTCTCCCCTGGCACAGGAGCTGGCAAGGGCACAGCCAGCAGTGTGGCAGGGTCAGCCAGGTGCGAGCCTAGCAGCAGCACGGCTAATTTCAGTTGGAATTGTTCCTTTATTTTTAATTTAATTTTTTTTTTTTTAAGGGTACCTTGTTGAATTAGTTTTGCCCCGTTGCGTGTGCTGCCATCTCTGCTGCAGTGCTGGAGGTGCCTGTGTGGGCTAAGAGGGGGCAAATGTTGATGAGGAAGTTTAAAAGCCTCACGCAGTGCCAGCCTGGAGGAATTAACCAGCACGGGAAGAAGGAAAACCAGCTGGTTGGGGTAGAAAGGGTTTGGCTGGGGATGATGTGTGGGTCAAACCAAATCATGGCTGTGCCCAGGTGAGCAGGTGGGAGCCAGGATCCCTGTTGAGCCCCTCCAGTGGGTGTGTTTTGCTGCCTGCACCCCCTGCCCTGCACTCAGGAGGTGTTTTCGGGGTGTCCCGACATGTCCCGACAGCAGCAACGTTCTGGTCGGGGCAGCAGCTCCCTGGTGCTCGGCGGGAACAAGACACGAGTATTTAAAAGCTTAAACTATGGGAGGAATTACAGCAATAAAAGTGATAAGTTTCAGGGGAAAATGAGCAGAGAGCTGTTTTCTCCTCCCTGCCGCACCAAGTGCTGCTGCTTTGTTACTTTAGTCAGCGAAAACTTCCTTTGGGGCGAATTCCCTCCGATGACACATACAGGAGCTGCCAAGGTGAAGCAAATGATGCTCAATTAAAACCACAGGAGTAATTTAGGGAGATGAGACACTTCATTCCTCACGGAATATTGGCATTAATGGGACACAGTTACAGCAGATTTGCAAGTTTCGTGGGTCCTGTAGCTGCGAATACACAAGATGACGAAGAAGTTGCCTTTTTTCCCCCCCCAGACAGTTCCTGTGTTTGTTGTCACTTGTCCATTTTCTCTTGCTGAAAAGAGCTGTAACAACACCTACAGGAGCCTCTCTGGAAAAGGATCAAAAACCAGCACACCTGAAAAAAAGCTCTGCTCTGTTTTTTAAGCTGGAAAAAGAAGCATAACACAGGAGTTTTGGTAGCACAGGAGTGGGAATGGCCTGGGATGCACCTGGAGGAGCACAGCCTCGGTGACCCTGGCCATGCTCATGATTCCCAACCCTTCCCTGTGGGATTCTCTGCCTTTCACCCCAGGAACTTTCCTTCCTGGTGCTCAGCCTGCCCACAGGGCTGCTCCTGCTCCAGCTCCGAAGGCAAAGCTCTGCACTTCCCAGGGAGTTAAAGCACGTGCTGGCAGGTCACAGCTTCGATGGCAGCGAGTGGCACAGCTAATTCTGAGTAAGAATTACTCACCTGAGCACAGGTGCCCTTTCCTGGGGTCACTCAGGTTTTGGGGGACCATTTTGGTGTGCAGTAGAGTTGGCAGTGTGGCCTCCAGCAGTGTCATTATATGCAGTGTTGAGTCAGTCTCCAGTGGCTGGATGGATTGCAGGAGTGTTCTTTTAATTTTAGACATAGACAGAGCTATAATTAAAAAAAAAATCTGTTTCATTACCTGTAGAGTTACTTAGCTCCCTTCCTTAGGGCCTGTCTGGGAATAGTTTAAGGGATTAGCATTATCAGCTCGAGCAGTTTGAGCAGGAAGGCAGATCCAGGAGGCTGGAGCTGTGCCATGGCAGATATTGTGATCTGTGGTGGCAAAGTGGTGAAGGCCATTCTGGGCAATTTCCATATCTCCTCATTGCACAAAGGCTTGGGCCTTGTTTTGCTGTTGTCTTCCAAATCCACAGCATTCTGCACATTAACAAGTGTGAATGGAAAAGTGGCTCCTGCTCAGTAACCCTGGCTCAGTGCTGAGCAGTTTGGAGAGGGGAAGTCTGAGCCTGAAGCTTGTAGGGCTTTCTTTTGCCTCAAAGCCAAAATTAAACCCATCCATCCTTTTCAGCTTGGAATTTGAAACCCCCAGAGGGTGAATCCCACCATGAAAATGTGCAGGGTGCTAAAGCACTTCTGAGCCACCTTTACTTTGGAGGTGGTGCAGCCAAGATGCTGAATATCCTTGGAAGCTCCAAGGAGCCACTCGTGCGTCCTGGTCTGCTGGTGCTGACAAAGCTGTGGCTGAACATCCCTCTGGATTTGCATCCCACAGTCAGGCAGGAGCCTGAGTTTGTACAGGCATGGCCAGAGCAGCATCTGATGGCATTAGGAGAGGCCTTTGGGGTAGGAGCTGCTCTGGCTGCTCCCCTTCCAGCTGCTGGAGGAACAGTGGCCGTGGCTTATTGGGCTGCAAAACTCTGAGTGCTGCAAAGAGCCTCTGCAGCCCAGCTTGGGTTTCATGGGTGGAAGAGAAAAAGCATTTCCCCCCCCTCCCCTTCCCTGTCTGAGCAGGAAAACTTTGCAGAGCAAAGCTGATCCAGTTTCTTGCTGTTGCTGTTTTGTTAGCCTACTTAGCCTGCAATTTTATAATCGAGGCTGGATTCTTCTCCAGCCTGGCAGATCAAAAATCATGAGGAGAGCTGAAGCCTGAGCAGCATCCACTTTTACTGCATTGAGATGGAGGCAGTGGGGGGGGGTAAAAAAGGGAAAGAAACCAGCAGAAGTTGCAGATGAGATGCCAAAGATAAGGCAGCAATAGAAAATCAGTGCAGGAGTCAACACTTCCCTGTGTCTGCAATAAGAGGCCTCTAATGAAGGCTGAATCAGCACAGGCTTGGGAGCTGCTTTTGAAGGAGAGTCTTTTGCTAAACAAAAATATGTAATTGCACTCAATGAAATATGCTTATCAGTGCCAAATGGCCCCAGAGCATCCTCTGGCTGCTCTGTGGAAGTCCCAGGCCATGGTTCTGTGCCTGTTCTGTCTGCTCTCATCATCCCCCAGGTGCAGCAGCCCCACTCAGAACCCGCTGGATTCACCCACTGACTCAAGTACCTGCAGGTAGGAGGGGCAGCATTCCCCAAAATCCAGGGCACACGAGATGAGAAGGTCCTCTTGGCACCAGCCCTGGGCACCAGCTCCTTCTTCCAGGGCACTTCTCCAGTGCTGGCAACTGGTCCCCAGTTAAGAGACGCTTCCCAGCCTTGGTTTCAGCACAGCCCTTTCTCCTAGGGCTGCTTTAATTGCCTGCAATTAGGGTCTCCAATGCTGCAGAAGTATGAAGAAATAAATGCTGGTTTGGCTTTATGAGGGTCACAAATGGTTGATTTCTTCTCTCAAGCAGCTGATGCTGTGGCCTTTTGGAAGAGAAGTGTCAGCCTGCGTCTGTGGGGTTTATGCATGTGACTGTCCAGAGCTAAAACACAAATAAGTGATATTTGTTGTAAGGAACACCTGTAGGAGCTGAGAATAACCCTTCTCTTGTGCCAGTTGGATGAAGGAAAAGGCTTTAAGTGCTGTCATCAAAATGCCAACCCCCCTTTGGGCTAAGCTACATCTTAAGTGGATTTGTTTAAGCACTGAGCCTCAGCACTTGGCAGAAGCACCTCCAGCAGGAGCACAAGCTCTGGCAGCCCTGGTGGTCCCTGAAGGGCCACCCCAGCCCCTGCAGAAGGTGGGCAGGGTCTGGCCAGCTGGGCCTCTGCTGTTGGAGAGGTGCAGGCACAGGGCTGATCATGATTTCCCAACTCCTGGCAGGTTTGGGAAGGAGGAAGCAACAGGACAGGGAAGCTGCTTCCCTTCAATGTGACCAGCAGTGGGGTTTGGGCCGTGGAGTGCAGATGGATCCTGCAGTCTCCTCTTGCAGGTTTGCTTCTCTGGGTAGAAAGATGGTGGTTAATGCAGCAGCTCCCTCCCAGGCAGACCTTGGTGCTTAAACTCGGTTAATTAAATGCTTTCAAAAACCACAAGATTGACCTTTGCTGCATGCCCACAGATTTTTCTCTCATTTAACGAGCAGAGGGTTGTCAGAGTAGCTTATTAAAGCAGAAGAAAGGCAATGCTCTAATACTGTTGGGTTTTGACCTGTTCCAGAGTGTTTTTCTGCTTTTTAACTCTGAGAGATGAAAACCACAATCCCCTAACAACCTACCAGGAGAAACCAGGCTGGAGACAAGGAATGCTTGGTTGAAACATGGCACAAAGTCTGACCAAACAGTGAGCATACTTAAAATGTAAGTTTATTCAGATATTGATACAATAAGCCAAGACAGGCATTAGAGAGGTCCTTGTGGCATAGGATTGTCCTTTGGGAGATACCCTCTAGAAAAAAAATAAATGTAATTAATGCAGGCTCCGACTTCCTTACCTTTCCCAAGGACACCAGCAATTTGCTCATTGCTAATAAAACTTGGAACAGCTCTACAGAAAGCTTGAACTCCTGCCAAGAAGTCAGTTCTACAAATTAACTAAAAGACCAGATTGGTGCATTCATGGAAGGACATCCCAAACCAGCCCCCCCCTCTCTACAGAGCATCAGAACTGGAGGGAGAGCCCAAAATAGCCCCTGGCAGCTGGGGAGGGTGGCACAGACGCTGCATTCAGAGATGATCAGTAGTAAGTTGCTTTTCTGGAGACAAGAATTTACAGCAGGCGAGGGTTTGGCAGAGAGAAGGACTCCAGGGCTTGCACCTCTGCAGGTCTTTTGGGGGGTGACAGCAGGGGGATGTGGCCTTGCCTGGAGCCACCTGAGCTGGGCAGCCTCAGCTTCATTCATGTCATCAGGCAGCTTCCTTTAAAGCAATGCATGCCATTTTTTTTTTCCTTCCTTCCCCTCAAAAACGTTTGGTACTTCCCCCGCAAGAAATGAGAAGCTTTATGTCAGATAAGGGGCTGGAACAGCTTCCTGCCCTAGGAGAGCATTTCTCCTCTGGCTCTTCCTGTGCCAGACCAGAACAATGCCATGGCTTCCAGCGTTCTCTTCACCTCGCAGCACACTCACTTAGGGCCCGTCCTGTGCGAGCATCTCCCTGCCCAGCACCTCCTGCAAAGGGGGGGAGGGCTGCTTTTCCAGCAGTTTGCTTTAAAAAGACAGGAGCAGCCCTGAGGTTCCCTCAGAACTGATGCAGAGCAGCTGTACCCAAACAGGGCCCTGTTTGGACAAGTAGAGGCTGAAGGATTTTTTTTTCTTTGCCCTTAAAGGAGAAGCTAAATAGGATTTTTTTCATAGTTTCATCTTGAAACTGCATGTGCACGTGCTGAACTTGGAGCATCCGAGTCCTTGTGCAGGAGTCAGTGGGACTGAATGTGCTTGGTTGGAGTTGAGCACTGTCATAAGAATTTACAAGGTTGGGATGTAGTATTTTGTCCTGGTTGCTAAGTGGGATGGACATCATGGATCTGTGTCAGTGATTTATGCTATCCTGTGTTTACCCCTTGCTTTTTTCCCCCCCCCCCTCATTCCTGCTTATTTGTTCTTGCATTTGAGAGAGCAGGATAATTTTGGGGAGTGTATGTAAGTGAAATGACAGTCTTGAGCCTTGCATGGGGAGTTCTGTGGAGGCTTTGACAGAAAGGCTTATAAAGGGAGGTTTGTATTTTCAGCTCCTGATTTAGAAGGCTGGGTGGAGAGATGTGACCTGGCAGGCTTTGATCCACGTGGACATATGTAGAGAGAAAAAATGTGCCCACTTGTGTCAGGGACACTTTCTTGCTGCCTTCTGCCACAGTGCTGTGCTGGGAGGGATTTCTTCAGTGTGTTTTCCAAATTGAGATAAAATTGCATGATAAGAACTGGGGAAAGGGTTTTATTCTTTACGTGCTGCTTTCATGCTGCCAGAGCTCCAGGAGTGTTTGAACAACACTCCCAGGGACGTGATGGGGTTGTTGGGGTTGTCTGTGCAGGGCTGGATTGAATGATCCTCATGGATCCCTTCCAGTGCAACACATCCTGTGATTCCGAGCATGACTTTGGCAAGTCGTGCTCTCTGATCTGCGGCTAAAATGGGTTTGAACTTCAAGGGGCTTCCCTGGAGGCCACATCCACCTTCACCTGCACAGCTTTGAGCTCCTGGAGCGTCCTTGCCTGGGCCAACCTGTGCTGCTGAGGCGTTTGCAGGACCAGACTTTGTGTCCCTGTGGGACAGACCCAACAGTTCCCTGAGGATCCTCGCTGTGAACAGGGTTCCTGCATGTTTTTAGAGTAGGACCTACACGTTTGCTGGAGGCATTGCCAGCAGAGGGAGCAGGAGTTAGTTCCTCCCATTTACACTGTCCACAACTGTGAAATACCATCTTTAATAATTTGCATGTAAAAATAAGCAAATAAGCTCTTAAATCACTAAAGAGAGATCTACAGAAATGCAGGTTGGTCAAAGCCTTGACTGTGTTGAAAAATGAATCGCAACATTTGGTTGACCCTTTACAAAAACTCCCCATGACAAAATGCAAGTGGATCCTCTCTTTCCATGCAAGGCAGTGGGGCAAGGAGTTGAATTTGATGATCTTTGGGGCTCCTTTCCAGCTCAGGATATTCCATGATCCTGTGAGGTTGATGCTCCTTTGCTGTGTCAGGTTTTCCAGGGAGCAGCGGGCCTGGGAAGCGTGGAAGTGTTTGTAGCTGGGCTGGGGCTCATGGGTTTAAGGCCAATCTTGCCCCCGTTGTGGCTGAGGCAGACAGAGCACCTGCTTTTATGTTAAATATAGAACAATTGCTGCTGCCTGCTCGGTATTCGTGTGAGAAGTTGGTCAGAGCCCCATAGCTGCACATGGTCCCTCACTGTGGTGTTTTGGGGTGAAATCTTGGTGGATAAGGGGAAGTGGATAAGGGATACCCAGTTCACAGGTGAACCCACAGCATCCCCATGGCTCCCACGCTGGCTGTGGGAGACCCAGCCCCAAATCCATGGGGCTGCACGGGGAGCACCCACTGGTGTGGCAGAATCCCTTGGAGGGATTCCCAGGGTGCTGCTGCCCTGAGGAGCAGAGCCCACCCTGCCTTCCTGAGGGGCAGGGAGCACAAAGGCTTGGATGAGCCATGCGTGCCATGATGCAGGGACATTTGGAAAGCTGTTCCCCTTTCTGTGCTGCTCCTCCTCTGCTGGCAGGCGTGGGATGTGTCTGTGCCCCCTGCCCACACGAGCCCACCTGCTCCAGTGCCGCGGGCAGGTGCTCTTTGGCACCCAGCGAATAGACACGGAGGTAGCGGCAGTGAAAGCAGCCTCGTCCTCCAAATCCTCCTGCACAAAAGCCCTTTTGTTCCCCGGGTGGATTCCAAGAGCTTTTTTCCAGTTCTGATTGCAGTGAACCCCCCGCTGCAAGCAGACAGACGAGGGCTGGAAACAAAGCGGCAACTAAACGAGAAAGTGCCCCATAAAAAAAAATCCCCACGAGGGCTGGAGGCTCTTGACAAACAGCTTCCCTGGCCTGCAAGCCCTGTGGATTTCCTAATTTGAGATAAGCAGCAAAGAAAACAGGCTGTGGGATGAGGAGGCAGCGAAGCCAGTGGACCTTGGCAGAGGGGAAATACTGGCGTGATTTATGGCGTGCCGGTAACTGGAGGGAGCCCCCGGAGCTCCACTGCTGGGATTTCTCATGGTTCCAGGGGCCATGAGACCCCGATGGCCTGGGTTCCACCGTGGGATCTCCAGCACCATCACATTTTTCCCAGAGCAGTGGGAGGATGCGGCTGGGAGGCACGGGAACACTGAGGGATGCAACCAGCTCCAGTGACCATGGGGAGCAGAAAACCAAGTCCTCTTGGATCCCAGTGGGATTTCCCTGAGCTCTTGGCTGCCTTTGGCTCTCACAGCCTCCCATCCTGCAGCCACGAGTGATTTGCAGGATTGGAGGGCTTTTGTGATGGGAACAGAGGAATGGAAGTGGTATTTCTGTGTGTGATGACGGAGGCTTGGGTGAAATTAAGCTGTTGGGTGGAAAAACAGTTAAGGAAAAGAAGGTGAGAAGAAGGAAGAGACTTTGGTCCCTGTAGGATTCCCATCAAACTATTGGAGATGGAAGTGTGTCTGGACAATTTTGCATGTGCTTCCACAAGTGGCCCCTGGACGATTCAGCGTCTCTGGAACATCCAGACACAGCCCCAGCCTTGGCACAGGCACGTGCCTTGCAGCTAAAGGGTGTCACAGGTGTCCCACAAACCTGGTGAGGATCGGTGCTGCTCGCCCATCCTTAGCTTGAACCACTTTCCTTGGGTGTGGGTGAACATCTCAGGGGGAACAGCACGGTGGTGTGAGCCCCTGATGCCTCGTCTCCCCCTGTGCAATGTGGGCTGCATGCTTTGGTGGATGCCAGCATCCTCATCCACGAAAATCCTTTGCTTTGGTGGATATGAGTCAGAGCCCATGGCTGCAGAAGGTGTTTTTGTCTGAGTTCATTATTGCACACACACACCTGTGCCTGGCAGAGGGGACACAAACAAGGCTTGTGCAACTCTGGGATTTGGACTTGAGATCCTTGTGGGTCCCTTCCAGCTTGAGATGTTCTGTGATGTCTGTGGTGTTCTGTGATGTCTGTGGCCATGGGTGGGGTCAGTACTGCTGGAATTGGAACATGAACATCCTGGTGCCTCCTGCCTCCCACCTCCTCCTTCTCTCTATCCAGTGGATCTCGGGCAGTTCCTGTCCCTGACAGAACATCCTGCAGCTGGAGCGAATCAGCAGAGAACTGAACATTCCCACTTTGGACCCACCTGGGAGATGCCAGTGCCGAGTAGGATGGCTGTGATCCCTGCTGGGAGGAATTACCTGGGCGCAGGTGCCCCAGCTCGGGTGCATCGTGGCTGTTCCTGCTGGGTGATGTTGGCACTGTGTGCACAGAGGTGCTGCAGTTTGGGAGGAGCTGTGCCCTTTCCCCCAGGCTGCCAGAGTTGGAGCAGCTGGATGCACACGCAGGATGGGTTCAGCCAAAGTGTTGTAACAGGGTTTTTAATATTCCAGTCTCTTGTGCCCTGTGCTGAAAGCTGGAGGCAGGCAAAACTCTCCTGTCTACCATCTCCCACTTCCATTAGAACCTAAGGTACGATGGATTTCGGGCTGCTTTGTATTGCATCTGTTTTCTGAGGGAAAGCTGATCCAAAGGCTGCCTGGCAGTGCAGGATGGCAGGGGAGGGCTCTGTCTGGCCTTGTCACATCTGCAGATACCAGTGTGGTCCTGGCATCAGCTCTGCAGGAACGTGGTGGGTGGCCCTGTGCTGTGTCTGCACTTCCCTTGATTGATTGGAACTGATGCTGCATCTGGGACGGGAAGGGACACGACCAGGGAAAGCTGTTGTCACCTGGCTGTTAACATCAGGGGACAGCATGTGGCTGCTCTTTGCTGATCTGTGAGTGTGAAAATGGGCACTGAAGGCTCTGTTTCCTCTCGTGTGGAGCAGCCTGCAGGGAACACACCAGGGCAGAGCCCATTTGGGAAGTGAAGCCCAAGATCCTGGCGATGGAATGTCCAGGCTTGTGTGTGAGCCCATGAAACAGCTCAGTGAGGTGTCAGTGACTTCCATGAGGCACAAAAGATGATCCTGAATTCCCAGACTCTGCTGTGCAGCTGTTCTGTATCATCCTTTCCATCAGACAACCAGCTTTCATCTCCAGACTCGCACTGATGTCCCAAAAAACCTGCTGGACAGTTGCTCCAGCCTGTGATTATCCCAGTGCTCCCTGCAAACTCCTGTGGACTAGACCTTAAAGGGGGCTCTGTTTTTTCTGGTGGGGGATTCTATGGGGTACACAACTGCCCCAAAGCTACATCAGCTCCTTGCCCACTCCCCAGGGTCGCTGCAGCCCTGGGTTCAGCCTTAGCTCAGGATTTCATGTCTAATCTCTATCATGAAGTGTCTCTTCCGCTTTGCACTCAGAGGGGTTGAGCTCTTCTCAAATTTGGAGGTGAACACTCTTATCAGGGTGACAGAAAGACTCTCTTAACCAAAATGTGCAGATAGATAAGAAGAAATTGCTTGCCTCTGGTTTCTGTATTGACATGAATAACCCAGCAGCCTGCAGCCCTTGTGCAGGGTGTGTTAAGAGGAAAATGGGCAGAGTAAGAGAGATTAGACTGAATCAGGAAATTACCTTCAAAATTGAATTACTGAAATAATACCGAGCTTACTGACAGGTGGGCAGATAGAGTCTGATATTTGCGGGGTTTGGTGACATTTCTCTGTGTGTCTGCGCTGCAGGATGCAGAGGTGAGTCTGCTGGAGTCCGTGTTGCAGAGGTTTCTGCTTTGCCTTGGCCCAGCCTTTTCTTCTTCAGAGCTTCACCACACAACTGTCTCCTGCTGGAGGCCAATCTCAAGGGCTGACCTTGTGATTTTACCTCACAGCAAAGCTGAAGATCCTTGTCTGGGCTGTGTTTGTGCCCCAGCAGAGCTGACCTACGTCAGCCGCGGGTTGGGAGCGCGGCTCGTGCAGCAGAGACGGGCCCTGAGACACAAATAACCCTGGCATTGCTCAACCTCTGCCACGGGTGCACCGGGTGCACCTCCACCGCTCCCCGCAGCAGCCCTGCTATTTTGGTTTGGGGCCTCTCCTGGCCTGGGTTTATTACAGGTTGCAGGGTTGAGTCAGAGGAGCGAGTTGAGCTCTGAGACAGAGAAACCCTGGGGCAGCTGCTGGCATGGCTGGTGCTGGGGCATGTCTGAGTGCCGAGGCATGGCTGGGGCACAGCTGGGTGCTGGGGCATGTTTGGGTGCTGGGGCACAGCTGGGTGCTGGGGCATGTTTGGGTGCTGAGGCATGGCTGGATGCTGGGAGGTGGCTGAGATCTGGGGCACAGAGAGGTGCTGGGATGTGTCTGGTTACTGGGACGTGCCCATTGCTGGGCCATGGGCAGGTGCTGGGTCACGGCCACCCTCCAGGCAGGGCAGTGACCTGCATTCCCAGCACGCTAATGTGGGTGCAGACGTTATCAGCGAATCCTTTGGGATCAGCTGGGACACGGTCACTGGGTGAACTGTGCCCGTGCTGTGCTCTCCTCATCTTCAGGAGCCTGGGGAATGAAAATGGGATGTGAATGCAGCATCACCTGCTCGTGAGCTGTGCCAGTGCTGTGCCGTCGTTCTGATGCGCCTTGGCAAAATCTACCCCAGGCCTGAAAGTTCTTTTACCTTTCCTGCTTCCTGACCCAGAATGTGGTTCCTGGGGTGAGAAAGGAAAATAATAATGGTTTAAATCAGGCACGGATGTGTCAGTGGCCACCAAATGACCTGACAGCTTCATGGCACTGAAATGAGAGGGGGAAAGGCTGGAGCTGGGAGCCACCCCGACCGAGGCAGGCTCAGCTCTGTTCCCCAGACAGCCCTGAAACGAGTTGTTAAGGAAACAGATTTCAAGTTTGCTGTTTCCAAGGAGTTATTGCAAACAACCGCGAGGGAAGACACGGATAAAGGATGTGTGGGAAACATCCCTGTCCTGCACGAGAGGACATACCGTCATCCCCCTTGGAGCATCTCCAGTTGCCCCCAAAAAACGGCAGAAAGAGGCATTTCCCGCCTGTGAAATTTTACCAGCGAGTTCTATGCTAAAGAGCGTTATTTGAAAAGAAATGTTGCTGCATGGCTATTGAACACGGCTTTAATAATAAATTGTGGTGAGGACAGAACTAGTTAATATCCTTTGAAGGAAACAGGAGCTTTTTGTGGCAAGGAACCATTTACTTTGGATTAAATCATAAAAAGTTTTTGACTGCAATGAAATGTCTGGAGACAGGGGGCTGGGATTTTCCTTCAGAAGTTGAAGTTTATTTTCTGTTGCAGCCTATGTGGGCAGTGAATTCCTCAGTCTTCACTTTCTTTGTTATTCTCAGTACTGCTTCCTACCCTTTCTCTGTGAAACTTTGAAGTTTCCTTTTTCAATATTGGTATTTAACACTGCCCTAATTGGAGGGGGTTAAGGACATTCATCTCTCTGCTCTGTCAGTGCCGGTGGGAAGAGGTTAATGAGCCCATTGGAAGTGTATTTTTCTCCCCTCCCTCAGGACTTGGGTTTAAGACCTTCACGGGGAAGTATTTAATGTGTTTTCATTAAGTCAGAGTTTCTTTTTCCTATTAGGCCTTCAGAGCTCGTTTGGTTCTCAGTGTTGGCTCTGCTGGGCTGGGCTGAGCTGTGCAAAAGGCACGTTGGGGTCGGTGCTGGGGCACAGGAGGTTGTGGTGAAGCTGCAGCCAAACGCTGGCCTTAGAATCGTGGAATCATGGAATCATTGAGGTTGGAAAAGCTCTCCAAGATCAGCGAGTCCAGACGTTAACCCGGCACTGCCAAGCCCACCGCTAAACCGTGTCCCCAAATGCCACAGCCACACGTCTTTTGGTGCTTCCACCACCTCCCTGGGCAGCCTGTGCCAGTGCCTGGCCATCCTTTTGGTGCAGAAATTCTTCCAAATATCTGATCTGAACTTCCACTGGCACAACTTTCTCCTCTCGTCCTGAGGCTGTTACAGCTGCCTTGAGTATTGCACTTGCAAGAAAGCCCAGAGGCTTCGTAAAGGTGGCAACTTCTCCAGCACCAGTTGGTTCAATATTTACTTTTTCCCCCCTTTTTTTATTAAAAGAAAGTAGATTTAAGCTCGTGTTTAACGTAAGGCATACCCTGGATGTCTTGCTGAGTCAAAACTGGAGATGTCTCTCAGCATCACTTCGAACCAGGAGGTTCTTCCCCCCCTTCAATTCTTAAAATTTGGCCTTTGAGTCGAGTGCTTGTGGATGTCTCTGGGTGGCAAATTGCAGGGAGAGCTCTCCAATGAGTTTTATCTCAAGGGCTCAGAGACCGGCAAGGCTCCAGGGGTTGTTCCCACAGAAATCTCCCGGTGTTTTGGGTGCTGGGGAGCAGACGGAGGATCCCATCTGCTGATCCACCGCTGGGAACCGTTTGCAGGAGTGTTCAGACTTTTTGGCTGTTTGTGGTGGCTCATAGGGGTTCTCCTCATTGCAAATCCCAAGGAATTGCAGTGAACACCCCACACTGCAGCTCAGCCCCTGTTTTTTTGCCTCGGGATCAAACCTTGTGCTGTTATTTTGGTGTCTGAGGCACTTGGAGCTTGTGCCCAGCTTGGAGCAGGACGGCTGGTGCCTGCCAGGTGTGGCTTTGGTCCTTCAGCCTGTCTCTGAGGTGGGCATTTCTTTATTTAATCACCTGTTTTTATCAGGTTTGCAATCTCCAAAAGCTCAATTCCTCCTTCAGGAGGGGCTGGAATGGGCCAGTGGCTTTACACTTACCACAGGGGACACAGACTGTCAGATAAACACATGTGCTGATTTTCTTCAGGAAACTTAAGCTAAAAATAGTAATGATTCATGAAAACGCTGTGGAAAATACTGGGTTTTTTGGTGGATGGAACAGGTAACATCCAATTTTGTGTGTTATTAAGCTGCCTGCGCATTTTGAGCTCCTGTGCAGATGATTTTCTCTGCAAACTGCAATTTAATACGGCGTCATCTTGCAAAGGCAATGTCTGCTGTGGCAAACGGGGGGGGATTTTATTTTGACAGCAAGACATTTGCTTGGCAGTTCCTATTGAACAGAACTCATCTTGGGATTTCCAATTATCGTTTTTTCCTTAAAAAAAAAGCCCTTTAAGGGTCTCTGTTTGAGGAGAAACTCTTTCAAGGATGCGTGACCCGGACTGTTGGATTTTGGAGCTGAGCCCCCCTGTGCAGTGGAGAGCTGGGACAAGGGGGGACCCCAATTCCTGCACCCTGTGGAAGCCTCTGGGGTGGCAGCTCCTGGTTTTAGGGTCGTGCCAACGATTGCTGGTGCTTCCTGCAAACCACTCACAGCCCCAGAGGCTCAGAGAGACAAATGCTTTACATGGGGGAGCAAAAGGAGCTCAGAGCCTTGGCCTGATCCAGTTGAGAGGCACCAAATTACCCGATTTGAGCCCAGGGTTCATTAAATAACCCCGTGATGGGCAGAGTCACCTCATCCTCTTGCTCATCCCATCAGTGCTGCAGGTGCCAGTGCCAGACCCAGCAATTCCCATTTTCAATCCCTTCTCCCGGTGCCGTCGTGAAATCCACGTTTTATCCTTGCTGCTCTTGTCTCTTTTCTCCTTCCCTGAAAAGAAAACCCCCAAGAATGTTAAACTGTGCCTGTGTCTTGGCAACTGGAACGCACAGACAGATTGTGCTTCAAAAAAATGGCAGAGTTTCAAAATATTGTGTTCTGTGAAGAAGAGACAAGGAAAATAAACTCCCCAAAGTGCAGATTTTATTTCAGCAGAGGGCGGGAGGCTTTTAATATTTATTTGGGTTTGGCACTTGGCTACCTCCTTCTGCTGACACCACTTGTGAGGCACGATAAGATTAAACGCTGTACAACCTGTTCTGGTTCCAGTTCAAAGTAGGTTAATTTCCAGTAGGGTCGTTTTTCAGCCTCCCAGAGCTGCCCCAAGAGCAGGTTCCTGAGGTTCAGGTGCAGGACAGCAAAGCCATGAAGGACAGCAAGGAAAAAAAAAGGAAATAACAGAGCAAATTTGTGCCTGTTTGGGTTTTGGTTGTGCCAGTGTGGTTGCAGCAGAGGGAAGGGCTGGTCCGTGTGAGGTGCCAGGAGGCAGCTGGGGAGGGTTAATGGGAGAGTCCGGCTCTGAAGAGCCAGTTCCTGCCTCTCCGGGTGACTTGGTGGATGTTTTTGTCTGGGTTTCCACACACAAAATCAGGCTGAAGATGCTTTTCTTGTGCCTGTGGTTGTCTTTGTTTGCTCGAGGACACAGGCAGCTTTCTGGAGGCACAGAGTTCACTGGGATGGCAGCTTTGGAACCTGCCAGAGAAACAGGGAGTTTGGTTGCCTGCACTGCCAGACGTGTTTTTGAGGTTCCTTTTTTTCCCCAACATCCAGAGGGCTGGTACTCATGTAGCATCCTGATGGATCTGAGGGGCACTTGGCATGGCCGGAGCAGGGAGTGGAATTCAGAGCATCCAGCACAGCAGGGCTTGTCCCTCAGTTGTGCCTCCTGGATGCCTGTGTGCTCCCACTAAGAAAACTCGAAGGAAAAGGGTCAAAGAACAGCTCTGCTCACTGGAGGAATTCCTCCACTGGCTTTTGGAATCATTTCCACTTCCTTGCAGACCAGCTTTTACCTCCTGGGTGAGCCAAGAGTCGTTCTTCGTGCTTCTGAGTGACCTTGCTGCTTTGGTTTTGCCTTTCCTGTCTTAGGTTGGAAGCTCCTGGAAGCAGAGAATTGGCCTTTTTTACCTTTTTTTCCCTTTTTTTTCCCTGTCCTTATGTAAATTCACAGCTCTGTTGGTTTCTAATCTTGATAGTGAGTGTGCCCAGGGCTTTCCAATAAGTGCTGTTCCCATGAAGTGTCAGCTTGCAGCCTGTCCCATCCTGGAGCGACACTTTGCCAAAAGAAATGAGCGTGACCCCATCTTTTGGTGCAGACAAGGAAAATAAAATATGAAAAAAAAAAACCCCAAACAAAAAAAGATCATACTGGCAATGTGAATTGACTTAATTGATTCAGAAAGGTCATTTTCCATCCTGGGTGCCTGCACTTTGATCCAGCATCCCTCTGGCACTGGGATTCACAGGCATTATTGACATGCATTTGTGCAAAAGGAAAACCAGATTTAGACATGTAGAGGTGATGCCTGAGCGAGAGCGATGGGTCTAGAGAGTAAAACTCATGCTCAAAAGAAGGACAGTAACCGATATAAATTGTTGGGTTAAAAATACTGGCCACCTAAATTAGATGCTTGTGCCTTTTTTGGGGCAGGGGGGCCCAGGGGTTTCCTTACCCAGCCAGAACAACCAGATGTTTGCCTTGGGGTTTCGGTGACATGACTTATGTTCCCGGGTTATTTTCTCCATGAATTGCACCGCCTGTGCTGAGCTGTGGCTGTGTATGTGCAGTCATAAAAAGGTTCTTGTGTTCCTCTGCTCTGCCTGGCTCTGTGTGTGTCGGCTTGGACCCCCTTGAGAGGAGAGCTGCACTTCAGCTCCTTCAGAGCTTGAGCTCCATCCAGCTCAGCAAAGCTTGGCTGGTCAGGGTGAGCCCGACTTGGAACCCTGCAAACTTCATTCTGCTTGATTTCTTTGCTGGGTTTGCACAACGTTAATGACCAAGAGATGAAACACCCAGTTAAAAAGAAGAAGGATCTGGACTTTCAGGTTCAATTTTTTTAAAAAAAAGATTTTTTTAATGCTGCCAGGGGGTTTGCAGTTCTGTATCTGGAATGGTTTAAATTCTAAGAAACATTTTAAGGGATCTTACATGGGTAGGAGGAGAAATACCTTTCCCTTTGCATTTTCTGCCTTTGCCAGAGCTCTTGCCTGTTTTCTGTACCAAGTTGGCAGCCAGACCTCGCAGGTCTAAATGAAGCACTGCTGAACAAAGGCACTTTATGTTTGAACTCTGTGCCCCGAGTCGCCACCACGGCATTTATGTTAAGTATGTTCAACAAATATAGACAAGCTGTGCTTTGCAAATTAACCCCAAACAAATCATAACAACAACAACAACAAAAAAGCTCCTTTCTTTAACTCTGCCTCTGTCTTGTTTCACAGGCAAGAAGAGAAACCCTGGGCTGAAAATTCCTAAAGAGGCATTTGAACAACCACAGACGAGCTCCACGTAAGTCTGCAAACACTAAAGGCAGAATGAGAAGAAAACCACCAAGCCCAGTTGCTTCCAGCCTTTGCTGGGGCCTGCACTGGCCAAGGCCAGGCTGGACAAGGCTTGGAGCAGCCTGGGAGAGTGGAAGGTGTCCCTGCCCGTGGCAGGAGGTGGCACTGGATGAGCTTTAAGGTCCCTTCCAACCCAACCCATTGCATGGTTCTGTTATTCTGGGATCACAATAGCAACACCCCTTGTATTTCTCAGGTACAAGCAGGGGATCTCAGCCCACCACTGCAGGACATGTCTCATGTGCTGCTTAATGATCAGGAGAAGGAAAAAAAAAACAGAGTGGGCATCTAATTGTGGGTGATGTGGCACTTCAGCCCCCCCAGCTGGGGTAACATGCATTTGGCCAAGGCATTTGTGCTCGGCCTTGCAAAGGGAAACTCTGTTCTTAAGGCAATTTGTGCAGCTCCAGCCTCCTTGACTTTTTTTTGCTTCCTTGAGAAGTCACTGTTTTTTTAGCCTGTCGGCCCATGCTGTGTGACTGAAGTGACAATTTACAGTGGGTTTAGACCTTTGTGCCCATTTAATCCATTTTTCATACAGGCTGGCAGAGGTTTGGTGCTTGCAAGCTGTGTTGCCTTTCACATTGAATCTCTCTGGGTGTCTGCAGGGGGAAGCTGGATGTGAGAAATGCAGCTTTTTTTCCTGAGCCGTTTTTGGGGTGACTTTGTGGATCTTGGCTGTTTCTGTTGATCCTGCAAAGCCTAAGATTGCTCAGGGCTCCTCAGGCTGCTGGAGGAAGGTGTGGGGAGATGGACTGAGAGACTCGGGGGTTGTATTTTATTCACTGAGGAAAAACTGATCTTTGTAAGGAACAATTCACATATTTTCCCTTCTCTTTTGTGCAGGCCACCCAGAGACCTCGACTCCAAAGCCTGCATCTCTATTGGTGAGGAGGTAAGTCTGGGAGACCTCTGGGGACAGGTGACCTTCCTGGGCTGGCTGTTGTGGGATTGCTTCACTTCAGCCCCCCTATGCCCCCCCAAAAAGGGCAGATTAGTGAATACCAGCTCTTAAAAATAACCCAGCCTGTTTTGCTTGAAATGGAAGGCAGTTGCTGGATGAATAAAAGCTGAGAAGAGCCAGGCTGGGAGCTCGTGAGCCCTGAGAGCCACCTCCAGCCGTAAATATCCAACTGGCATCTCCATCAGGAGCTGTGTGGGTGGGACACCAGCGTGGCCCCTTGGCCAGCTGCACTGGGACCTACTGGTTGGCACTGTTGGGATGGACGTGCCCCAAACACTCCCCCTGTGCCTCCCATGGCACATGGGTTCCCTTCATATTTTCCACCGTGGAAATTCCTTCCTTGCTGCAGTAAGGTGCAGCTAATCCTCTGGAAATAACCATTATAAAGCGAGGGGATTGCTAACAGAGTGTTTTACTCTCCTCTGCAGTTCCTTTGCTGATTTAAAGCCTTCATGCAGAGTATCTCCCTGTATTAATACTGAAGGCCATCTCCTCAGGAGTCTTAACTCAGGGTGGATCTTCCTGTGCTGGAAGCAAATCTTTCTGACAGCGTGGAAACCAGTCCACCTGGTGGTCTGAAAAAAACAGCAGGGAAAAAAAAATAACCCAGGACAGTGATTTTGATAGAAAAAAGTGACAGAGCAGAATCCATAAAAGAACTTTAAAGCTGGGCAATGAATTTATTAGGTGCAAAAGATAGTCCTTGGTGTCAGCGAGTTAATTTATGAAGTGAAATGCTAATGCAATAGTGTTTTATTTTGTCTGTCTTTGGATGCTTTGCTTTCATTTTGGGTTTTGTGTTTTCCCTGGCATGGAGCAGGGCCTGGAAGGTGGAAACAGTGTGAGATGCCTCTGGAGCAAAGTGGTGCAGCACAGAGGCCGAGGAAATGCTGCCTGCTGCTAGAGCAAGCAGTGCCCCAAGAAAATCAGTTCTCCCCTGCAGCCCCAGGGATGAGGAAAGGCTCCAGTGCTCCAGAAAGGCTCCATGCACAGAGTTGGGAGGTGCAGGGAATCACTCTTAGAGATCCCGGAGCTCAGTGTGTTTGAACTGGCCTGTCATGGCTTTGATTTGCCGTGGGTCTGTTACCTGTTCAGCCGGGCAGCTTCCTTCAGGATGGGCTCCCTCTTCACCAGCCTTCTGCACTCACCCTGATCCTGAGGGAAAGCCCCTTCCCTCCTCTCCCTTTAAACATTGCTGCTTGTTTGAAGAGAGTGGGTTTTTTGGGAGGTTCCTTGTGCACAGCAGGAGCAGTGGCAGAGATGGTTAAATCTCTGCAGTTACTCCCCAGGGTTGGTCAGGGCTCCTTGTGCACATTCCCACAGCACATCCCTGCTCTCCGTGCCATTCCCAGCCATTGCAGGCTGCAGGAATTTTTCTGCTGCACCAGCAAAAAGCCAGATGGGATTATTCCCTGTGAATCAGTTCATTCTCACCCTTGTGGAGGATGATTGACTGACAGGGTTGGGCATTCAGCAAACAGAATGGCTGTGTTCGGTGGCAAAGGCATATTTGAAACGTCCAAAAATAATAATAACGAGCAAAAAATAGAGTGGCTGCACAGTGTCACGGCAGGAAAAGGAGAAGGGCAGGTTGGGATGCAGGGTCCAAACAAAGGCATCCCTTGTGGAAGGGCAGGAGAAAGAGATGATAGACAAAATAAATCCCCCGTGGTTTAAAACTGAGGCACAGTCAGCTGGTATTTGGCCAATCTGCAGGTCTGGAGAAATAAGCTTTTGCAGGCCTTAAAAATCCTGGGAGTACTTCCATGATTGTTTTGGGAGGAAGATGATGGAAGGAGAAAAAAACTAAATAAGACCGAAGGTGATTCGTAGGGGAGAAGCTGCCGTGGTGTTTGCCATCCCCTCAGAGGATGGAGAGGCTGAAAGTGCTGCCAGCTGAAGGTGCCTGAGAGTGACAAAACAAGAGCGTGGCTGCAAAGGGGGAAATAGATTCAAACTAGAAGAGGTGTTTAGATTGATATTAGGAAAAAAACTCTTCCCTGTGAGGGTGAAGAGGCCCTGGCAGAGGTTGCCCAAAGAAGCTGTGGCTGCCCCATCCCTGGAAGTGGTGGAGTCGCCGTCCCTAGAGGTGTTTAAGAAAAGGTTGGATGAAGTTCTTGGTGACATGACCTAGATATTAGGGTAGGATGAGGTGTTGGTAGTAGGATGGCAACAGGTCAGATTAGGTAACAGGTTTGACTAGATTAGATTAGGTAGATTAGGTAACGGGTGATAGGTGATAGGTTGGATTTGATGATCTCTATGGTCTTTTCCAACCTTACTGATTCTGTGATTCTGTGAAGTGTCCAAGGCCAGGTTGGAGCAGCCTCAGATAGTGGAAGGTGACCCTACCCATGGCAGGGGGTGGAACTGTGTATTCTTCAAGGTCCGTTTCCACCCCAACCCATTCCATGACTGTGTGGGTGCAGGTGGCTGTCAGAGCATCAGGAGGATGTGGGAGGAACAGCCCTCCCCGTGCCTGCCCTGCTCAGGATGGAATTCCATGTCCTAGGCAGGGGCTGCACGCGCTGAGGGGACATGCCCGGCAGGGCTGGGCTGTGGGGACATTTCTCCCCTCACACAGCCGTGGCCACACTGGCACTGCTGGTTTTATTCCCACAGAACTTTGAGGTGAAAGCCGATGACCTGGAGCCCATCTCCGAGCTGGGCCGAGGTGCGTACGGGGTGGTGGAGAAGATGCGGCACATGCCCAGCGGGCAGATCATGGCAGTGAAGGTAGGGAGGGCCTGGGGGGTGCTGGGCGTTGGGGTGTGGGCCACAGCTCTGATCC
This sequence comes from Pitta sordida, assembly GCA_013390025.1. Lineage (NCBI taxonomy): Eukaryota > Metazoa > Chordata > Aves > Passeriformes > Pittidae > Pitta > Pitta sordida. The sequence goes on along the minus strand of WEKX01014570.1, from coordinate 408,629 downwards.
CTCTTCTTTCCTGAGATTTGCTTCTTTCCTCACACAATCCTCTTTCTGCACCAGAGGGAGAGTTGTGCCTTTTAACCAAGAAAAGGGGGGTGTTTTCAAAGCATGATGCTCAGCTTTCAACCACATCATTCACCTTTGTCTACAGCATTCCTGTTTTCCTAGGATTGCATTCGCCGTCATTTTTTAAAATATACGTATGTTTTCTTACAAAGCTGTACCCTCAGATTCAAGGCTCTGCACTTTATAAAGAAAAGTACATTTAACTGCACAAGAGAGTTTTCTCCATCTGGGACGTTTTTAGGCTATTTGGAACAGGAAATTTTTGTTGGGATTTTCACATTTTGCCTGCTGCAGTGGGATCTTGATTCATGGCAGGCTTGTAGATGCTATTATGAAAAGTTTTCATAACAACAGCTTAGATTCATAAATTTAGAGCTTAGGGAAGTGGTCATGGGAAAATTTTTGGTTTGGGAAGGACCAGTTTTTTGCTTGGCTGAATTTTAGTTTCCTTTCAGAATAAGAAAAAAAGAGATGCAGAGTTGGAAGCTGTGAGCAAACTGAGGGAGAAGTCTAAGCTCCTCAGTTATGGATGGACTTTGCTGTGGGTGCTGGGACATATCTCAGGGCCTCTGTGGCCTGAGTTTGGTCTTTGCTTTGGTGTTCACCAGAAGACATCTCTGAGAGCGATGGGAGGAGGGGATGGCAGGAGCATTCACATCGTCTGCGCTGCTGAACAGTTTCATTCTGCCCTTTTACTGACCTCGAGGGGCTCTGGCCAAGGAGCCTGGAATATGTGTGTGGCCCCGATTGGACTGGGTTGTGGGCTCTTGTAGTGTTTCCCAGCTGAGGGTCTCCAGGTGTTAAACAGAAATGACATTTCTTCCTGGGAGACTGGGAAATGCCCATTTTCCAGAGCCCTGGGGAGCCCTTGGGTTCTGGGGCAGGGCTGGAACCCTGCCTTGTGCCCCAGTCCTCGGGTGTGACAAATGTCCACTGCAGCTCCAAAAGTCATGACCTGGAATCTCATTTCCTGCTCCCTCCTCCTCTCCCAAGCCACCGATTCCTTTTGGCTTTGGCAGAGGGAGGTTTTAGCAGGGAGGAGCAGAATCCCCTGTGGTTTGGGCTCGGGCGAGAAGACTCCTGTTGCTCTGGGTGCTCCCGCTGTGGGTGCTGTGCTTGTGATGTGCCTGTGACAAAGGGGTGTGAGAGAAGGGTGACACAGGAGGTGTGGTGGAGGGGTCAGGGGGTGGTGTGACCAGAGGCACAGAGGTGCTGGCAGCCACCACTGACACGCTCTGTCTTCCAGCGGATCCGAGCCACAGTGAACAGCCAGGAGCAGAAGAGGTTGTTGATGGATCTGGATATCTCCATGAGGACGGTGGATTGTCCCTTCACTGTCACCTTCTACGGGGCACTTTTCCGAGAGGTACGGGATCCGTGCTGCCCCAGAGGAGTTCAGACTAGACTTCCTCCAAGTGCCAGGGGTTTAATCACCATTTAGACATGGAGAGTAGACAATGGGAATTTGGTCAATCCCGGCCTAAGGATCAGTCACAGCGAGTGTGGAGGGATGGGGACGGCCCCCAGCTCACAGCCTGGTCCTGTGGTGTTGGTGTTGCTCTGGCTTGGGATGAGAAGGCCACGGGGAGGGAAAATGTGGAAAGCTCTGAGAAGCAGGATTTATTGAAGAGCTTGAAGCATTGCCCTGCAGAGCTGAACTTTTCCTGGCTTGTCTTTAGGAGCCTCAGTGCCGGTAACTTTCTGGGCTCCTAAATCACCAGGACTCTGCTTTGGGAAAAGACAGCAAAAAGTACACCCTAAATGGTAGGGAATGTGGACAGCACTTAACTCCAGCTGGAGAGGAGGGAAGAGAAAGCCCAGTACAGTTTTGCTGAATGAGTTTTAAAAGACAGGGAAGTCAGCAAAGGGAAAGTGCCAAAGAACTTTGCACAGGATAGGGAAGGAAGGAAAGAAAGACGGAAGGAATGGGTGCTTGGTTCCAATAGATAGATGTGTGCTTCATTCTCCAGGGAGATGTGTGGATTTGCATGGAGCTGATGGATACCTCACTGGACAAATTCTACAAACATGTCATTGACAAAGGCCTGACGATTCCCGAGGACATCTTGGGGAAAATCGCTGTCTCTGTGAGTATGAGCAGAGTGAGGAGGGAAGGGAAGGGGATTTCTCCTCTAAGCCAAGCCCTACATGTCCCAAGCTCCATGTTGTGTTTGCACCAGGAAGAACATGATGCCCGTGTGGGCATTCCTGTGTCCCATGGAGAGATGGCACAGCACGAGATGTGGGGAGGCTCCTGCAGCTTCTTTCACTTGTCATGAGTGTCCTGGGACATCCCTGGGTACCCACCAGTCTGCTGGGAGGGTACAGAACTCACGGGAGCCCCTCCAGGCAGGTCTGGTGGGCATGGGGTGGGTGAAGCCAGATGTCATTTCCTCCTCCCCATGGTGCTGCCAGCTGTGATTGACTCTGGATTTGCTGTTTCAGATCGTGAAAGCACTAGAACATCTGCACAGTAAACTCTCCGTCATCCACCGAGGTGAGTGCCAGGCACCACAGCCCTGACCACGCTGGTGTCTGTCTGTCTGCCCTGCTCTCAGCCTGGCAGGGGCTCCCGAAACACCCGAGAGAAAATGGGCTTTTGACAGCAAAAATATTCCCCAGCGTCTCATGACTTGCAGCAAAACCCAGTCAGAGGAAATGGCTGCTGGAAACTGCCTGCTGGTCCCAGCTTTTCCCTGAGGTGGAGAAGTCAGTTCCAGCCTGGTTGTGCTGGCAGAGGAAGGGCTGTTTCCCCTGGGTTGCATTTCCCTAAGTCCGTGGTCTCCTTCAACACCTCTGTGAGAGACTCAGCCAGGCTTTTCCTTCTGACCTTGGTGAGCTTGGCTTTGCCAAGGTTTCTCCCTCAGCTCCATAACTCTGTGCTGATGTGCAGTGAGAGGCATCTCCATGCCAACCTGGTGCCTCGTGCAGTGATCTACCCATCCTCACCCCCTCCCCTGAACTTCCCTGAGCTTCCCTGAGCACTGGTGGAGCAGAACAGTTTGATAGCTAAAATAGCCTCGAGTGAAATCATGAACACCCTCCTTAAACTCTTCTGACATTTTTCCCTCTAGAGCATCTCAAAGATGCCATGAACACACTTAGAAAGCAACAAATTCCTGTTGCTGCTCGACACCTTCATTTTTAAAGGGTCATTTTCAATTTGTCAAGGAGGAGGAAAAAACTCTCCTTGGAGTGTGTGAGTGGCTGGGAAGGAGCATGGGAAGCAGCAGAGTTGAGCTGGAGCAGGCAGCCACCCTGGGTACACTCTGCCCGTGGCTGGGGGTTGTGTTTCTGCCTTCTGTATCATTTACAGGAGGTGGGAAATGCTGCTTGTATTTCTGTTTACTTGTTTGATTTGCACTGAAAATTGTCTTACTTGAGCACAGTAACAGATGGGTGAGGATCTCAGATACCTGAGGGGTTTGATTGCAGAATGCTGATTAGAGAGCAGAGTTAACGAGCTGTAAACCCACCCAGTTCTAATAAGCAGGACCCAAAAGCAGCTTCTGGCCTCCTTCAGGTGTTGTTAATACTTTATCACATGGAGACAGAGGACCTTGCAGAAGAGACCTGTTATTTCTGGGTGGCAGCAGGGGAAGGATTGTTCCCTTTGGAGTCACCTGTGCTGTGCTGGGATTTCATTTGGGATTAACCTTGTGGAGCGATTGCCTGCTGTGCAGGAAAGCACCTCCCTGCTCTCCTGGATATCACTTGTGGCATCTTTCTGTGCCTTAATTTCCCTTTCTGATGGGGATTATAACATGATGCAAGTGTGAATGCACCAGGGATCATAAAGAAAGCAGATAAATCTGGCAGTAATAAATAGCTGAGACACTGGCTTGATTTCCATGAGGTGTGGAGCACCCACATACCTGCTGCTGCTCCCGCCGTGTCCTTAACATCAGAGGCCATTTCTGAAATCTTGGTCCTTGCCTTAGTTCCAGCTCCCTCCCACTTCTCCCTTTCACCCTTTCCTGCCCACCCTGCCTCCTTTCCCCATGGGTTTTTCCTTTTGCTGGCACAAGACCAGATCCAGGGTGACTTGCCAGAGCTCCAGCCCTTCGCAGATACCCCGTGGAGATTTTTCCGTGGCTGTTCCCTGGGCAGTGCAGGGTTACCTCCCACTCCCCCAAATTGCAGAGAGGTGTCTGCAAGGGAAGGGGCACTGGCAGGACACATGGCAGGCCCGTGAGGTTGTCACCTGAACACGCAGCAGCTGCAGCCAGCGGGGGTTTGGCATGTGCAGGGCTCCAGGCTCTGCAGGACTCTTCGGGTGCCCTCTGCTGATAGGAAGCTGTTCGGGTGTTTTTGGCTTGGCCCAGCCACCCCCATGTGACAGTGACGGTGGTCTGTGTTCCTTCTTGCAGATGTAAAGCCCTCTAACGTGTTGATCAATACGCAGGGGCAGGTGAAAATGTGCGATTTTGGGATTAGCGGTTACCTCGTTGACTCGGTTGCTAAAACCATGGATGCAGGATGCAAACCCTACATGGCTGTAAGTTGAGCTGCCGTGGGACAGCCAAAGGAACTTGAGCCCCGGGGGAGGCGGGGGAAGGATCAGCCTTTGGAATGTGTCCTGGGGACAAATCTTTGGGAAGACAAGGGATACAATCCCCTTGTAAAGGGGCAGAGGAGGAGGCGACAGATCTCATGGGTCTGCTGGGCACAGCTTCCTGCTGCCTTCTCACCTCCCTGCGACCTTGGGGAAGGCTCTGGAATCGCTCCCTCTTGCACATTTGTCGTTTGCCTCATGGGGACAGTAGTACTTGACCTCTGGGAGGAAAAACAGTCTCCAGGGATTGGGTCCCTGAGGCTCCTCCTGGGAGCTGCTGTTCAGGATTCACCCTTTGTGGAGCACTTGGACGGGGTGAAAACAGTCCTGGAGAACTGAGCCTTGTCACCCCTCCGTGCCACCTGTGCCAGGTCAGCTCCGCCACCCCATTCCTTGGTGCAGGTACCTGGTCACCTGCTTCTGGTGACCTGTTTCACTGCCTGCCCTTACTGGTGAGGATGAGATGTGGCCCCAACAAGGTGGTGGTGTGGGCTGAGGGCTTCCAAAAGCCCCACCTGAGGTTGGTGAGCCCTGGGCGTGGGTACGGCACTGGGGCCATCCCTGTTCCTCATCCACCTCTGTCTCTGTTCACAGCCTGAGAGAATTAACCCGGAGCTGAACCAGAAGGGATACAGCGTCAAATCCGACATCTGGAGCCTGGGGATCACCATGGTAGGGTGACCCGGGGGCTGGCAGCGATGCCAGGAGGGCTGAATGTTGCTCATGGCTTCATGTTCCTTCTCAAAGCCCCACTGACACTGGTGGCACTGGTTCCTTGGGAAGGTGGTGGGGTGGGAATGGGAATACAGAGCAGGGGGAAACAGGGAACGGGCCATAGCATTGAAGGGAAGGAGGATGGAGCTGCTTTGTCAGCTCCTTGCTGCTGCAGCTGCCAGGAGATGGCAGCATGGGCTAAGGCACAGGCATCTGGTGCCTGGAGCAGGTTGGATTGCAAGCACAAAGACACCCTCCCAGCGCTCAGCAGTTCTCAGAGCCCCCCTCAGGAGAGCTGGGAGGGGGGACGTCTCCCACGCAGTGTTTAGGGGGAATCCATCTGCTCACAAAGTCATTTTACAGCACAGTTACCCTGTGCAGTGTGGGGCTGGTTTTAACTTCTAACCTTTCTCAGGCACTGTCAAAGACGGGAGTTAGGGGGGATTGAACATGGAGCTGGATGTGTCTCCTCTGGCCTCTCCCATTTGCTGGGGAAGGTTAAGCAATGTATTGTGGCCAGGGAGGTGAGGAAATCATAGAATAATAATATGGTTTGTGTTGGAGTGGAACTTAAAACTCATTTTGTTTCCCCCCCTGCCATGGGCAGGGACACCTTCCCCTATCCCAGGCTGCTCCAACCTGGCCTTGGACACTGCCAGGGATGGGGCAGCCACAGCTTCTCTGGGCACCCTGTGCCAGGGCCTCCCCACCCTCACAGGGGAAGAATTTCCTCCTACCATCTAATCTGTTCTCTCTCAGTTTAAAGCCAATCCCCTCATCCTGTCACTATCTGCCCATGTAGAAAGCCGCTCTCTCTTCCTTTTCTTAAGCCCCCTTCAGGGACTGGAAGGGGCACTTAAGGTCTCCCTGGAGCCTTCCCATCTCCAGAATGAACAACCCCAGCTCCCTCTGTGGAGCCTAAACAAACACATCCCTGGGTGGCACACTGGGGTCTGAGACCTGTGGGTGGTTTGTGGGGTGTCTGTCCCCGCTCCTGAGGGCTCTGTCTCCCCAGATCGAGCTGGCCATCCTGCGCTTTCCCTACGACTCCTGGGGGACGCCCTTCCAGCAGCTCAAGCAGGTGGTGGAGGAGCCGTCGCCGCAGCTCCCAGCGGAGAAGTTCTCAGCGGAGTTCGTGGATTTTACCTCGCAATGGTAAAACACCCTCATGGGCCTCACTTACCTCTGCCATGCTGGGGGGAGGGTGAGGAGGGCAGGTACCAGTGGCCTCCTGGGTCCCTGTCCCCACAGGCACAACTCTGATTTTTGGGCAGAACATCTCCCCGGGAAGGGATGGGCCTTCCTGGCCTCGCTGAGCTGGGTGGGTGCCTGGCACTGCGCAGCAGGGCACTGGGAATAGTGGCTGTGAGGGCCTGGTGAAGGAGAGGGTTGGTCCCTTTTGGGAGGATGCACAGGAGGAAGGGATGAAGGAGGCTCCTCGCTCTGGTTGCCCCACACCAGCAGCACAGGGCTCCTGTGAGCGCGGGCAGGTGCATTCAGGAGCCTCCACCGGCCCCCCCACATCCCTGAAAGGGGAGCAGGATGAGGAATGGCTGCCTCCTCCCGCTCCCAGGGCATGGAGCCTTGCAGAGCTTGTCCCGTGGTGGCCCCTGTCAGCACCTCTCCCGCTCCCAGGGCCCGTCCAGCTGCTGTGCTGCTTTCGGCGGGATGTGGAGCTGGAAGCATCGGGAGAGTTTGGCTGTGGAGTAGGAAAAGGGCTGGAGCAGACGCGTGCTGTGCTGTCTGGAGGCTCTCACAGCACCCGAGGAGGCTCCCAGCTGCCCTGGGCGTGTGGTTCTGAATGCTGGCACCCCCAGCTCCTGCCTCCTGCTCCCTCCAGCTTCCCTGGAACCGCCGCGGAGGAGGTTTTATTTTCCAGGCTCTGCAGTGCCATCCGCCGCCTGCCAAGTTGGCAGGTGGATGGTGGGTTTGTGTGGTGGCCAAGAGAGGACGGGGCAGATCGACAAACACAGAAATGTGAGACTGTTCCCCTGTGCCAGCGTCGGGGCCAGAGCCTGGCCGGCTCTGCCATGACCCAGGAAGGGGATTATCAGCCACCCCTGCCTGAGGACTCTCAGTACCCACGTTCAGATTCTTCGGAGTCTTGTTCAAACATGTTTTCATGTCCCTGTGGTTCAGCTCCCCACCAACCCACGCTGGGGAATACCTGCCATGCCCACACTGTGCTGGGTCTGGGAGAGGTGGGAGCTGGCTTGGAAAAACCCTCTCACAAAGTGCCCACCGTTTTCACAAGGCCCACGCTGAGTTTTTGGAGCAGCTGCTGTTCTCCCGTGCTGCTGCCTCACTGCTGTTAGTGCCAGGCTGCCTGTTTGTGCCAGGCAGGCTGTTGTTCCCCACCAAGGGATTTGCTCTTGCAAACCCAGTGTCCTGCAGCTCAGGCTGGTTTAGGAGTTACAGCCACAGCCACTTTGGGGAGCATGTGGTGATTCCTCTCTATAAATCCTGTCCTCCAGGATCACTGGAGATCCCTCACTGCCAGCAGAGTGGCACGGACAGTGAATCTGGCTGCAGAGTGCTCTTGTTTTGTGTTCATGGAGTCCTGAGAATTTCTGCTCACCCTGAACCAGTGTATCAAGCCTGGCTTAGTTTAGGGTCTAATCCATCTGCTGCCTGGAGCAATGAAGTTTGGTCACCTGTAGCCACTGTAGGAAGGTTCCTGGGATGTCTGAGTCAGGATCAGATCCCGATATAACTCTTCATTCCTGAAAATTTACATAGATTTCAGTAATTTCTCACTATGTTTCCTGCTATTAGCAACATAGGAATGAGGTTTTTATTTGTAGAGGGTCTAAACTGAGAGGATAATACCAGATCTGGACACACCCAACCTTCAAATTCACCTTATCATCTTGGCTTGGGTTGCTCTGGGGCTCAGAGGATGTGACACATCCCTTACCTTCAGCTCAGCGGTGTTGACACGTATCGCTCCTTGGTTCCTCTGTTCATTCACAACATGACACTAAACACGAGCCTGCTACACACAGCAAGCAGGAAATATCTATTCAGTGTGTGTCCCCTGCTTCCTCTGGGCTCCAGCAAATCCCAGCAGAGGAGCGACTTATCATCGCCGAGGTTCTCACTTTTGTTTTGCTCAGTGTGACACCTTTTCCCCGCCACCGCCGTGTACGTGTGTGAAGATCTTTTCAAGTTGCTCCAAGTGTCTTTCCCCTAAATACACTGCCAGGAAGTGAGTAGAGATTACGTCCTGTCTTTTAAAAGCTATTTTTTGCCGAAGGAAAACCAAAATAACATCCAGCTACAACCCTCCAGAGCCATCTGTTGTAGGAGAGGAGGGGACAAAAAGGATGTCCCATGGAACCTTCCCCGCTGATAACGGCACGGGGGATAAACAAATAGTTGTACACGTGCTTTGGAGCCACTCGGTCACTGCTCCCAATGAGAGGTTGGAGGCTGAATCCATTCCCTTCATTGCTGGCCTGCTGCAGAGCACCCAAACCCCCTGTTGTACCTGACCCCCAGCAACAGGCAGTGCCTTGACTGGTGTTTCTGGTGTCTCCAGATGCTTCTCCTTAAGCTCAGAGCAGTTGTGGGTACAGGGCATGTTGGCTGAGGTGTCCTCAAGGCCTGAGTTGGCTCAGCATAGATGAGGAGTTAAACTTATTCTACAGGGATTGAAACCTTGCTTTTGTCGTGGTGTAATTTTGTGGCCTTGCTTAAAATTGCAGACAGAGTGTAATTTTTAATTTTTTCTTCTTCTTTTTTTATTTTCCCTCCATTAAAGCTTGAAGAAGAATTCCAAAGAACGGCCAACATACCCGGAGCTTATGGTGAGTGTGGCTGCATCAAGCAGTGTGTTGGTTCAGAGCTGAAGTGAGTTTAAATGGGATGCTGAAGGCAGGGATTCCACTAGTGATGATGATTTGGGATGTTTAGCATCTCTTTTCTTCATAACATATATGAGAATTGTGATACTTCAGGGTCCTGGAAGGGTGACTGCAAGTCAGAAATGCTCTTTGAAATCTTATTCAGGTGCTTTTGCAGTCAGATCGAGGGAGAATAATTTCTAAAAGCAGGTAATAGGTTTGCTAAGGGACAAGAATGAAGCTGGGAAGGACCAGTAAGGATGAAATCCTCCTCTTGCAGCTGCCAAGAACAGTCTCTGTGGGCAGAATTTTCTCCTAGGCTTCCACAGCATCGTGGCCTCTCTTTCCTGACTTTCTGATGTTGATCCTGGTGCTCCTAAAAGCTGGCAAAAAGCAGGAGATCTGAGGAAGTCAGTGCTTAATTTACTCTCACTCGATTCACAGGCTAAAGGTGCCCAACTCTGCTAATTCTGAAAATCCTGCCCCAACTGTCCCTACATTCCCACCCCCGTCCAGTGCCACTGGCAAGATCTTCTGGATTACGTGTGGAAACTGCTGCAGGTTTTCCTTGGGCATTGATATCCCTTGGGCCCCCGAATTCTTGGGGCAAGCCATTCAGGTGGAAACCCATCTCCACCTCACACTGTCTGCTCAGAGGTGTGAAGGTTCCAGGGTTTAAGGTGCTTTTAGCTGCCAGTCATGCTGGAAATCCAGGGACCTCTTGAACCTGAGCTGTGAGCAACAAATAATTCCCGTGGCATTTCGTGCTGGGCCCTGTAATGCAATTAATCTATTTATAGATCTGATTGACACCCAGTTTGCCCAAATACTCGTTTCAAACAAAGGGAGGCCCGAGGTTTATGGCTTTTTTTAAAAATTTTTTTTATATTATTGAATAAATGCATACATTTATTTTAAGCAAATTTCTGAACTTTGCCAAATGGCCTTTTATCAAAAAGGTTCACCGAAGCCTCTCCGTCTGTTGCAGCATTAATTCCCATTGGCAAGAGAGTGCATTTCTATTGAATTAGGTTCTTGGATCACCTCTCCAGAGTATCTCAATGCTGTGGTATTTTATGGCTGACATGAATGTTGTGAGGTCCTGTGGTTGAGGGTTGCTGTTTTGTTGGGGTTTTTTTTTCCTCTCTCTTACGGCATTAAGTTGCGGTGCTGGATTGGACTTGTCATTTAGACCGAGGCTGCTCCCTTGCTTTCCTGTGGAATTGAGGTTTCTCATGGAAAATATGACTCTGTGCTATCTTGAGCATCAGGAAAACTGATACGGATGCTTAATTTCATTTTAAAACCCACTTCCCCAGGTGAAGTGGAGCATGAAACTACTGCAGGGCCGGTGGTCTGCTTGTGGCATGGAGCTCACCCCGCCTGGCACGGGGGGTTCTGGGCAGGCTCAGGCAGTGCAGAGGGGTTGGGTTCACTGGGAGATGGGGCTGGAGGTCACTGCTGCCACCCGTGTCACGCTCGTGGGTGGTTCCAGGCTGTGGTAGCTCTGCGTTGGGTGTGACTGGGGTGGGAAAGCAGTGGCACCACGCTGGGATAATAACACTGCAGGTCATTTGGGTCACCTCTCCAGGAGTTACTCAGGCCGCTTCAATTCCTGTGACTGACCTAGAGAGACCTTAAATTTTGCCTGGATCTTTGCCTCAACCCATTTCAGTCCTGTTTCCCACATAATTGTGGTTCCTCTTCCTTACTGGTGTGTCTTTGGGTTGCTTCCCAGCTCCTCAGAGCCACCTCGATAACTTTCCACTCACGCCCACCTTGGAAAATCACTTTTCTTTGCTCTTCTCTCTCCACTTGGCCACTGCCATAAAGAATAATTGAAACAGCCAATGCTCAGGGATTGAGGTGAGGGGCAGCTTGAGAAAACCCTGGAAACCTCAGATTGTGTTTAAAAATCTGTCTTGAAACGAGGGGCTGGGGAATCAAAGTGGACTCCCCAGCCTTGCCCAGAGCAGGGATCACTGTGTGCTCTGCAGGGCCCCAGCTGCTTTTTGCTTCTCTCTGATACCCTCCATACAAATAAACCCAATAACCTACCAGGGCAATGGGTATCAAATAGTGTTTTGGGGATTTCAGATGAGAGTTGGTTGATCTCAGCTGACGTTGCTGCCCCTGTTCCAAACCAGTCGCTGGTGTTAGTGGAGAGGGGCTTTTGCTGCTGTGAGGGGGCATTTGATGGTGTTTTCTCTCCTTACACATATTTTTCCGTTTGTGCTGAAATGGAGGCAGCGTTTTCTGGCAGGATGTCTTCCCATGTTGGTCAGGATTAAGCAGTTGCACACACACAGGCGTGGATGGTTTTCCAGTCGGGATGTCTTTCCTGTGCGGTGGCTGGGGGTAAAGCAGCCATGTCCTGCTGCAAATAGGAGCAATTCAGGGAAGAAAGGAGACTCAGAAGTCACCAGAGGGTAAATACACAGATAAAGCAGGAAGCTGAAGGAAAACCCACTGCAATCAGCCTTCCTGCAAGGTTTTCATTGCTCCTGTTGGAGCTGGTGGGGTGGATAACCATGGGCTTGGGTCAGAGCTGTGATGGGCACGATGTGCTGGACATGGAGACTGGTTTTATTACTTTCCTTTGCCTTGAGAGCAGCCCAGCTGAGCCCTCCCAGCCAGGAGGGTTTAGCGGGATCCATGAAGGCAGCACAAGTCTGCAGCTTTCCTGGAGCAGCCCCTCGAGCTCCCCGACTTGCCTGAGCTGCAAACATGGAAAGCCCAATATTATGGTTCTAACAACAAAACCTTTTTCAGTGTCTGGAGTGTCGGCTGAAAAGGTTTTTGCTTTTGGTCCTCAGCGCCCCGAATAATAAACTTTGCTGGTTTTTCTCTCTTTTCTTTCCCAGCAACATCCTTTCTTCACCCTGCACGAATCCAAAGAGACAGACGTCGCCTCTTTTGTCAAGCTCATCCTGGGAGACTGAGAACTGGACTTGTAAATGAATTGCCCTTCTGTGGACTGGTGGGTGCAGGGGAGGGGCGCGTGGCAGGACTTGTCATGGAAGCACCAACAGAAAGTCGCCGTGTTTTGTTTTGTTGCGTTTTTATTCTGAGAAACCCCCGCCTCGCCCGAGTTTTTTAAAGGGTTCTTTGGTATCCATAGTGACATAGAACGAGCTGGTTAGTGAAACGAATTTTAATAAGGTTGGTAACCTTCAAACAAAAGCAAAACAACAACTACAAAAATTGGAAAGAGTGATTTACATATTTAATGACAGTCAAAAGTCCCTCGTCCTAACTTGCTCCTCATCCCCCTTCCCTTCCCCGTGAACCAGAATTTGCTTTGTCATGGTAATAGGTGCTATGGTAGTCATGAAGTTGTATGTAGATTTATATTTTGTCCCTTCCATTATTTTAATATTTATGTTAAGTGCTTGATGGAATAGATTTCTGTTTTATATGAGGATGAGTGCGTGGTGACGATGATGATGCGAAATGAGGCCACAGCAAGCAGCAGTCGCAGGGCTTCGCTGGGGAAAGGTGTTGGAGGAAAAGAGAAAGAAGAGGAGAAGTGTCTCTGTTGGGGAAAGTATTTAATGTGCACCGTAGAAGGAATTTAGAAGCAAGACTGGCAGCTCAGCTACTCGAGCTGCTCTCGCAGTGTGGGAGGTGTAAAGGAGGGAGGTCCCGGTGCCTCTTCTCCGGTGCCCACGCTCTGTGTCCTGGCCAGCCTGTGGGGCACTGCCAGCTCCAGCTGGGGACAGCCCCTGCCCCAGGTCTGGACTGGGAATCGCTGAGACAGTGTCTGGGACAGAAGCCCCAGAGGGAAGTAGGTTGTCAGATGAGTTGCACAAAGATGAGGAGGGGGTTGCGTGGTCGGTGCCCACCTGCCCGCAGGCCCAGCAGCATTGCAGTGCCCGAGGCTCCCTTGGGCTGGGGATGAGCTGCTTGGGGCCTAAGAGGGATTTCCTCTGTCCTTCTCCGGATGAGACAGGATCACAGTGCACATGGCACGACACCTGGGAAAAATGGGATACTTTAGTGTTGGTTTCCAGGGCTCTTGGCACTGCATTGCCAGCAATCCCTCCGTGCTTGCCCACACTTTGGAAGTGCCAGTCCTCCCTGGGAGCCCCTGCTGGCACGTGGTTTGGGCTGTGTCCAGCTCTGGCCGGGATGCTGAAGGCAGCCAGGAGCACTGGGCATTGCCATGGGCTGCGGGTGTGTCCCACAGGAGCTGCAGCCTGGGAAACCACCCAGGGACACCACCAGGAGCTCCTTGCTGTTGGCTGGGTCCTTGGAGAAGAGCTGCCATGCCAAGGGCAGGAGCACAGGAGCTGGTGGGGTGGGAGATCAGCAGATCACGCTGCCTTTGGGTGACACAGTTACTGTCCAGAGGAAGGGGGGACTGTCCCAGGTGGTGCTGAGCCTGGAGTGAGGCTGCTCCAGTTTAACAGTGGTTTGAGCCACCCCTGCCCAGCTGCCTCACCTGGCCATGAGGTCCTTTGCTTTTGCCTGTGGCTCCTTCCCCAGCCCTGCAGAGGGGACTGCCTGTGCATTCCTGCTGTACTGGGGTGTGCACACCTGCCTCCTGCTCCTCCACATGCTTCCCACCTCCATCCATCGCTTGGGCACAGCCTCTCTGAGTCAAATCCCAACTGAAAACATGCCTTGCTCTGCAATATTTGCTGTGCAGGATGTAATCCAACCTGGGGTCCAGGCTGGGCTTCTGGAATAGCCTGAGCATGTTTTGGGAAGAGATCCCTTGGAAGGGCTGATAGGGAGGGCAGTATTTGGAGCAGGGTTCCCACACGGTGGCACCTCCTGTGCTGGGGACACTTGGAAAGGCACACACAGACACCGCCAGTGCCTGGGCTGCCACTGTCACCAGCAGGCCATGGCTGGCAGTGCCCACAGGGGTGGCTGGGAACCCGAAAATAGTGCAGCTCTGCCCTGGGGCAGCACTGGAAGTGATGGGAGAGCTTTGCTCGCAGGGATTTATCGATCCATGTGCCCCTCAGCTGCAGAGCAGGGGGGCTCAAAGAGGGCTTGAAAAACCGGGGTGCAATTCACAGGTGGTGCAGACTTTGGGGAAGGGGTTCCCCTTCCTCAGCTGCATTCCAGGAGCCTGCCCAACCCTTGGCAGTGATAAGCTCCATATTCTTTGTGTCGAGGGGAGCCTTTCAGGTTACATTTTGTGGTGGATGAAACACGAGGATGTTTTACTTCTCAGTGTAATTTTAAGAGGCCTCGCATGGCTCATGATCTGCCCTCTCATATTCCACGGGGCGTGTGTGTGTTTTCTCTCTCTCACTTTCTCAGAGTCGTGGAGCTGTTTTGATTGATTGTCCTCAGCTGCAGCTACAAGTCCAGCCAGCCAGTTTATAGACTTGGTTCCAGCATCAATTCTCGCTTTGAAAAACATGACATTTAAAACCACCCTTTGGTTTTCCTACATATGGATCTGATGCTTTTGTTGAAGATTGTTTTTGCCGCTTTTCTCCTGGAATATAAGTCTCATTTGGACACCGCATCTCCTTGACCTCAGAGCACCTTTATTTCAGTGCCATTGGAATTGACAGGTTGAATTTATGAGATACTGTCGAAGTTCAGTATTAATAGCAGATATTAATGTCACCAGCGTTTTCCAATAGAAAATGAATGTCAGTGTTGTCTGCAGCTAGTAACCCTCTAAAAGGATTCCTACACGCCTCAACACTGCATGCTGAGTGCTTGCTTTTATGCTTTTTGCTCTTGCAGTGCTTGGGCTGTTCTAATCCCTTTGTTTTAATGACATGACAATAGGGCAGGCAACAAATCACTTCCCTTCCCTGCTTCTTCCCCGTGACTTTGTTCCTTTAAAAGTCGTTTGCGTCAGCCTGGAGTGAGTGTGGGTCCGTGTGAGCAGTGAGAATGAAAACAGTGATCAGCACTGGGGAGGGGAGTTATGGCAGGGGAGGAGGCAGGTCTTGTGGCACATGTGGACACAAAGCTTGGCCTGATCCAGGAATTCCTTAGGGAATAACCTGGGCTGGTGGCCTTGGTGCAGCAGGGACTCCCTTGTGCTTGAAAGCTTTACAAACAAGATGCGAGTCAGACTCTTTTCTCGTTCAGTTGATTGTCACCTCTGTGGAGATGAAAAGCCTTTGGTCACTGCTCACAGCTTTGCTTGGCTGTAATATGACCACAGCCTTGCTTAGGACAGACATGATTTTTGGGATATTAAGTCTGGCCCAACAGCCTGGACAACTGAGGTGGCGAGGCTTAAAGCTGTTCTTCAGAAAACTCTTTTGTGCTCACACAGCACAGGAGTGTGGGTTAGATTGCCCTGAACTGGGGATCCTCAGGCGTGGTGTTCATCCTCTTCTTTCCCCCCACCACACAGCTCTTGGTGTTCCTGCAATCTCCTCAATGCTTGAGGACTTGCCATCAAAAGAGCTCTGGAAGTGTCACTGGCAGGAAAAAGGTTTTCTGGGTGCCCAAGAGCCCACTGGTCCCTTATACCTGGAAGAGAAGTTGGAGGGTGTTTTCTGGTTACTGTTTTTAAACACCAGGTTCATGCTGCTGCAGTGGGTGCAATGCCCATCTTTCCTGGAGCATCTTCCAGGCGTACAAACCTTTACACAGATATCTCTGTACTGTATTTCTGCATTTTCGCTGACTTTTGTCAGGTGAGGAAGGAGGCAGCTCTGACGCGTTAAAGAGGTTTCTGGAGGCAGGTGTGATGGAAGGGGCAGGAAAAAAACCTCTGGATAAAGCTCTACAGTTATCTCCCTGTTCTTCAGCAGGTGCTGCTGCACCTTGTCTTGGTGGGAAGGGGCTGCCAGACCCTTTGCCCAGGCAGGAGCAGTGCCTGGTGCTGAGGGCAGACCCAGCCTTCACTGGGATTTCTCCCTGCTCACTACAAGCCAAGGATGTACCTTCACATTTCCCTTTTCCCCTGGACATTTTGGGAGAGGGAATCCTGCTTGGTCAACGCAGCATTGCTTTAGTGGCTGGTCTGATGTAGTTCAGACAAGGTTCCCACCAGCTCCCTTGTTTAATAGACCTCTTTTTTATTAAAAACAACCCCCAAACTTCTGTCTCAGAAAAGCCAGCCAAGATGCCCTTTTTTTCCCCCCCTGTCTTCCATCTTGTTCCTCTTAGAGGAACTCTGGGAGCCTGTCTTGGTGCTTTCGCTCTTTCACATGCCAAAGATTGCTACATCCCTCTTAGCTACGCTCCTGCCAAACCAGATCTTATAGTCTTGCCTCAAATTCATCCACTTCCCTGCTCCTTGGGGTTCCTTTTGTTGCTGCTGCTTTTTCATTGAATTTCCTCGTGTTTATTGACATGTCTATTGTTGAGCTTCCTGGACACATGCAGCTCTCTTTTTCTGATACAGGGAAAGACAAATAGTTGCCTTCACTGCTCTGCCCCTGCTGTTGGGGAAATACTGTCAGTGATATAATTCCTACAGATGGGATGGGTCTCATTTAGAGCTCGGGTCATGGAGGGTGTAAACTGGCATTGCTCCATTGGCTTGGCTGGAATCAGGCCAGTTTTGTCCAGCTGAGAATCTGTCCTTAATGTCTAAACAGTTATTACACACTAATAAAGATTAATGATTGTAAATCCCCACGGATTATACATAAAATGGCAAGTTTTCCTCATTAATCTTTATTGCCGTGTTCTAGCTGTTTATGTTAGAGGAGTCTCCTCTCCACTGAGGAGGTGTGGGGTGAGCATGGGGGACATGGAGGGTGGACAGACCAGACCAGATGTCCACATGTTTTACAGTCTGTGTCCTCCCCTCCAGGTTCCTTGTTTCCTTGAAAGCCGTTAACCAGCAGCAAAGGATGGATCCCAGAGCTTTGTCTGCCTCGCTGGCCTCTGCCTGGGCTATAAAATCCAGATTGTTTCTGGTGAGAAGGGATCAGATCTCCTAATTAATATTTCAGCTCAGCCTTTACTGGAGCAGATGGAGAATATGAAATTTGACATGTGCTCTGGCAGGCCAGTGCTCCGCAGTGCCGGGAGATTCTCCCTCTTGGACCGTGGCTGGAGGAGATGATTTCTGGGCAGTTGCTGGTTGGAAGGACAGTGCTCCTTCCTATAACCCCACACCATAAAACCAGTGGGTTTTGGTAATAAATGGGGACAGAAAAAGCTCATTGAATCTTCAGTTTGCAAATGAGTGTGGACACAGCCAGGAGCTGGTGGTGCCAGTCCAGACACAAAGGCCCACGTGCTGTGTAAGTGAGGAGGACTCTTTTAGAGTGGAGTAAATTTTAAGGGTGGATTTAATGACTTAGGGACAAAATGAGTTCTCTGATAAGCAGCTGATGTCAATCCAATCTGCCAGGGAAGGTCTGGAGCAGAAGGAGAGGGCAGGACAGAGCCACAAGTTCCACTGAGTGCACAGCCTGGCTCCCCTTTCTCTCCCAGACTTGGGACTAATGGGTTTGCTTACTGTCCTTGCATCCTCAATTCCATCAAGGCAAACAAAATCTAAAACCCAAAAGAAGCCCACAGAGAAGAAAACCTGCAGGTGAACCAAGCACGGCCTCGTGCATCACTGCTTCCCCTGCTGAGCTCTGACTTAATCCATGGGAAAACCATGGGAGACGCCTCTGTAGGTGGGAAAGGAGAGGGTGAATATTTTAAGATGGTCTCTAACAAGCCTAATGATGGAAATACCTAATTTCCAGGCCACCAGGCTGAAGGAATTCCTCGGGGGCCTGCTCAGAATGTTCATTACGTGGCCTCCTTTCATGCCCCCCTGGGTGGCTGAGAAGCTCTTTGCCTCCATCGACACCTGGCGTCTCGGTCACCTTCGTGCTTCACGTTTTACTGTCTGGGATTTTATGGGCAGCCTTTGTTCCAGGCGGTTGGTCAGAGCGAAGGGAAGGGAGAGGGGCCTCCAGGCAGCTCTCCATGGAGTGCTCTGGGAGAGGAGGGAGCAGCCTCTGCTCCCCAGTCCCTGCTGAAGGGGAAGCCACAGCCAGGAACCAGGCGCCCTGCAGGTATCCAGCTGAGGCAAGAGCTTCTCCCTCCATTCCCTTAAAAACCCCTCTGGGAAAGTGGAGCAGCTCTGGAGCTGCAGCCCTGAGGTGGCTCATCCTTGCCAGCAGCCCAAATGCAGGATGGGCCGTCCTTCCTTCCTCGAAAGGCTCTTGGTTTTCTCTAAGTGATGGGGCAGGAGTCCAGCGGCTGCGAGGTACCGCGAGGATAAGCTGGGAAAAGCTTGGAAGCGTCTGAACTGCTCTGGAAGTAGAGATGGAAATCTCAAAAGATCAGACGTCTTTCGGCGATTTCCAAAGCTATATGGTTTTAGCCAGACCTGAAAACCCTTCCTAGAAGTTTATTTGAGGGTATTTTGATCTGTTACTTTCACTTTTGGGCTTAGCTAAATCCAGGAAACTCGGAATAGTGTAATTCTTGAATAAAGACTAAACACACCCCAAAGTATTATTGAACCGATCAGAAAAGTTTCTGCTTGGTTTATCTTACAGGAATAACTCAGGCCAGCTCAGGGTTTAATTCAGTCTGGTTTCACCCCAGATAATTATTCTTTTTGAGAAAATAAGAGAGCAGACCCATGGTCTTTCCAAAACACTGTGACCCATCACGCACCAAGCGGTGCCAGAAGGTGGATGGAGATAAGTGCTCCAGGGAGAGGGCGCCAAGGGCTGAGGGCTGGAAGGAGCAGCCTGGCTCCAGGCACGTCCATGGCCTCCCAAAAAACACACACACACAGAGTTTCCCCACAGGTTGTGTGATGGAGGCCTCAGGGTCTGCCACGTCTCGGGTTTTTCCCTCTGGGAAAGAACATTCAGCCACCTCGGAGTGCCCTGGAACAATATCCCAAAGCCTTCAGAATTTCTCAGCTCCGTTGTGAAGGTTTTGTTTTTCAGGATGGACACTGTGGAAAGCCAGGAAGGGCCAGGTGTGCTTGATTTACACAACCAGAGTGAAGAGATGTAGATTAAGTGCCTCGTAAGAGCCCAAAAGGTGTGTTTGAAGAGAAATCCCAGTCTCCATCGTAGCTCTTCAGCCAGGATCAGGTTTTCCCATGTGCAGGTGTGGCTGCAGAGCTCTCCCATCCATGTTTAGCCCCAAATTAATCCTGAGTCTTGTATAAATACCTACAGCATGGACTGTGCCTTCTGGGGGGCTTCTGGCAGGTTGGGGTTCCAAACAGAGTAGCACCAAACCCAGGATTTGACTCCAAACATCCCCTTTACAATCCCTGTGGAAAGTGAATTTCCAGAGCTCAGCCACTGTTGTTTCCTCCCTAATTGTGACTCGAGCAGTTTGCGCTTGGTGGGAGTTGTCCCCATGCCAGGAAATAGTCACAAATGTACAGAATAGTTGGAATTCTGCATTAATTTTTTAATAGCAGTACGTCAGGAGGAAGCTGCTGAATGTAGTTTCTTGGAAGCTGGAAGTGTGTTGGAGTAAAACTTGTCATCTCTCGTAGGAAAAAAACCAAAAACCCAAAACCTCGTCTAAAAATGTCCAAAATCTTCAATGTAAGGAATTAACAGTTTCATTGGCAAAGACCCATGTTTAGCATCAATCTGTGGAATTTCTGGGGTTTCTGTCTTAAGGTGTGAAATCTGATTTTTCTCGAGACGGTGGGAAATTCGTAACCAGGAGATTTCTACATCATTTTGGCTAGGAAAAAACCCACCCAAATACGAGCACAATGGAAAATCATCACTTCCCAGAGGGCACAGGGAAAGCACCTGTGTGTTCTGAACATGTTAGAAAGGAACAGACTTTCCAACCTGCTGTGATTCGAGTCGTTATTTTACTTTATTTTTAGGATTTATTTTTGTTTTACAGTAACATAATTTGTTTTATGACTGTGAAAGTCTCTGCTTTTCCTTACATGTGGAAAGTTGATTATTTTTTTCTCATGTTCTTATTTATTATTTATCAGTTTCTGGTACTATCCAAGAGGTGCTGAAGGTATTTCCCAGCCTGCCCTTGAGCCATATGATATCCCTGGAGTATCTCCTAACACCTGGGATGGCAGTAGTTGGCTAATTATTATTTTAAATTATATTTATAGCAATTTAGAATTTTTTTTCATGTCCTGGTTTGCTCTAGAGTTGGGGATGGGGATAAGGAAACTTTTGCTAAAAAAACCTATTTTTTGATTTTTCTTTAAACATCTTGGAGGCTTCTGAAGAGAACTACTCACTTTAGTTTTTAGTGGGAAAAACATCAGTTGAGTTTTAATTGAGAGGGGATTGACTTAACTCCAGGGTTCAGTTTAGCTGGTAAAATGCTCTGTCTCATGAACCAAAATCACAGTGGAATTCTGAGAAAGAAAATCATTTTCCACCTGAAAATTAAAATGTGGCGATTAATCTGGTAATTAAAATCTGATGAGCTTAGTTTGTCCAAATCTCTGTTGAATTTCCATGGGGTTTGCCTTCCCCCCTGGAGCCAGGGGGACTCAGGTGGCCGGGGACAGCCAGACCCCCTCTGGCCAGAGCTGAGCCTGGGGATGGAGGACCCAGAGATGCTGGAGTAACTGGAACAGCTCCTTTGTGCTCTGTCAGGGATGTGGAGGAGAAACCCCCTGAGCATGAGTTGTGTGAGAGAAGCAGGAGTGGGGGCTCGAAACCATCAGTTTTTGTTCTTTTTATTCCCTTTCTCCCCTTTGAAAGGTGCTCTCCTGCTTCCAAACCTCCCCAGCCTTTCTGATAAAGGCTGATGGAATCACAGACCCGCAGGATCATTTCAGTTGGAAAAAACCTTTACGATCATCAAGTCCAACCATAAACTCAGCACCGCCAAGGCCACCACTAACTCGTGTCCCCAAGTGCCACATCTACACGTCTCTTAAATCCCTCCAGGGGCGGTGACTCAACCCTTTCCCTGGGCAGCCTGGACGCTGTGGTGCATCTGTTTTCAGGCAGCTTGCATCGGTTTTCTGGTTTGTTTTTCCTTCCCCCTGTGTATAAGAAACGTTGGGTAGCAGAATGTGGAATTCATTAGAAGTTCATAAAGCAAGGACCTCAGAAGGATGTGGGTATAAATGCTTTTCAGGCATCCGAGGTGAACTTTAAATGGAGCTTTGGCCCTCATTTGCTTTCTGCTTTTCAAAAACCATTTATGAGAAAGTGGAGCTGTCAAAGCCATGCATGAACTTTGCCTTCTTGCAAATAACTTGTCTCAAAGTGAATTGTCAAAATGCACAAGGAACTAGTCTCAAAGTAAATCCAGTAGCTCTACAAAGCTGGAAATGTGTGTGCATTAAGAGTGAGTGAGTGTGTGTGAGTGTGTGTGTGCACGTGTTGGGGGGGTGGTGGTGCAGGGAGTAACAACCATTTCGGAGATTTCAAAAACACAATGCAAGTGCTTTTAAAATAGGCAACGTAAAATATTTATTTCTTGGCAGAAGTACATCAGACCACATCTCCCATCCTTCTTTTAATTGCTTTGTGTTTGTTTTTGTTGTCTAAGTCTTTGCTGGCCTGTTTCCTCTGCAGTGCTCGTTGCTGCTTGGAGCCTGTCACCTCATGCAACCCCTCTCAAAGGGAAGGAGCGCAGGGCACAGGGCAGCTCTTGGCTCTGGGGCTCCTCAGGAACATCTCTGGTGGCCACAGCAGTGGCAGGAATGTCAGAGGTGGTGTTAGATGAAAAGGCGTCCAGTTCAATATGGGCCGTTTTAAATTTTCAGCCTCTCTGAGGAAACTCTTTCCTTGTGAGACTCGAAACTGCCACATCCTAAGGCAAGACCCCCAATCACAGCTTTTAGGCCTAGAGGTCGCGAACTTGGAGAGTGTATTTAAAAGGAACGAGGTGCTGATGTCTCTGTGGGGTGGCACCCAGGCCAGGTCAGTGCTGGGGAAGGTCCCCAGAGGCTTTGCCCAGAGTTCGGAGCAGGGCAGAGCCAGCGCTGCCCTGTGCCATGAACCCTCAGCCTGAGCTCCTGCCCCTGGGTGCTGCCAGGTGCAACTCCATCAGTCACACAGTGTGACATTCACAGGGGCCTCCCTGTGCTCCAGAGTCCCTTGGTGCTCACCTGGCTGCTCCTCACTCCATCTGCACCATCTGAAACACTTCTCTTGACCTGTGTTGTCCTTCATCCACCTCAGCCCCATCCTGTGCTGTGAGGATGATCAGGAACAGGAGACTGACAGCAGGACCATGTGTGTAATGTTCGAGAGGCTTTTACTTAATGATGGTGTTTCATTGAGATGCTTTTAGGATCCGTGTTCTACTGGTTTAAGGATATTGGAATAATTGAACTGCTATTCTTTAACCTTCACCACCCCAGATACTTTCTCCCCACCGTTTCCATTTAAAAATAAATTAAATTGGGAAAATACATTTGACTTGGAAAAAAACTCCCCCAAACCTAAACCTTGCTGATGGAATAAGTTTTTACTTGCCTTTGCTACACTCTGGTTTTATTTCTCAGGATATCCAAAGGTTTTTCACTGCTGCTGAGAGAAGGGACAGGACACCTTTTTGAAACTTCAACCACTGTAACAGTTTTCCAGATGTGTGTGTGCGTGTGTGTGTGTGAGTGTGTGTGTAACTCAGCACTGTGTGTGCGTGTGTTCTGCTGAATATCGTGTGCATCTATGAAATGCTTCAAACAACTGCCTGGAAGTCAAAACCAACCACCTCTTTCCAGTCATATGTTTGCCGTGACTTTTCATAACCACACTTGAACTAGTGGTCTTGGATGAAATATTCAAAGAGCAGGGCATCTTTATAGCAATGGTATGTCAGTCAAATTACGAGAAATGTACACAAGAATAAATAAATTAAATTGAAAAGGAACCTGCTGTCAGCCTACCTGTGTTTTCCCCAGGGGAAAGTGCTGCAAGTTGTTGGGGGACACACTTTGTCCTGCTGCTTTTAAGGATCGTCGGACTCCTAACAGCTTATCACACGTTACTGCAAACTCAGGAATGCTCAAGCTGCTCCACAGGAGTAATTGTGAGTCCTGCTGCTGTTGGTTTTGTTTCCACGCTCCGGCTGGGGGAGCAGGCGCAGCCACATCCCGTCCAGCCCACATCAAAGGCACTGCCTGGCAGGGCCCTGGTGGGACCAGAGCAGCAGCTTCCTGCCCCCCATCCCCCAAAAAGCAGCTTTCCAGCGTGGATGGGGCGATCCCAGGGGTCACAGCCCCGTGCCCAGCGTTGCTTTGGGGTGCAGGTCTCGAGGCTGGGCTGTTGGGGTTGGGAGCTCAGCACCTTGCACGGTGGTTTTGTGCAGCTCTTGAGCTGGAGAACAGATGTGGGGCCTTGCTCTGTGTTTCCCCAGGTCCTGGATCCAGCCCTGGATTCCACTGCCAGCCCCATCACCATTATCTGCAATTAAGCCTCGTGTCTTTAAATGTTGACTGTTGGGCCGTGCATTTGTCGTGAGGCAAAGCCAATGTTCAGCCTTAATTTATTAGTCTGAGTCAAGCAGCATTTTGCTTGAGTAAAGCGTCCTGGTCTGGGTCATGCTGAAACATGAATCGCTGTTTCCCTCCTTCTCATGTAAATAAAATTATCCTTCCATTTATATTAGAATTGCTGAAAACAATATCCCAGCTCCCTCTGCTGATCCTGCAGCCCCAGCTGAGGTGAAAGCACCGGCTGCAGAGCTGATGTGCTACGGACAGAAATAGCCCAGTTAACAGAGTAACTTCTAGGGTTGCAGGTAAGGAATCGGCTTTTATCCCTGGGAGAAGCACAGTGGCCTGGGCTGAACCCTTTGGGATTGGATTGCAGGAGGAATGTTACCCGGCATCAGCACTGGGAACGCTGGTGATACAGAGATTGCCATAAAAACGTCTGAGGAGAGGAGCTGCAAGAGGCACAGACCCCTTTCTGAGAACCCTGAACGAAACAGCTGCTGAAGTTTTCTCTGCGCTGCGGGACGTGCGTGTGCATGTGTGTTCTGTTTGAAAGGAAGAAATTAAGAGCCATACTTTTATTTTATCAAATCAAATTACCCCTGTATGTTCAGAATATTTATGCATCAGTACTTTTTTTTTTTTTTATTAAGGCTTTATCTCGCTGTAATCAATTCCAAATACAAAACTATTTTTATCGCTGCAATGCAGCAGTAATTTATGAGATGTAGACGGAACGCACACGAGATGCCAAAAGCAATTTTATGGAGCCTCTTTTGTTGTCATCTACAATGCATCAGCTCTTGCCTTCAGCCTCCCATCAATTTTAAAAGCCCCAAGATGAAAAAAAAATAAAAATAAAAGGAGTAAGTGCACCAAGGCAGCTGCCAACTCCTGCAATAGCCTGAGATGTGTGTGCACCTTTGGGATGGGGTTTGATTGAACACAGCGTGAGAATGTAAATGGGGCTGAGCTTTGTAATGCAATTATTGGAGTTGACGAAATGGCAGACCTTGTTACCTCTGCCTCCCTTGCCTGTTTCAGATATGAAATTGTGAAAGAATGTCCTGCATTATCACAACCGACGTCACATTGAAGTGAGGAAAAGAAGAGAGACAGTTGAGGTCCTTGTGACTGAATAGAACTGTCCTCCTTGGTCTCTTTCCTCTTGTCACTTGAGATCCCCTCTGGATGGGCACTAATATTGGTTTCCAAAATGCAAATATGCCAGGACTCCAGGACAGACTAACCCATGGTTAGGGTTCTTAAAACTCTGTGTCTGATCTTGCCCACATTCCTCTGGTGTTTCCTGCTACAAAGCCACGTCTTCCCACTCCAATGCAGTTTTGGTTACAGTTCTGGCTTTCTGGAGCTGGAAGGGCATGGAGTGATGTTCAAAAACCGTCATAATAGTGACAGGTCAAGGCAGAATGGCTTTAAAATGGCAGAGGGCAGGGTTAGATTGGGTATTAGGAAGAAAGCTTCTCTGAGGGTGCTGAGGACCTGGCACAGAGAAGCTGTGGCTGCCCCATCCCTGAAAGTGTCCAAGGACAGGCTGGAGGAACCTGGGATAGTGGAAGGTGTCCCTGCCCATGGGAGGGAGTGGAATGAGATGAATTTGAAGGTCCCTTCCAACCCAAATCATCCTGTGATTCTGTGAATCTATGAATATACTGCAAAATCTGTGAAGAATAAACACTGCACCTAGGGGGATGTGATTGCCAATGTTGAAAGTACAGATGTTTAATTCTGTTTCATTTGCTTACCTAATCCTACTAATATTGGAAGAGAAATAGAAAAATTGGAAATATTTTAAGTCTAAAAGCGCATCCCATTTTAATACCCAACCATTGGTTTTAACACATGCATATTAATAGGTCTCTTTCAATATGCTTCTATTATAGGTATTGAAAATAAATGGAGGAACATAACAGAAAGTTAACAAATTATTAATGGCAAACATTACTAAGCCACATTTGCTGTTTGCCTACTGCTTTAATATTGGAGGGCTTTGGGGAAATAATAATAAAAAGTCCTTTTGAAGGAATAATTACTAAAGCATTTCGCATGCAGATTACTTCAGGCTTCAGCACTTCGATTCTGGGCTAGGTCAGGAGATGAAGGCCAAGATTTGTTGATTGAGATCAGATGGCTGGTGGTGAGAAGGAATCTACATGACTTAACTGGAGGGATTAAACTCAAGTCTTTTGGCTTCCCTTTGGCTGTTTTATAAACTCCACGGCTGGGCCGTGTTCCCCTCGGTGTGTGATGTTAGCGGGGCGGTTTGGAGCATCAGCCACTCCATCCATGGGAGCAGTCCAGACATTCTGGGTGAGAAACGCAAAGGCAGTGGAGCTGAAAGCTGAAATTAGTCCCTGAAGCCCCAGTCCACACACCTCCAGCTCGGCAGCTGCCGGTGCAGGAGAGCCGGGAGCGCTGTCCAGCCCAGCCAGCACCTGAGCTTTGGTGCATGTGGATGTCGTGGGGCGGAACTGGAATTCCCAAGAGGTTTCCCCATTTCTCTGCCGTGCCCAAGGAGAGGCAGGTCTCTGCAGTACCCAAAACATAGCTGTCCCCATAGCTGGTGCTTCTCTGCAGAGTCAGGAACGTGGGAAGGAGGGTTTTGTTACCGGCCATTCCCGTTTGAAGCCTCACCCATCAGATGTATCCCCACGGGAGCAGATGGGGCCCCTTCTTTCTCCCAGAGCCCAACCTTTAGTTTTACAACACTGATTGAAACCAAGAATGGAAATAAAGAGTCAGAGCTGCTCTGTTTTCCTTCCCCTCCCTTCCATTATCTTCTTTCTTTTCCATCCATCCTCATTTCACATGCCTCTCAGATTGCGTCCCCCTGGTTTTCCAGTTATTTATTGACCCAGACCTAATTCCTTATTTCCAGAAATGTGTCATGAATCCTGCCTTTGAGTCATTTGCTTTTTTGCTTTCCAGGCTCACTTCTTTGACGACTTTTTCCTGTAAGAGATAAGGACTTCGGGTTTGTGGAGCAATCTCAGCAGGACGCCTGGGTTTCATTCATGGATCTGTTGCCACTGGCTCATTACGGAAAATTAGGAGAGTTATTTCACCTTTCAGTGCCTCACCTCAGTGTCACCATCTGTAAAACAAGGCTCATAATTGTTATCTCTTCCTTGCAGGAGAACTGGGGAGCTTCACTAATGACCATCTGCTAAATGTTCTCAGAGCCTCATGAACATTTCTACTGAAGTGCAAATTATTATTAGAAACCAGGGATTGTTACTGGATTGATATCAAATCATTGTCGACAGCTTCTCTGCAGGGAAAACTTAGGCACGGCCAACAAGAACAAGCTGCATGTTTTGAAGTTGTGCAGTTGATTATATTGGCTTTCATCTTCTGGTAAGAGGATCCTCTGCCATCTGAACTCTCTGATCTCTGGGAACACAATTCATCCAATCAATCTGGAGGAAAATAAACCTCCGCAGACAAAAACATAAAGTATCCACCTGAGATCATATGAAGATGGAAGATGTTAATTAATTCCCAGCCTTCAGTCCTTAACTCTTGCAAACCTAGTGTTTCTCTGGCCCACCAGGCAATGCTTAATTATGTAAATGCTTAATTAATGTAAAACAGCCGTGACCCAGTCTCAGTGTTGCAGAATCTTATGGGCCTGCCTGGGCTAAATTATGATTTGAAGCACAGAAGTATTTTACACTGAAATTGGTGCCACTGAAGGCTTCCATGGGTTGTCGGGGGGATACGTGTTGACCTTGTGGTCACATGTGGAGATTCGAGGTGCCAGGATGGATTTCAGCTGTTGTGGTTTAGCCCCAGCCAGCAGCTCAGCCCCTCACAACCTCTCACTCTCCCCCCACGGAGGGATGGGGAGAGAACCAGAAGGATAAAAGTGAGAAAACCCATGGGCTGAGATAAAAAGAGTTTAATGATTAAAGCAAAAGCCACACAAGCAAAGCAAACCAAGGAATTCTTTTCCCACTCCCCATGGCAGGCAGGTGCTCAGCCAGCCCCAGGACAGCAGGCCTCCCTCACTCCAAACATTCCCCCTTTCTCCTTTTCTCTCCACCTTTATACCCTGAGCCCGTGTGGTCTGGGATACCCCTGGGGTATTTGGGATGAGCTGTCCTGGCTGTGTCCCCCCCTCCCCAGCTCCCTGTGCACCCCAGTGAGGGTGAGGAGCAGAAAAGGCCTTGACTGTGCAAGCACAGCCCAGCAAGAATGAAAACATCCCCGTGTTATCAACACTGTGTTCAGCACAAATCCAAAACACAGCTACTGTGAAGAAAATGAACTGTATCCCAGTCAGCACCAGGAGCCAGGGTGGAGTGAGGGCCATCCCTGTGCTGCTCCTGAGCCTGACCCAGGCTCTCTTCTCCCCAGCTCAGGCTCAAGCTGCTCAGCTGATGGGTTTAGCTGCAGACTGAATCCAGAGCCCATGTTTAGCTCATGTAGACACAAAAGCCATCCCTGGGTCACCACTGGTGTGTGCCCTGTGTGCCCAGGGCCCCGACGAGCTCCACTGGAGGTGTCAGAGGGAACCACTCTCTGAGGAGAGCGTGGCCTCCCATCCCTTTTTTTTTAGAGCATGGGCTCATCTGCCGTGTTTTCCCTGAGCTGGAAATCATGAGGGAGGATTGCTGGAGGCAACAACCCATTACTGGGGATTCAATGGCGACACATCAATGGGGACAAACAGGCTGGGGATAATTCCAAGGACCAGGTTGTGAGGAGCAGAGAGATCTGGGACACCAAAACTGACAATGTACAACCGGGGAGATTTAGCAACAGCCCCAGGTCTTCCCCCTCCAATCCCATTATGGTCACTGTCTTAGTTTGCTGGGTTTAAATAAAATAAATGTGGCTTAATGATGCTGCTCCAACATCGTCGTCGCTGCTGCACTCACGCAACCCTCTCCAAAGCAGCTCTGGGAAGGGGGAAAATGGGTGAGTCTGAGCTTTTGGGAGCTGCAAGTGGGAATATCAGTATCCCTGGTGAGACCATCTGCAGTGCACTGGGGCTCTGGAGACAGGCCTTGGTTCCCTTGTGCAGCGCAGAGTGTATTAAAAATGGAAAAAAGAAATAGCCTGGTAATTTTTTAATTAAAAAAGGATAATAAATTTTTTTAAAAATCAGTCTCCTACATTTAAAAATGTGCTTGTAAAATAATATGTGCCTTTTGGCTATTTCCTCAAATATATAACTTTGGTCACATGGCTCTCATTAAGACACCAGAAGAGGTTGTAAAGTGGCATTTATAAGCTCAGCGTAGGAAATTTCTGTATTTTTATTTTGAATTTATAAACCTGCTCCAAGATTTGCTGAAAGATATGAAACTTTCCTTGAGGGTTTGGAAATGGACCGATTTCTGAGCAAAACAGTCTTCTTTGGGTAAAAACTCCCATCTGTTCAGATTTTGACGTGTTCTTCAGACAAATACGACTTTTTTTTCCTACAAAGATTAAGCCTCCCCCCCCCAAATCTGGCGAAGAGCGCAGTCATTAATACTTAAATTCTTAATATTTCATTACATTGTATTTTTTAAGATAAAACTACTTAAAATGCATGGCAGCATAAACCCCCCTTCCCATTTCTGTAGAACCAAGCAGCTGCTGTGGATCCCTGTATGTTTTTTATCACTGGAGGCAGGGAAGTTATGCTCTGAAAATGAGCAAGAACATTGAAAAGAGGGGTTTGAATCATATTAACGTCATTTTTACCCTGACATTTGAATAACTCGACTCCAGGCTGTAAATCATTCATATGCCCAAGCATGTCATCGGATGGAAACTTCCCTGTTTCCTCCGAGTTCACATTCCCAGACATGGCTCAAGCTCTAAAATTTAAAGTAAAATAAAACTAATTAACTTATACAACAACGAGACAAAGGTTGATGCCCGTCATTCCTGAATAATCGAGGGAGTTGGAAGCAGCAGGTTGAAGGGCAGCCTGCAAGTCTGATTTCAGCAGCTCTTTTCCAAGCAGGCTGCAGGTGGCAATACATTTATTCCTCTTGGTGTCTCGGAGCTCTCCCCGAAATCGCCGGGATCCGAGCGGAGGATGTTGCTCTCGAAGAAGAAATACATCAGGAGGGAAATCTGATAAGTGTAATTGCAGGGAAAGGGTCAGAAGGGGATCAAATAGGTTTCCTTTTGGTGGGAAGGGCTCATTTTTAAAGGCAGCTGCTGTGGTTTTCTCCATGTCACCCTCTCAGCCCGGTCCCGGCTGCTGTATGAGTGACGCCGGGAGTTGGGAAGAGAAGTCATCTGGAAGAGGAACTGCATCCCCCGAGATGGGCAAAGCTCTGGGACACACCAGGGAATACCTGGGAAGTAGAGAAGATGAAATGAGGCGCCTTTAATTCTCCTCCCCTGAACTCATTGTTACGTTGTTCCCCCAGGAGAAAGAATCCAGACTTGCAGCTCTCCCTCCTTCCCTAAGGAAGATTAACCACAGTAAAACTCAGCTTAATTAGGTGATGATTTATAACATCCCGAAGTGCATTAGAGAGCCCTTACACTGTCCATCCAGCAATCCCACTTCTCTGGGTGCTCCAGCAGGGTTTACTCATCACTAAAGGCATCTGCAAGGGGTTTTTCCACTGGGGTTTTGCTCATCAGTGTTGGTGCACCATGTTTAATCCCACGATGTGGACGGTCACTGGGGGAGAAACAGCCCTTTCCACGTGGACAAATGCTTCTGAAAACGGAGCAGCTCTGCCAGGAGGGCAGGGAGAGCTGGGTGAGGGCTCAGGTACCACACAGGAGCTCGGGTTGGAGCAGGGAACACACTTGTCTGAGCCAGATGGGGTCTGTCTCCAGGTGCAAAACAAGAGGCTGTGTGAGGCTCAGGCTCTGTGGGATCTTCAGACCACTCCTGCTGCCCAAGGAGAGAGTGGTGCTTTCTGCCTTTTTGTGAGGGCTCTGAATCTTTAATCTCTGTTAAGTGCCTCCTCTGGACAGTGCCCCTTATTTGCTATGCTGTGGGAATGGCATTGTTATTAAATGGTGACAGAGAGTAATTACTTTAAAATAATACTGCAGAGCAGTCACTGTGCTCCTGCTCCATGGCTCTGATAACTGAATGATGCCCCTATTAATTCACCAAATGGAGCACCCACAAGAGCCAACCCGAAAAGGCTCTTCCTCACAGGAAAGAATGTCTTGTTTCACTGAAAAAGCAACGGTATTTTAAGCAAACCATCCTTGCTGAAACAGCCTGATGACGCAACATCATCTGAATCCAGTTGTGAGGACAGAGCTGTGCCCGTGGTGCGTCACTGCACGTGTGAATATTCATGAGAGCATCCACTGCACGCCCAGGGCAGTGAGTGACATCCTGGGGGCAGCTGGTGCCTTGCCAGGGAGAAGCTATGGCCTGTCCCTGCTTTCTCCACCTCATCCTGCTCTTTTATTTGGGTTTCCATTGCCCCTGAGCAATGATCTGCCCTTTTGGAATCATCTGAGTTGGAAGGGATCATCTCCTTCTACCCCCTGCCATGGGCAAGGTCACCTTCCACTATCCCAGGCTGCTCCAATCTGGCCTTGGAGACACTTCCAGGGATGGGGCAGCCACAGCTTCTCTGGGCACCCTGTGCCAGGGCCTCCCCACCCTCACAGGGAAGAATTTCTTCCTAAAAGCCGATCTAAACCTGCTCATTCTCCCTTGCCCAGAGCACAGAAACCTGCTTCTTAGCACCAGGATTTTTACCAGGGGCTGGGACTCTGGGTGGTGCATGGACAGGACCCACCACCACCGACCTCCAGCCTCCACCCGGGAGTTTCCAAACTGAAAAACAGTCTCGTTGTGTTTACTGGGGAAACCTGTTGCAGATGGTCTGGAATTTTCTTTCAAGGTATTTCTGCTGGTGGTGCTGACAGTGGGAGGAAGGAGGGCACACGCTGAGGGGCTCAAGCAGGACCCTGTCCCCAAGTAGGTGCTGCCTCTCTGCCCTGAACCCCTCCCAGAGAGTGTCTGTGCCCACACTGAGCCCCTGAGAAGGGCAAAAGGGCAAATCCAGCAATACCTTTGGCTTATCAGTGACAGAACAAATTGATACCAGACTTTTAAGAGGGTGGGGAAACGTCTCTCCATAAAAAGAATCTAAATTTACCATCGTGTTAACAATTCTGTAAGAGTTTTTGGCAACTCTTAATGGAAATTTCAGGAGCAGATGGAAATATTTGGAAACGTATAGAACACATGAGCCTGCAACATCCATTTTTATTTTCTCATTGGGAGTGTGGAGTGGTTTCAGGTTGCCTTTAAATTTTTTTTTTCTTTCTCTCTTCTAAGAAAAGCAAGAGGGGAAGCAGGCAATGATGGATATAGGCAGGAGGGTGGTTTTTTTGCTGTTGCTCACTTGGTTCCCCTGTGTGGTCTGTGATAGATTCAAGAGGAAATGGCATCAGCACAAATAACCTGATCCCAGGTTATTTGGGAGCCTGGCAGGAATGGGAGGGCACCTGCTATCCTGGCTCTGTGAGGCCTGGTGAGCCAATTAACCTTTTCCAACTTAAATTGAGGCGGGGAACCTGTATCTATGTCCCGGGTAGCATCTTCAGTTTAATTACTGAGTGTAAAAAGGCCTCAGGGTTCTCTGATGGAAGATAATGTCAAAGTACATAGAATGGGGTTTACTGCCCAAGGTCACAGCCCCCCTGGGAGGGGAAAATCCGTGGAGAACATTGAAAAGTGGAGCAAATGTTTGCAATCACTGTTGCCCACAGAGCAAGAAAAGCTTTTTGCTTTTCAGATGCTATGACCCATCCTAAAGCATGAAATTTGGTGCCGTAGGAGAGGGATCAATAACAGTAATAGACACTCCTATATACAAAAGCTGGGGAAAAAAACTCCGAGTTGCCAAGTTTCTGGACCTCCGCTGATCAGGAATGGTCAGGAATGAAGGAATATGCTGTATTTTTCCATCTCTCTGATGTCTTAGCAGTGCAAGGGCCAATGCACTGGCTTCACTGCTGGTCTGCTCTGGTGGATCAGCCACTGCAGCTTTTTATGTGGGGAACTCATTTGGAAACCGAGGCGTTTCCCGAGGTGTTTACATTGTCCCGCTTCCACCGGATCTCAGCAGCTCTTGGAATATCCATCCCTAAAGCCTTTAATTAGGAGAGACTTCTGGGGCTAGTGGTCGAGGCATTTATTGTGCTTGGATGAGGGCTGAGCAAAGGCCCCAGCGCCAGCAGCACTTCCCACAGCGAGCCCAGCCGAGGCTCCACGAGCTCCATGACACTGCAGGCCTTGGAAAACGAGGCCTTGTTTCCCTTGCAGCCCGAGGAAAGGAATCTGGCTGATGACAGAGGGGCTTCTCTCACACCCACTTGAGCAGCTAATGGGGAAAATGAGTCTCAGCCCCCTCACTGTCTCTGTTGACAGCAGCACTTAGAGTTCTCCCATTTCCCTGGACTGGGTATGGGATGGTTTAGAAATCGCTGCCTTTGCTGGGCTCTGTTGTCACCCCCTGAGGGCAAACACTTTGTCCCACTGGGACATGGTGCAGGGAGCAGCTCTGGGACACGGTGCAGGTCCTTCAGCAGCCCGTGGTGGTGGCAATCCTGGCCCTGCTGCTCCTTGTCCCCCTCTGGTGCAGACAAACACTCCAGGGACAGCACTGGGCCCATCCCCTCTCTACTTTCATTGCACCAGCTCTTTTTCCATAGTGGGATTAATTCAAGGGGTTTGGGTTCATTTTTCTGGTGTGTTGGCTGCTGTACAGGATCACATCTGCCCAGACCTGCAGAAGTCATTCAAGTCCTAAATCCTCTTCATTGTATCACTTCCTGGTGATTTCTGTCACAAAGAAACTCTGGCTTGAAGAGCTTTGCAGACTCGTGCCCAATGCTGCAGGAAGGTGTAATCCTGCCCAGCACCCTCAGGGTGAAACTTCTCCCTGGAAATGCTTCCCTCAATACCTTGTGAAACACCAAGGAAGAATTTGGAGTGATAAACTGTGGGCTCTTCCTTCCTAATTGCTGGGTGATCCCATGTGTGACATGGAAGCTGTTAGGATAATTCCTTTTTTATTGAGTAGCAGTGAGTAATTGTATTATAATACCTGATAAATATTCAGAACACACTTGCAACTGCTCCGAGGCAGGTTGAAACCACATGCTCACACAACTTTACCAGACTCCATGTACCCGAATCGTAAGAAAAAATGAACAATTTCCAAACTGTTTTATTCAAAGCAATCATGAAATATAAAAACCCATCAACTGAATTTAATAGGATTCTCTGGATTGAGAATAATATGTCCATGAAACCATTTGATTACAAACGCATTATAAAACCCTTCTGTTTTGTTTGCAAACCACTTTTTATCTCTGAAGTGCTTGATATGAAGCCACCTGAAGATAAATCTGAAACCAACCCAGATTTATTTTATTCACAAGCTCGAGGCACCGAGGTTGAACGTGAATAATAAAAAGCAGTTGGGTTTTAAAAAATTAATCCTTTGCAGTCAGCTAAGGAAGGGGGGTTATTTATAATGCAGACAAACGCTTTGCCTACACCTGTGATTCATGTGCTGACAATGACTCTTCCCTTCCCGTTGTCCTTCCTTTGAGCTGCTTCACCTTTTTCTCTAGACCTTCCTGGGAAATGTGTTATCAGCCAAGACTCTTCCCTGCAACACAGTGAGCATGAAGTGAGGACTGTGTGTGGTTGGAGCATGGCTGGCTGAGCTGCCCTGCCCTTGGCCTTCATCAACGAGAAGATGCTGGAGTAGAAACACATCTCTGAGTTCTGGGGAGACCCTTGAGCTGAGCTGGAGGGGCCCTTCTCAAACCAAAGGTGGAGAGAAAACCAGAAGAGAGACTTGACCCCTCTGAGCCACTAAAGGGAGTTTTCATACCCTGTGACCCATGTGAGCTGGACCAGCTCCTGATCTCTGATACCTCTGTCCTTTTATTAAATACCTTCCTAGAGCTGCTGCCTGTTGCCTCAAGTCCCTCCAATGCAGCTGTACTTCTTCAGCCTTTTCTTATCTCCACTTCAGTCTTCTGTCAGCACAAATAGTCACACCTAAGTTCCCTCTTTTGTGCCCTGCTGAAGGCACAAAAGCCAAAATGGCGATTTTTAAGGCTCTCCATATGTTGGGATTCTTTTCCTTGCTAAGAGATGCTGCTGCTTCCCACAGTGTGGGGCCACTCAGGAGCTGCTCCCCAGCCTGGCCTGGGGCAGAGAGGACAAATCGTGTTGGAAAAAAAACAAATGCAAAAAACGCCCAGACACAGATTTCCTTCTTCCATGGCAGTGTGGAAAGCTTCGACCTGCTGGGGGATGGATGCAGCCTGTTAAACACCCTCCAGATAATACGGTAAGATGAGCCTCCCCAGGCTGGGGAAAATGATGCTGGGTGCTGAGTGCTTGACAAAAAACTGGCTCGAGTTACACCAAATCGTTTCCTCATCATCAGTCAAAATTACCCTTTCCTTCCTCCTCCTCCTGTCCCTCCTGAAATACAAGAGGATGAAAAGAAGGGAGGGGGACAGGAGGAGGAAATCGGGACAGCTTAGAAAGTGCAGTTGTTTCTCCTCAGAGGAGCTCTGATGACTCTGCTCCCTGCCCTGTTCATCCTGCACGAGGTTATTTGGGAAGTGCTGGGAGCTAAAAACTCACCAAGGACTTCACATCTGGCCTTTGCAGCATGAAACTCTGGGAACACTTTGGGGAAGAACAGACTCGCTGCCACCCTGATGGATGATGTGTCTGATGGAAAACGGGGCAAACTGGGACCAGTCGGTGCCATGGTGGATCTGGCTGAGGATGATGATCCTCCTGTGGGATCTCCAGGGATGCTGCTGGTGGACAGACAGACCCTTCCAGACCTTTCTCCAGCACTGCAGGAGATCCCAGAGCAGTTCAAATAAAACTACTCATGGCTTGTGATGTGACAGAACTCCATCACATTAGAACAGCCCATGGGCATTCCACTCAAAATCCATCTTTTAGTTTCCCCAGATTCCCATTTTAATAAAGAAAACACCAAGGGCAGAGATGACCCAAATGGACAATTCCCCTTTCTGGGTTTTGGTGGGTTTTTTTTTTCTGTATGTGGAAAATCTCTGAGCAGATAAAAATTTCCCTAAATTTCTTGGCTTGTTTGATAAACACCCTTTATTGATCTATTTACTGGTGTTTACTTTGGTGATGGACAGAATCCATTCCCATGGCAGGCAGGCTGCCTGTGACTCATCCCAGGCAAGCCGAGGATTTTTCTTTTCCTTGCTCCAGTGGATGCCTGAGCTCTTCCCTGGCAAACACCAACTGGGGTAAAATGCAAAATTGACCTCCTCTCCCTCATGACTGTGGACACAGATGACCATGGCCGTTGCTAATTCATGTAAAGGTCTACATGAATAACCATGGAAAATATTTGGCATCGCTCAGCCCCACATATAACACAATTAAATATATCTCACAATTATGCTTTGTCTACAATTATAGTCCCTTAAATACCTTGCATAGCGCTCACAGCTGGTCAATCTAAATTTAGGGATTCCCTGGGAATAGCACAGTGGGATCACACACTATTGTCAGAGGGGACGTGGTCAGGTCAACCTGTGGCCACAACTGGTGCTGTTTGCCTTTCTAAATCCCTTTGTGAGCCTCCCCAGCTGTTTGCAGGCACCACCAACAGTGCAGGTGTTGCACATCCATTGGCACAGCACAGGGATGGCACTGTGGACCACCTGCCCACCTATTCCCCCACGCCTGGCACGGCTCTGCCCCTGCCCAGCGGCTTCAGGGAAGGAAAAACCTCTTTCAACTAATTTCCCAATGGGGCTTTATTTTTCTTTCCACCACCTCTTGACCCTGGCTGTGGAAATAACGTCCACAGAGCTGAGAAAGTTCTCAGCATCTTCTTTCCTTCCTGGAGACATCAAAAGGTGATTGTGGGCTCCCTCACATGTGACATCACGGTCCGTTTTGATCCTGTGAGGCATAGGAGACATAAATCTTCTTCCTCTTTCTTTCTCTGTTTGGGTGTCGATTCTTTCCTGTGTTCTGAAGTTTCTCAGGAGAAAATGTAAACAGGTTGGTAAGCTGTTTTCTGTTTATGGATTTTTACCTTGGTGATTCTCATCGTTGCTGCTGGTTGGAAAATGCACTGGCAGGGTTTGGAAAGGACCAGAGCAGGGTGCAGGAGGCACAGCAGGAGTTTTATCTTGCCAGCAAACAGAGCTGATTCAGTGAACCCATGGCTCTCCTGCTGCAGTGGGGAGATGCCTCCAGGAGTTTGCTGATGTTGGGAATGATGGTGCCAAGTTTTCAGCACAGCCAGGCAGTGAAGGAAGCAGAACCAGGATCTCCAAATAATCCCCTTCATGGACATTCCTGGGATTAATTGGGGAAACCTCATTAAAACTGAGAGTGCAGGCCAAAAAAATCAGTATTTTTAATTTTGCTACAAGCCATGAGCCTGGGCACCCCATTCCCATGGAGCCTCAGAGCTGCCTGGTTTGGCCTCTACCTGGGGGCTTCTTTCCCAGAGGGATTTGCTCCTGCCCCTGCCTGACCCAGGTCCCTCATTCAGAGCTTCATATCTCTGATGGAGGTTGCAGGACCCAGAGGGAGGTGGGAAGGTGAGAAAAAGGTGAAGCACAAAGAGCAGGATGAACAAGGCTGGACCTGGAGATGTCAGAGCGTTTCCAGGCATGGAGCTGTTCCTTGGCCTGTGTCACCAACAGCTTCACCTCCTCATGTGCTCATCCTCAGCATTCCACAGCAAGAGCAGTGACTCCTGCCTGGACAAGCTATGCTGGGACAATACTGATGTATTTGTGATGTGGTTTTAATATACTAAATATATCACATGGAAGAATCTCTATTTTCCCTTGTGCATCTCTATGAACTCACTTTGCAGACAGGGTGAGAGTGTGAACCACAGACCACCTGGAGCTGGTCCTCATCATCATTCAATCACAGAATCACCTGGGTTGGAAAAGCTATTTAAGATCATCAAGCCCAACCATTCCCCCAGCACTGCCAAGGCCACCACTAACCCATGTCCCCAAGTGCCACATTCCCATGTTGTGACTCCACCACTGCCCTGGGCGCCCTCCTCCCAGGCTCAGTGTGAACACTGAGCTCTGTGTCCAGCCCAGGTGTCCAGGCAGGGACACACAAACTGCACGCAGCAACTCCCCTGGGACCACCTGGGGACACGTGTCCCTGTGGCAGCCCAGCCTCACGCTCCTGTGCCAGGACATCACGGAGGGGTCGGGAGCACCGGGCATCACCCACACAGCCCTTCCCTGGGCAGGCTTTAATGAAGCACAACCACTTGAATGCAGAAATTTCAGTGATTTACTGCCAGGAGCATGGAAAAGGAAAACAAAAAACCAACAAACCAGCGGGAATGGGGGTTGGGGGGGAGGGAAGGTCATTCCAGTTTCTTCCTGCTTCCAGTCCTCGCAGCTTTCAGATACAGGATATCGCTGAATGGAGCCTCCACGCTGCATTTATTTTTAAGCCACTGATAGCTTTCGGGGTGACCTCGCTGTGCATGACCAACAGCAGCCAAGAAGCTGTTTTTTTCCGGCCCTTCGACGTCAGATTGCTTCCTTTGACACCTCTGAGAGCCAAAAAATGGGAAGCATTCTCTTCCCAAGGTGACTGTATTTTTTTTTCCCCTGTGATACTACCGCTGGGTCTCTCTCTCAGGCTCAGGGCTGGCCAGGCATGAATGGCACTG
This sequence comes from Pitta sordida, assembly GCA_013390025.1. Taxonomy (NCBI): domain Eukaryota; kingdom Metazoa; phylum Chordata; class Aves; order Passeriformes; family Pittidae; genus Pitta; species Pitta sordida. The sequence goes on along the minus strand of WEKX01014570.1, from coordinate 370,433 downwards.
CCCCGGGGACACTGCCTGGGATGGGAGCTGCAGGTCATTGCTTGAGAGCAAAAGTGCCCAAATTATCCACTCCCTGGGAATAAAAATATTACCTTGGATGCAGCCAGACTTTGGACAGCCTCACCTCCATTTAAGAGGCTTTGGAATGCACTTGGAACTTTTTTTCCCCCTGTTTGTTTTTTTTTTTTTTTTCCTTTCAGGGCATCTGGGGCTTTCCAGGATATCCCAGCTCACGTGTCCATAACCTGTTTACTGTAATCTTGGACTTAAGTTTCTCAAGTTCGTTCATAACTGAGCGCAAAAACCTGAGCCTTTCCCTGGCATGAGAAGCTTTGAGAGACCAGGAAAATGCTTCAGCCCCACTTTTTTGAAGCAGAGATAATTTTAAACACTTTCACGTGAAAATAATACTGAAGTCTCCCAGGGTGTATCTGGGACTCTGTGATGGATCTGGGGGGTGATTAAACAAGTTTCTTGCTTGGTGCCTCAGTTTTCCCATTCCTGAGCCATGACTTTGTAGTGAGGTCTCAATTCCTGCACCCCACAGCACCAGCATGGAAAGGACATCTCCACTCACTCCTCAAATGCAAATGGCAAGAGAGGGGTTCATTAAAAAAAAAAAAAGGGAGAAATGGGTTCAGCTCCAGGTGCAAGCCCCAGCTGCATCTTATTTTCTCAGGATTGGGGATTAATACGAGGACCACCTGGTCTAGTGGAAGGTGTCCCTGCCCATGGCAGGGGGTGGGACAAGGTGAGCTTTAAGGTCCCTTCCAAACAATTCTATGATTTCTATGACAATTCCATGATACACTTGAAAATCCCTTGGAAACAAGCAGGAAGAACTTGGCTGGAGAAGACTCTCCTGTGGGTGAGTGAACCTGCACAGTGCTGCTCTGCACAGACCTCCAGGCTTGTTATGACTCTGGAAAAAGGGGAAAAAATCAGGCTGGGACATGGTGGGCTTCCATCCCTGGCTCTGCTTTGGCTCTGCCCTGCCTGCAGCACTTCAAAGTGACCAGGCACTGAATTCTGCCTGAGAAGGATCCTTCAAAGCCACTTTTTCCTGCATCACTTGTCAAGGAGAGGGCACCAGGGCTCAGATAGGGTAGGGATTTCTGAGCTCAAAAATGTCAGAAGGAAGTGATGGACTCGGAGGAAATTCTTGCGACGGTCTAGGAGGAAATGGGAGATGTGAAAATACACGATGTATTTTCCTCCCACAAGCTGTGCACTCTGTTTTTATTATCATAAACCTGGGCCCAGAGGATGTCAGCTTGTTTATTTATTTGTTTAAATGAGGTTTCTCTCCTTGTTCAAACATTCCCATGTTGGCAGCTGCTGCGCTCCCGGCCCATGTCCTGGTTCCCACCTCCCCTCCTGAAACAAGGGACGTGTCAGCCCGGGCAGCGTCCTCGGCCACGGGCAACTGGGAGGGAGGTGGGTGTCCCCCCACAGGGTGTCACAAACTGCAGCAGGAGCTCCTTGGGCTGGTGACACGACCATGGTCTTGTGCATGTCACCACAGCCTCCCCAGGCTCTTGGATTCTCTGCCCTGGAGTACAGTGAGAAATATCCAATTTTTCTGCCTGTCCTCCCGAGTCAGTGTCCCCACAGACACATCTGCAGAGCAGCTCCAGAAGTCCGTGCTGGAGATGGATGGCACTGCTGTCCCAACTCCCGTTGCTTTCAGGCGTGGTCTGGAATAATTTCCATGGAAAAGCACTGGGAGCTTCTGTGCCCCCCTGGCTCCCGAGGGCTTTCCAAGGGCTGGCCAGGCTGTGGTGACCCACAGAGGCTCTTGTGGTGGTGGTGATGACCCCCAATGCCCTGAGCTCCCCCAACACTGGGGGTTGTTCCCAGAGAGTCTGAAGGATGTCAGGATTCCCACGGACCCAAAGGAGCTGGGCAAGGCAGCAGCACACCCTGGTCTTGCTCTCACCACCACAGAGATGAGTTTATTTATCTCCTGACAACACTGGCCAGCCCAGGACCCCTGGCTGGGGGTCTGCTCTGGCCAAGGTGCCCTGGCCCCTCGTGGCAGGGGGTACCCCTGGCTGCTCCCAGCCTTTCCCAGGGGGTCACTCTGGCAGGAAGCCGCCTCTCGCCCCGGCATGGAGCAGCAGGAGATGCACCTGGGAGGAGAAACACTTTGCTGGAGGAAGAAAACAGGATCTAACATATAAACAACATCCTCAATGGCTCAGCAAGTGAGTAGCTCTTTCCAGAGCCTGTTTTTGAGCCATTGTTGTGGCCCCCCCCACCAGCTACAACGTGCAGTTAAACCAAGACAGAGCCATCAGGGCCCTGGGGATGGTGCTGTCCTGCTCCTTTCCCAATGGTATCCCTGGATGGACTCAGTGAGGGCAAGTGCTGCAGAGGTGGAGCGTGAGAATAATTCCTGCCTCCATTCCAGGGGCTGTTTGGGGCTCAAATGCACAGGTGAGATGGGATTTCCAACTTCTAGGTTAGTCATCAAGCTTATTAGGGGCTGTGAGGTACCAGTGAGCAAATGGGACAGAGCATCTCTCGGGTCACTTCCACAGAGGTTCCTCCACATGAAGATATTTTTTTCTGGATAATGAACTTTTTTTTTGCATCCCGGTGGCAGAATGTCCTCATGCATCTGGAATAGACTGTCCTGTATTCTGACCTCCTTGGTCAGGGCACTAAGCAGAACTCCCAACACAACCCCTGAATTTTGACTATTTTTTGACAGGAAACAATTTTAATTTAAAAGACACTAGCAAACAACTTCATTGTTTTTCAGCCTACCTGTACATGTCCCTCTGTCCCCAGCTGAAGCAGTCCTTGCTTTCTGTCTAGAAATACCAACCAATGCTGTTTTATTTCATTTTTCCTTTTCCTCTGCTTTCCTTCTTTTCCCCAAACTTCACTGTGCAAGTCCTGCTACCTGCAAGAAGACTCCATCCCACCTTGCTCCCGTTCTGATATCCCCCCTGGGGAACAAAAGGGCCCCACCTGCACCTTCCCACCATCACATGGAATGACCCCCAGCCTTTCCAGCCCATGGGATGCCCCGGGGCGATGGCACATGGCACATCCCCGAAGGGTTAAGCTGCTCCCCAGCACAGGAAACCTGCAGCCACAGCCACATTCCCAGGGAGGAAACATTCCCGTTTATTGCGGGAGAAAAGGTAAGCGAAGTGTTAACGCGGCTCCCCGAGCGGAGCAGAGGTCAGAGGAGTATCCTGCTGCAAACTTCCTGAGTAACCTCGGAGGAGAAAACAACAACCCCGGGGATGGGACGTGGTGGGTTTGTTTTTAACTCTGGTTACCTTGGACCTACTTTTCTCGCCACAAACCGCCCTGCCAGGACCTGCCCGAGCTCCAGCTCCTCCTGCTGCTCCGGGGCCAGATCCTGAGGTTTTAGTGTTTCTCTGGTGTGACCAGTTGGGATGATATCCCACTGGAGTGGGATGAGGGAGGAGAGGAAGGAAGCAAAGTGCAGCCCTGGAATTTCAGCTTCTTTGGGATGCCCAGAGGTCTGGCAGGTGGGAGCAGGAGGAGCAGCCCCAAGGTGAACTCAGCAGAAGGAAAATCCAGCAGAACTTTGTGCATTGTCTTGTTTTGCTTGTGACCCTCAGGACACAGAGCAGGAGAGGCTGGGAAGAGGGTGACACTTGGGGAACACACCAGTGAGACTCACTGCCTTCCCCAGCATGAAAAAGGGATGAAAAAGTCTCTCTTTCGCTTTTTCCAACCCTAATTCTGAATAAGCAATACTTTTACAGTAGCTGGTGTTCCTGCAAAGAAAAACCTTAACCTTTGAAGGTAGAAAATGTCCAAGGTGCTGTGCCAAAAATGATGTTGAGATAGAAATGACTCAGAAGTTTAAAAACTCAAATGATGCAACTAGTTTTATTTACATACATGGAAAAGAACAGTGGCAGGTCATGACCAGTGTGTGAAATCTTTTCATTCAGTCCAGCATCAGTGTGGGCTTTCTTGCCAAATATTTGGTTAAAAAAGGAGACCCCTGGAGTGTGAAAACCTCTTGAGAACAGGGACCAAACAGCCCCATGGACACTGCAGGTGGGAACCTGCCAGGGTGTTCATCTGTCTGTCCTCTTGTCCTCTCAGCTGTCCCACTGTCCTTTGGCACTTACCTTTCCTTCTCTCCCCTTCCTTGTGAGGGTGGGGAGGCCCTGGCACAGGTTGCCCAGAGAAGGTGTGGCTGCCCCATCTCTGGAAGTGTCTCCAAGGCCAGGTTGGAGCAGCCTGGGATAGTGGAAGGTGTCCCTGCCCATGGCAGGGAGGTTGAAGTGAAATGATCGTTAAGGTCCTTCCAACCCAAACCATTCTGGTATTCCATGATTCCACAGATCATATTCCCATACCTCAGGTGGAAAGTCCAAAGGTCCCACAGCCTGGCTACCCTTGAAGAAGATTAATAAGACTTTCAGGCTTCCTAACACCTACTGACACCCCAGTGATGGCCAAGTTCAGTAGGTTGGACTAAATTTTAATCCCTTCTTTTTCCTTTCCTTGGGGTTCAGCCAAAAGACCTGTTTCACAGCTGCCCCCACTGGGCTTCGTGTGCTCAGTATTTTGCTTGGAAGGGTTTGAGAAGAGCAGAATGTCCACCCAGGGCTGTGCTCTGGGGCCACGGGGCAGCAGAGCAGCCGAGGAGCCCTCGGAGCGGTGCCGGGAGCGCCATCGGTGCTGTGATTACTTTCGTTAAATTGAAATCTTATGATCTCCGGGGTGGTGACATAAAATGCCAATTAGGATGCGGTCGACATTGTTTCATATAAATGTTTTTCATTATATTTTGCTGTCAGCAAATGCTGGTGTGAAACCAGTTTTCATCCCTCATATGGCCACCACGGGGAGGTTGGGAAATGAGCCGGAGTGTTCCTGCAGGCGGATCTGTTCTCCTGGTTACTCAGAGTGGGGGCATATTGTCCCTTTGGGCAGTGGGATGGACAATCCTGGGTTGGGAAGGACAAGCCCAGAGATCTGAGTGCTCCTCTGGTTCCCACGGGACCCACCAAATCTTTCCTGACAAGTGCCCCCAAGCACTTCTCAAATGCTGTTTTTTGCCTCTTTGGGTCTTATTTTTTAATATCATTTTGGTGATGATAAAGTGCTGAGTCACAGGATCCAAGAAATACTGTGCAAAATAGCCCCAAGGGACTCCTATTTGTTAAGATGTCTGGGATGCTTCCTATTAAATAATAACAAAATGCTGCAATAATAACTTGGCAGCTCTCTGCCTCCGTCAGGCTGAGGCTCAGTGTGAGTTTGCCTTCCTAAAATTCCTTTAAGTAGCTCGACAAGTTGCAGGAGAGGAAGGAAGGACACCTCACTCTTGACTTTTGCCTGGATAAGTTCTTGTAATGAGCAACCGCCTTGAAGTGATGGGGAGGATGAGAAATTCCTCTTTGAATCCTGTTACTGGCAGCAGTGAGGGTTGTTGTAAACTGGATTTCTGGATAAAGCAGGGACAGGTCATGGATTCTGCAGGGCCTTGGGCCTGGTGTGGAGAGATGTGGAGTAATGGCTTGTTTCACCTCGTGGGGACAGATGATGAAACCACCTAATGTTAAAAATCAAAAGCAAAAAACAGGAGAATTATTGCTGACATCTACTTTGCTTCCTGATTCCACGATCTCACTTAACAGTCTTTAATAATTAATCTTTTAATTAATCTATAGTGTCAAAGCCTTCAATAAGCTTGCACGGGCGAATCTGTTGGTATCATTTTATTTTCATTATTTATGAAAGTCATTTTCCTGCTGGGTTTATCAGAGCTGCTCTCCTGGCCTAGGTGGCACCATTTGTCTCTGAGAGAGGTTCCTGCACGCAGGGACAGCTCTTCAAATCCTTCAGGGCTGAGAAAACTCCCCAAATTACAACAGTTCTTCCCCCTGAATTCAGGATGGTGGAAGTTGAACCAGATGAAAGATCAGCTACATTGTGCTGGCTCCAATATATGTTTTGTTTGTTTTTAATGAGAAATCCCGTGCAGTTTGTTAAAATGTTTTGCATGAGCTGCCACTATACTTTGTAAATCTTCTGAACCATCCGATCTGAAATCACAGAATTTCAGTCTCCTGGCATTTCATTCTTCTTTCTTTTTTGTCGCATAATTTACTCCATTGCTTTTCTTACATTTGCTCCTTAAATGTCAGGGATTTTCACATTCCCTTTGAGGTTCCCTCTGTTAGTAGAACATGGATGTCCCCTGGAACAGGAAAACAGGTTGGTTTTGCTCGTCCCTGTACAAGAGAGGCTCAAAATGCACATCAGAACATCAGGATCAACCCATAAATAGTGGGAGGATCTGTCAGCTATGAGTGAGGCTAAACTGACCCTGGATGCAGAGGGGAAGTTTTTTAACCATCAGGGCAAGAGGGTCTGGAGGAACTTTCATAGATGTAGGAGAGGCAAATCAGTGTTAAAGATTTTGGCAATGCGTGTTGTGCTGTGCCAATGGATGCAATGCCCAGTGCTTGGCTTCACAGCTGGCCCAGAAATGGTTCTAAAATAAACACAGTAATTTCCTCTGTCCTAAACTGGGCTGCAATCTGGTGAAGGGGAATTTACCACTGATTTAATATGATTAGGATTTCTTTTTTCCCCCACGAGTTCGTGTCTGTCTTTTTATATTATCTGGAGGATCAATGCGGAGTCCTGAGTCAGGAAAACAGTTTTCTTCAATCTCTCCCTTTGCTTTGACTTCAGAGTGATCCATGCATGTGCTTAACATTAAGGCTCTGCTTACAGCCTGTCCTGAATAATATGCTATAGTGTATTTTGAGAACTCATTTTTACTTTTTATTGCAATAATAACTTCTGCAGTGACATGAATTCCACCACGGAGCCCTGAGAAATAACATACCCTTCCAAATGGTTTTCCTCTTTGCACTGTTATTAGAATACATATTAGCAGAGCAGCCTGTTACAAGACAAAGCACTTTCCAGAAGGTATATTTTTCTCAGCCTCGTGGCAGCACAGCAGTTACTTTATAGCCCAAGATTAATTCTATTACTGAGTCTGCTCCTGCAAATTGTAGTCAAATGGCTCATTAAAGGAGAGGGAGAGCAGGGACCCCTGTGAGGGCATTGCTGCTGAAGGGCCCGACTCTTGGAGGTGCTGAGCTCCTGGAGCTTAGCTTGGCTTTTCTTTCCCCATTTCCTTTTCAGATTTCATGCTGGAATTCCATAAAATGATGTGTCTGAAAAACTGTCCTGCTGAGATTCTGACAGGATATTGCAGGGCTCCAAGAGCAGAACCACCACAGGTCCTAAGCCTGGGATTATAATGAACAGCCACTCACAGGGGATGTGGAGGGGTCTAATAATTCCCTTTGTGCTCGGTGGTAATTTCTGTCCAAGCCCTAAAAAACAGTCAGACACCACACAAACGCTTGATGGGGACATGGGACAGACCAGGAATATTGGCCTGTGCAATAAACCCAGAAAGGTGGAAAACAACTCCAAGGACAACAAGCACAAGGCTGGATTGTTAGGGTGTCCTGATCTTTGTGAGTCCCTTCCAACTCCCTGCCATGGTTCTATGAAATATCAGCCCATCCTCTGTTACTTCTCCAGCCACTGGGAACTGGTTGTAGGATGGGGCTCACGGAGAGGAAGGAAGAACCACGGAGCTGAGGTTGCTTGCTCCTCCTCTTCCATCACTTCAGCTCTTCTGTTCTCCTTGCAGGCAATTCCTGTTGATTCACGGCAGCTTTTAGACCAAATTTGCTTTAGTCATGATGAAACATCCCCACCTCCCCCAAAAAAACATTACAAAAAAATTTCTTTAAGTGTAAGTTAAGAGGAAAAGTCAAATATTTACTTTCAGGCTGATGTTTTAACTCATAGTTATGAGTGCTCTGACAACCTGAGCCACCTCTTCTCTGCAGGAAGGAGGTGATAAGCTCTGCCTTACTCACACTCCCCTCTCAGTGTCTTCAGGGGAGAGGAATGATGACAACATTTCCACTTAAAATTAAGCTGCAGAAAGCAAAACAAAACTCAAACTCAGCTAATTTTATCTGTGGTTTAAAAAAGAAACGACTCCAAAAAAAAAAAAAGCCAGTTAAAAAAACCCCAAACAACCAACCAACAATGGGAGAAATGAGCAATATCTGCCAAATAAAATCATTCACTCTCTCCTCATATTAGTCAGGAGAGGAAGAAACTTTTAGATGGCCACACAGTAAAACAAATCCCCAGGTATAGTTGGGAAACAAGGAGTGAAGATTCCTGCTTGAGCTTGAACTGTTCTGAATTTCTTTGGGAAGCAGCATGTTGGGGCAAAATGATGCCTGTGCCCCCAGGAGCAGGAATCGGGGATGGTCATGGAAATCCTTTACTGCAAAGTACAGAAGAGGAGGAGTAATTGAGCCAAATTGATTCGTGGGTGGGGGTGAAGTTTTTTGTGCCGTGTCTCTGTCCCACTGAGGTGTTTGGGAATGATGTGACTCCCTTTGGCACCTGGAGGCTGGGGATGAGCAGGAACTGCCTGGAGCCAGCCTGGGGAGCAGGTGGTGGATGCTGGACTCACAAATAAACTCCTTCCTAGCGATTTTTTTCTTGTTTTCCGCAAGGTAGGGATGTTTCTGGGCTGGGAAGGGCAGAGTGTTGGGGAGGAGGAGCAGTTTGAGTGCAGCAGGTTGGTGAGGAGAGGTCCTGGGACCAAGGAATGTTCCTGGAAATTGTTTTGCTCTGCAACACAAACTTCTGGGGTGTTTTTCACAGTGATGGTTTCACAGGCAGCCAACATCCCTCCAGTGCACCTCCCTGAGTCCTGCACCATCCCTGATGTGCACTGGAGACCCTGATCCCACCAGGGCCCCTTTACTGCTGTTCCCATTCCCTGTGTGGGATGTCAACAGGGCACAGCTGGGCATTCTCCAGACTCCCCTTTTCCACGGGGTTTGGGGACTGAAACTGTTCCCCCATTGCCTCAGTCTAAATTTCCCTCATTTCCACCTCAAAGACCCTGTTCCTGAGAGAGCAAAGCTCTTCTTCTCCTTGTTCTTTGTGTATTTTGGCAGGTGCCTCCCCTTCGACAATGGAGGAGCCGTTTGTGCCTCTCCAGGCTTTTTTCGTAGGTGCAACTTAAGCAAAACTTTTGATGTGTTGGGCTGAGAGGTCACCCAAGGAATGTCAGAGTTTGTCATCAGGAATTGGGGCCAAGTCCTACTCACTTCAGAAAATAACACCTTTGAAGTCGGGAGAAACACTCACAAGAACAAGGGGAAACTTTTGGGGCAGTAAAACATAAAGGTAAATTTGACACCATGACCTTTTAGTCTTTTTAATTTATTGTCTCACGGAAGATTTCCTCCCTCCTTTCCCCCCCGTTCCCTGAATTCGACACCGATCTTGGTCAGGCAAGGAGTCAAACCCCCAAGAATCGTTGGAAAACTGGTCCCAGAGAGTTCAAAGGGCTGGGAAATGTAATTTCTTCGCTAAATGTTGAATATAACCTGAGTTTATGCAATTCATCCTTCAGGGGATTGGGAAGGTGCTGAAAACACAGCTTTGTTTTCTGGGCTAAAATTACAAAGATACTGAGAAATACAACAAATAGAGAAAAAAGTCCTCGGGAGAGTTGGCAAAACCTCTGTAAAGACGGTAACAGATGCCCCCAAAGAGGAAATTACAACATGTGGCAGCTGTGTTTTTTTGGTGAAGCAACTTTTTGTAAAAGTTCAAAGCATCTGGGGAAAGTAACTACTAACAGGGTGCAACAGATTTATGGAGGCCACACATGGCAGCATTTTTGTATAAAATTAGTAAGAAACGATTATAGCCCTAGATGAAGAGATTAATTTCTACAAGTTTGCATTCTTTGAAGAGCCATCATATTTTGACTTTGTAAACTGGAAGAATTGAGTAATTTCTTGGATTAGCTGATCACAAGAGTTGTAATCCATAATAAAAGCCCAAGCAGGGCTGCCAGGCTTTGTTTCTCCGAGGATTTGGGTAATGAGTTGATTTGACATTAACAGAATGCATCCCAGACTGCAACCCCGTGCCCTGGATCTAAAGGGTGGATTCAGGAAGATGAGGCAGTTAATCAAAGCCTTCCACATATTTTTTTAATATGGGGGGGAAATTATTGTTTATTTGTGTTGCTGGATTGATAAATTTGGGAGAAAAGTTTTGCATAAATCAACGGTGCGTGGCACGAGCACTGCTTGGGACTTAAGTAGCCATCCTCATATGTAATGTATGTACATAAATATATATATAACCCCCCTGGAAATGTCCTTTGTAGCCATGAAAAGGACAATTTGCAGCAGTTCCCACTGCAGGTTTGTGTTTATTCTCCCTTTTTACAGCACTTTTGTGGTTTTGTGCTTTGTGTTTCGTTGAGAGCCAGAAGAGACTCTGACCATCTGCTGCCAGATTCAGCTTTTTTAATGCTTTGTTTAGAGGTAATAAAGCCCTAAATTAAATTTCTAAATAAAAAGGGAGTGTTTCTGGGGCCTGGGGAGGCTGTGGGTACCTGCAGCGATGGCAGCACGAGGTGTTTCCCTGGCTGATTTCCCTCCCTGTCCGTCGGCTCCTGCTCCTCTGGTGCTGGCACGTGCTGCAGACCAGATCAGGGAAATGATGCTCCTTAAAATCAAACCAAATGTTATTTTGCTGCTGGGTTATTCTGCTGCCAGATCAATTCCCGGTCTGGTTGGTGGTGCAATTCCATGGCCAGCTGTGCTGGCACGGGAGGGAGCCTTGGAAGGGGTGGTGGGAGGGAGAGCAGACACTGCTGGGGAGAGGAGAGGACTCAGTGTCATCCCTGAGTGCTTCAGGGTGTGAAATCACGGCCTGGGGCACCTCCAAGGGCTTGGGTTTTACTGTCTTTCGCCTCCTTCCAAGTCTGCACCAAGTGCACAGTGGTGACACTGTAACAGCAACTAGTAAATCAATTAAAACACTCCTGGGTCCTTTTGCAATGGTTGTGGTCCAGCAGGGACGGCTCTGCAGGGAACAGCCAGCTCATCACATGCATTTCCTTTCAGATCTTCTTGGAGGCTTTGGATTTTCATCCCCAAACCTTTGGTGTACCCAACCCATGCTCCCAGACCCATTAACCCTTCTGCAGATGAACAGCACGAGGCAGGACAAGAATCCCTGCAGGTACCCTGGGGATGTGGAGGGAGGAGGAGATACTGAATGTGCTTTCTCACCCCCTAATCCTTTTGATCTGCTCATCTCTGGTGTGTCCTTCCAATCTATGGTGTGTCGTTCCCATCACTGGTGTGTCTCTGTCATCCTTGATGTGTCTCTGCCCATCCCTGGTGTGTCCTGCCCATCTCTGTTGTGTCTCTACCCATCCCCTGAGTGTTTTTGCCACCCCTGATGTGTCTCTGCCCATTCCTGGTGTGTCTCTGCCCATTCCTGGTGTGTCTCTCCCATTCCTGGTGTGTCTCCTGCCCACCCCTGGTGTGTCTCTGCCACCCCTGGTGTGTCTCTGCCATCCCTGGGGGTCATCACACCGCACTTCCCCAAACGTGTCAGTGGCTGGGGACACTCTGACACCCCCAATCCGTGTGCACACAGGTGCTCCCACATGGAGATGCACTTCCAGAAGGCAAAGAGAGGCCGGAGGAAGCTGCAGTCACGCGAGCTGCATGTGGTTTGTGGAGCAAGTGCCAACATCTCTCACTCTCACTGTCCCAGCCTGTGCTCCGGGGGCAACCTGATCTGCCTTTAATCTACTCTGACCACAGGACAAATGGTTTAAATAAAATCCTGCCTGACTGAGTCACTCCAGCTCTGGCTTTTATACTGAGGAGCGATGGTTTACTCTGCCTGAGTAACGAAATTAATGTAAGAGAAACATTTTTGTTGTGTGGTAACTAAGAAAAAAAAAAAAAAAAAGAAAAAGAGGCAGAGAAATTTGGGTGGGAGGTTTGTGAGCGATGGAAGGAAAATCAAGGGGATAAAAAAGGTCTCGCTTTTCTTGGAATAGCAGGTAAAAGTAACAACAGATAAACAGCTGTCACAGGGTGAGGGCTCTGGGTTAGCAGCTGAGTTATTTTCTGAGGGCACACAAACACATCCATGGGGACACTGGGGTCCTTCGAGAGGCAGGGGCTGAGCAAGGATGGCATTGCAGAGAAGAGGAGAACCAAGAGAAATGCCCTGTGGACTTGGTGGGAATGTTGAGTGCAGCCCCTACTGCCCTTGGGGTAACAGGGGACTGACACAGGGATGTGATGGGGGAACAGAGGACTTTGCCTCCAGCTGTCCAAGCCAGTCTCTGCCCCTGCTCGGGCTGTGGTTTGCAATAAAATCTGCTGTGAGACCCTGCTCTGACTATTCCCCATCATCTACATCTTGTGCAGGGCTTGTGACCAAAAAAGCTCCCTCAGAGCTGTGCAATTAATGGCAGTACCTACACCTCATCCCCCTGAGGCTGGTGGGAACATGGGGATTTGAGCTCAGCCCAGGGCTTTTCAAGGATAAAGCTGAAATCCTGGCAGTGTGGGTTTTACACACCACAACCAACAGTGCCCACAGGACCAGCTCTACCTTCCTCAGTCTGTTCTTTTTAATGAGAATTCTTCTAATGATTTTTGTTGAGCTTTAGGCCAGGTGAGGTAATGTTCTGCTGCCAGTGAGAATAACAAGAAATTCCCATTGATTTTTTGGGGGGTGTAGAACAGTTTTCGTCTCAAGCAATACTTTTTCAAGGGTGTGAAAGCTGTGCTGGACCAGAACATCACTGCCCATGGACACCTGGCTGCTTCCTGCTGCCAAGGGGGGGATCATCTCCAAACCATCTCCTGGTCTTGCAGCTCTGGACACCCTCCCTGATCCCCTGAAAAGGGTTTAGGGTGTGAATCTTGGGTTCTCATCACCTTTTCCTTAGGACATGTGGTTGCACAGGATTTTCAGTCACTTCTCTGTTGTGTTTCATCGAAATATTGGTGTGTTGTGTTCAGGACACATTCCTGATGCCTGGCAGATCCACTTTGAAGTGGGAATGTTGGTGCTTTTACAGCAAGCAGTGCAAGAAGGAGAATGTTCCCTTTGATGTTTATTAGTTGTGATCATTTCTGGCCCCTTTTGGAGCCCATTCCACGCACGGTCCCCTTTAAGAATCGGAAATACATTGTCCCAACATTTCAAACGTTATGAAACGCAGCATTTGGTGGGAAAGGAAAAGACAAATGGGAAAAATATGGTATTTGTTCATTCTCTGAAAGGAGTTACAGCCAGGAAAAAAGGACTGTGTGTGCAAACCTGAAATGCTGAGCTATGAGTCTCCGTTTGCAGCTCTGAGGGGCAGGAAAGAGGCTCTCCCTGGTTTTCAACTCCCACACAGGTCTGTAGTCCGCACTTTGCAGACATGGGACACACTTCTGGATATGTCTTTTGCAGTGTTTTGGGGTCATAAACAAAACAAAGTCAGCAAAGACCGCGAGATCCCCATGTACTTCCCTTTATTGTGTTTGGATTACGTTTTTGAAGGTGAGTCAGTGTTTATCGATATAAAAATATGAGAGACAATGCAGCATCAGAGCCTTATATTTTCCCATGTGTTCATTGTCCCTTGGCTTGCTGCAAAATCCATGTGATAAGGAATTAATGAGCCAACACCTGCTCTCATTGCAGAACCTGGCGTTTATTTTTACATTTTAGGTGTTCTTTGAAAACAGTTGCCAAGGCAAAAAAACCTCCAAACTCTGTCCTCGCAGGGGGGAAAGGGGAGATGTTTGCTGTGCAAAAGGGGGTGCTGGTGTGGCAGAGCCTTCGTGTGGCCTTCAGAAAATTCAGGCTGGCCGGGACAGTCTGGTCTGTCCTGAAGTTTCTTCTGAGGCTTGTGGTGTTTGTTCAAATTCAGCAGCAGCCCAGGTGTGTGAATGTGGGATCCACCTCCCCAAAGAGCTGCTGCAAGGAGGGTGTTCGTGATTCCTTCTCCTGGAAGGCAGGAAATATTATCCCCCGATGCTCCACGCAGTAGAGAAGTGTTGCATAAACCACCAACGTGCTTTGCAGGGCTTATTTGCTCCATCTATTATTTATTTCCTCACTCATTGACTGCTCCAGTAGCCCGAGACACTGAAATCTTGCAGCCAGATTTCTAATTTGAGAAAGTCTTTGCTGTTATGACAAGATCAGATGTGCTCTGAGCAACTCCCATTTTCCTCTGCTGCTCCTCAGACCTTCTGGAAGCACAAACTCTGTTTTGCAAGATCGTGTTTACACTCAGCAAACACTCAGGGAAATGGTCATTTGCAAAGCAGCATCGGCCAGAACCAGCAAGAGCCACACCAGTGAATCCAAAAATAGCTGCAGGAAGGAGCAGAGGGGAAAGAGAAGTGGTGGAGCCTTGAAATTTGTCAAACAGTGGGAAAAACAAATTCTTTGCCTACATCTTGTTTTCTCCCTACCACTGATGTCTGGCACGCAGGTAATCCAAGCTAAAGGAGGTGATTTGCAAGAGACTTGCAAGGCTAAAAGGTGAAATTCATATTGTTTTGGAGCAATTTTGCATCACATGTAACCTGGGAATGCTACCAGCTTGCTGGAAGTGAAAAATCCATCCGGGGAGAAAAGGCAAAAGGTTGTAAGAAGAGTCTGTCAGCCTTTGGTAAATGCAAGGCTCTTCATTTAATCCCAATTCACCTCCCTGTCCAAGCACTTTGGGGTGATCACACAACTTCTTTGGGGGTGGTTTGTTTTGTTTCTGTGTTTTGGCAGGCACTGGATCCGTGGAGCCTGAGCACAGGCAGAGCAGAAAGCAAAAGTCCCCCACGCTGCTCACAGATGGATTTAACAGCCCTCCTCCGATCCACGTGGAAGTGTTTACGTGGAGAGGAGCCAAATTTGTGACAAATTTCACTCGTTTCCAGCCAATCAGGGATCCTCTCCAGGGCCATGGAATTTGGGGGTGAGCAGCTTTCCTCAGATTGGCACAGCAGAGCTGGAGTTAGAGGCAGAAACAAGAACCTGAGGCACCAGAGAAGCTCCTCTGGAGACCTGCCCGGAGTCTCCAACCCCAATTCCCACTGGCTCCAACGGGACGAGGCAGGAGGGGCTTCAGCTGAGGATGACCATGGGTGGCTGGTGAGGGTCAGACTGCTCTAAGCTCTGTGGAAATCCTCGAGACATTGGGATTCTTGGGACCACACAGGACTGGGATGTTTTCTGGATTCTACAGCCTTGATCTGAGTGGAAAACAAGAGACACCTGCAGGGTGGAACCATTTTTGTCCCTGGTTGACTCCTCCATAGAAGGGAATACAAACCTTCCCCCATTTTGTGCTGTTATCAGGCATGTGAGGTGTGTGGTGTTTTCAGGGACAGATTTTCCTTTCCTGGAGAGTTTGCTTTACTTTCTAGTGCTCAAAGATGTTCTGAGTGCAGAAATAATGAGGCATCTGTGGCATCTGGATGCTGTAGGCAACATCATCATGTCATTCAGCAACATGACAATGCCAGAATTTGGAAGCCCCAGGTCCCATGTTGAACAATAATGAGTTTATTTTTTTTTTGTAGAATTGCCCTAAATTTTAATGAAAAGCAGAAAATATGGGACGCAGCAGCAGAATAATCTCAAAACAGGATGTTCTTAAAGTTTCCATCAAGTATCAGCTGGTTTTTAATTAGTCACCAGAGGGACATCGAAGAAAGTTGGTAATTATGAGCACGTCCTAAAAATGTAAACATTGTGTCCCAGTTTTATAATGGCAACACCTTTCTGTGGATGCAAGAGCGAGCCTGGATTGGCTAATGAATGGAAAAATCATGGGATTTTTTAGCAGCTCACGAAGAGGCATCTGCAGTTATAAAATCAACCATTTCCTTTGGAAAAAGAGTAGAAATATTTGAGAAAAATACCTACAAGATTGGTTGTTTGGTGTGTTTTTTCTTTTTTATCCCAGGAATAATCAAGATCTGCAGTTCCTGAAAAGGAAATCCTAAATCAAAATGGGCTTGTTGAAAACTGGGACTTTATTGGTACTTTCAGTATTTTATGAGGCCTGAAATCTTCATTCCAACCTCTTTTGTTTGCTGGTTCTGCCTTTTAAAAGGATTCTGTGATTCTGTGGGTGATTAAGGAAGATAACGAGCTCCACTCAAGTTTGTGCTGGGAAATAAGAGAAGCAGGGAGGGTGCCTGAGGCATTTAAGGCCAATGATTTAAGCTGGGTTCTGATTTAGGTTCCTTCATTTTTGGAAATCCAGGCTTGATTTTTCAGAAATGCTTGAATTACCTGGAAAATGAAGGTGCTAAGGAGTCCTTTAAAACACCAAAAAATGATGTCTTGTTGGGCACAAAATTCAAATTGTAATTCCCTCTCGTTTATCAGCGTGAAGGAACTGACAGTCAAACATCTTTCCCAAAGTATTTATTTCTTGGTTATTGGGTTTTGGGTTTTTTGTCTGGTTGTTTTTTCTCTTTCACAGAGAATATATTAAAATAATTGAGAAGGAAGAAAAGAGGTTTCTGAAACAAGTTTATCCTTTCTTCTTAAAGCCATGAGGGCGTTGACACCTATTTACGGAACCATTCAAAGAGATGTGGAGTGTGGCAAACCCTTCCAAATTCTGGTGCAACTACACAGGGGTGGCAGCTCTTGCCAAGTGGGCAGTCGTTGCTCTCCGTGTGCCCATCACCATTAACACGATGGATTGTGAATAGATTAGCCCAGAATAACTATTCCCAAATATTTCCCTCTGTGGATTCAGTCCCATCGCAGCAGCACAGCAAGGCTGCAACAGAGGAGTCAACAGGCTGGCAAAGCAAACCGTGAGGTAATTCTGAGCAAAAGGGACTCCCCAGAGGTTGGGAAATGGCTCTGAGCAGGTGAAAGGCTGTGGGTTGATGGATGAACCTGCAGCACTGGCTGCGGTGGGATGTGGGTTGCACGGGATCACTCTGAGTCCGCCAAGAAGACAAAGGGAGTTCATAAATTACCTTGGAGTTACGGAAACAGATCTTTTCTGCAGAGAGACCCGGGGAGCAGCAGCAGCCCTGGGCAGCCCATCTGTGCCCTATAAAGGAAGGGATCTCTGGGAGAAGTGCTGTGAGTTATCACAGCCCCGCAGCTCCATCCCAGAGGACAGTGCTCTGCACTGGGAGTGCTTGACATGGGAATTCAGACAGCTGGAAGTACAGTTTCATGGATGGTTTCCAGTCAAGACATTTGAGGCAAAACCTCACTCTTGCCAGTATGGGAGAAATCTAAGATTCGGAGCTGATTGCATTTCCAAGAAACAAAACGGGGAAACTTGGACAGGGCTGCAGCGTAGGTGCACTGGAGTTCATACCATGCAGCCCCTCAGCTGGCCTCGTTTCCAGCTCCAAGGTGCTCTCGTGAGGTGCCAAAGTGCCAGCTGGAAACCAGATAGCTTGGGGCAAACGGGGGTTGGTTTGTGTTCTTCGAAGCCACGAGGCTGAGTGGGGGAATCTGGGATCTATTTTCCCTCCCCGTGCTCCCTGCCTTGCTCTTCCTGAGACTTAAACAAAGGGCAAGGAGGCCACTGCAGAGTAAATGAGCCCTTAATTTACCCTGAAGGAAGACGACTGGCTGTTAAGGTTTTATCGGATTACAATAAAGGCTCTTTGCACTCGGGAGACTGTGGTTTGATTCCCGGCATCGCTGGCAGGGCTGCAAATCATAACCACAGATTATAGTAATAAGCTTCCAAATGTCCGTGTTCCAGCCAAGGGTGCTGCTCCCCAGCAAGGTCAGGATCTGCAGCACCCTCAGGGACAGCACCCTCAGCCAGGCTCCGGGTCTTGGGGGCATCACTTGTCAAGGTGGGGATCCAAGCTGGGGCTGCTGAGGTCTTTTGGACTCTGAGATGGGAGCAGGAGCAAGGCCGTGCTGTGTTATCAATTTAATTATCCAATAGGAGTTTAAAAATCAGATATCTTCATCATTAAGTCTTATTCTACATGACTTTTCAGTTCAAGAGGCTCCTTCCATCCTCTCAGACTCCTCCCAGCAGCCGCCACCACAGGATGAGGCAAAGCTGATTATGGCAAATGAATTTTCCCCTCCATGAACAAACCTTGTTGGTTTTTTTCCCCCCAGACTTGAATTTCATTAGGAAAATAATTTTATTAATATTACACATCATCTTTCAGCCTAGAGAGCGTTGGCATTTTGTTTGCTGGCCACCCAAGCAGGCATTTAACCCTTGAACTAACGAGCAACGAGAAGCCAAAGGTACAGAAATTAAGTTTTTAATTCTTTATCTCGAGGGTGGGGAGGCCCTGGCACAGGTTGGGCAAAGAAGCTGTGGATGCCCTATCCCTGGAAGGGTCCAAGGCCAGGTTGGAGCAGCCTGGGAGAGTGGGAGGTTTCTTCTGAAACCTTTGAGGCCAACACAGCCTCTAGTCCTGTGGACAAAGTCTGTGCAAAGCTCCAAAGGCAAATTTTCCACAGGAGAAATCTAGAAAATGTTTTCTGTAGATAAAACAATTTATTTTTGTTACAGCTTTCTAACTTCTCTTGCTATAATATATTTAATATATAAAAAAAAATAGAGAGAATATAACAAAACCAAAAAAATTCAAAACAAAATCCATTTTGAAAAGGGAACTCTAAACATTTTGTTCCGAAATAGTCAAAACAGAATATTTTGACATTGTCAGAATTTTTTCCCTCAGGTTCTCTTCCAAAACAAAATTCCAGAGGAAAAAAAAAAAAAACCCAACCCTCCCAACATTTCATTAAGCATTTCTATTTAGCTTCCACTTCAACCTTGCAAAATCCAACAGAATGTGTTTTTTGGTAGTAATTTTTCCAGTCAGCACTTGAGCACACAAACATGCAGAACAAATGACCAGGTATTTTGATTTGATTGGTGCTTTTGTATTTTTCTGTGTAAATAAGCTGGATAGAAATTAATCAGATTAGAAGCCTTGCTAAAATCCGTTTCCATTTTAATTTGGCTGCTGCTGAAGCAGGAAAATAGATCGAGTGGCTGATCAGATTAATATTAATGAGCACAATTATCTTCCTGTTTTAATTATGACGTCTTGGTAATGTTAATATTCCTGTCAACCAACGAAGGTCATGGAACAGATTTACACCTGGGTGGGGATACAACAGAATTTCTGGAGAAAATAATTAAATGATGGTCTTGAATTTCAACATGAAAATATACATATATGTTACTTTATTGCATACAATAAATAAATATAAGTAAATATACACCTATATATGTTTATTACTGATATATTTTTATTTTTTCCCCAATGGCAACTGTTCCTTGGGATGTTGGTCAGCATTTGGCCTCCTTGAAGTAGCCCTTACAGGACTTGCAAGATCTGCAAAACTTTTCCAGGAATGGCTCCATAAGCTGCCTTCTATTATTGCTCACATTAGGGTTGAAAAAGGAGCTTTGCCAGAGGCAGGCTCACAATATTGCAAAAAATTCCACCCAATGAGTGGCAGCCTATAAGAAAAACAATATTGATGTATTTTCCCCTATTTGTGGTTTCTTTTGTCCGCAGAGTGTTTTTTGTCTCTCAGTGACGTCAAAGCAAAATTCTCCTGCAAAATGACAACTGGAAAATAACCCTGAGAAGATATTGGATTTCCTACCTAGTAATTAACTAACTTGGGCTTAATGGAACGTATTATATATTTTACCGAGTCTACAGAAGATTAGTAAAACAAAAGTATTATTTTTCTTTGTTTTGATTGCAACGCTTGAGGCAAAGGCAGCTTAAGACTCCACAAGGAAGTGTTTTGTATTCCTGAAGTATCCATGTGCTCAAACGTGTCACACCATCCTCGTTGGAGGTGACAAGGACTCCACCGTGTGCCACACACGTCCCTTGGGATGTGTCAGGGCAGGACAATGACAATGTCCACATTTAGGGGAGCTGGACCCCATCATTTAAAAGAACAATTCATCTTCTTCTAGGAGAAAGGGTCCTGTGTTCCCTGACTCCCTCCACGTGTGTCCCGGCAGCCGGGCGGGCACATCTTATTAGAAATGTCTTTCTGATCTTATTTGGTGGCCTAAAATATCTTTCTGATCTTATATCTTATATCAGATATAACCCATTTCTTACTCTCCCTCCTATTTGTCCATGTGGACCCACAATCGCCATGGGAAAAATCAAATTTCCATTTCTTGTGCATCTTCCCAGATTTAGTGGAAATATCCTCCCACTTCTATCCCATGAAATGGGGCTCTGCCATCATTTGTTCTGGGCTCCTCAGAACAGGCTTTTGATTTCTTGAAAAAGATTTATTTTCCCAGGGAGATGGTCTTCCGTGATTTCAGTGAAGCACCAATGTGTTTTAATAAAATTCAATAAAGTGTATATGTGTCAGGGAAGATTTAGTGCTGATCGTGGTGGTGTGCTTTGGAGATTCAATTATCCTTGGGTGGAAAAGACATGAACATTACTGAGCACACGAATGAGGAGGGAAGAAGAAGAACAAAAAATATCACCTTTATGCAGCCAAAGTGGAGATCAGGTGGATGAATAAGAACATATTTTAGCCACGGGAGAGGCTGTACATGTGTTCTGCTCCACAGAGAGAGCTCCCTGTCTGACAGACATGGTGTTTTGAGATCTGTGGAACAAGTGTTGCTCACACACCAGCAAAAGCAGATGCTCACCCTGTCAGAGCCTGGAGGTGAAATCCTCTCCAGTGTTTGCAAACCTCCTGTCTTTGTAACCACAGACCCAACACTGGAAGAGGATCAGCTCGGATCTCACTTTGGGCATCGGCTGATTGATGCAGGAGAAACATCCCATGTTGGATTTTACTGATGCCTGGGATGCCAAAGTGTGCAACTCCATGGGCACAACAGGTGGGAATCGCCAGAGTGCCCTCCTGTCCCCACAGCCATGTCCTACCGTCCCCTTGCATTTGGCTTCCCTTCTTGCCCCTTCCCTGTGAGGGTGGGGAAGCCCTGGCACAGGTTGTCCATCCCTGGAAGTGTCCAAGGCCAAGTTGGAGCAACCTGGGATAGTGGAACATGTCCCTGCCCATGGCACGGGGTGGAGTGAGATGATCTTAGAGGTCCCTTCCAACCCATTCCATGATTCTGTGATGTAACACACTATCAATGAGCCCTTCATGTTGCCTCTTCATCTGGAAAAGGGAGGTCTGCTCTCCACAAGTGTTGAGCGACAGCTTCTTTCCAGTCAACCTGGAAAATGTCCACTTGGATTTCAAGGGAGAGGAAATATAAAGTGTTTTCTCGTCAAACTTGGCATTATCTCTTCAGCAGGCAGGCCTCTCTCCCCCTCTACAATAGTTTTCCGTTGTGTTGAATCAAACTTTATCTTCAGCTCCGCTTCCCCATTCTAATAATAACGACGTGGTGTTCGGGGAGTGTGGCTTCACAAGTGATTCATTTCCTCAGTACCCTTGATTGGGACTTTACAGGACTTCAAAGTTAGGCAGCAATTTGGCTTTTATACACGTTAGAGATAACGTTTCTTTTGCATTGGGATGGACTCATTATGGGCTGTAGGACCAGGACACGATTATTTGCAGGCACGAGGTGCTACTTTTGTGCTGATAGCAAAGGAGAGATGAGGCAAAGTAATAGGTTGGGCAAGAACTCATTAAATGTGGAGGCAGAACAATGGGCTCTTCCAGCCTTTAACTCCTTAGATTCATCTGAATCTTTCAATCCCAGCACCCGCCAGTCACTGGAGACTAAAACAACAATGGAGTGAACGCAGCAAAAAAAAGCCAGGCAATTATTTCATTTCAGTAAAAATTTAATGGATTTTGCAAAGTCGGAGGCAGATAACAGTGCAGGGAGTAAATTGGGTTGCTGAGATTCTGATGTAAGAGAACAAAATTACAGAATATGAGTGAGTAACTGCTCCCCTTTGGAGGCTGGCAAGGATTTTATCCCTAAATTCGAACAAGTGACACACTTCGGAGGGTCTGTGTATCAACTTTGGACCCACCTACAGATGCTCCACTCCTCGGAGAGTTGGGTGCTCACATTTCAGCACCTCGGTATAGACTGAGGCAAGTGTCTGTGCCTGATGCACGTTCTTTTAATGTCTCTTTGGATTGCTTTACATCCCTGACAGGCCATGTTTCTTCCTATTGGCCCTGCACAGCCCTGCAGTGCCAAAAGCCAACTCTTTTTTCATCTGAGGTTTACGTTATCATCTTTGTCTCATTATTCCTGGAAGGCTTCCCATCATTTCTTACAGGGTCTCTTTCTTCAAAAGAGGAAAGGAGAAGTGTGTGGGAAGGGAAAGAAAGGAAAAAAAAAAAGAAATCTCACTTTTTCTTATGAAAAAAAAGAGAAAACAATTCATTGAACTGCTCAAGTTTTATTATTTATGCAACATCCTTGGGAATACTGACACACGAGTCAGCTGAGAACAAACAGAAATCAAAATAAAGGTGTCTTTGCTGTCAAGGGGAAAAAACCACCCACCACCTCATTTCTCTCCCCAATCTTTGCAGTGGTTTATGGAGGAAGGTGCCTGGAAGAACAGAAGCAGATTAGCAGAATCCAGACTGAGTGGATGGTGGCATTGGTGTCACTAATGCTGTGGAGCATCACTCGGGGTAGTGGGATGTGGGTGGCAGTGGCAGATATAGTCCCAGCTCCGAGGATTCATTCCTGCTCCCCACAGCCTCAGCTGCAGGTTGCACACACAGCAAAGAGGGGCATTTTTTCCCCCCTCTGTTGTTTCTTGCAGGTGAATTCCTCAGCCATCTGCAGAAAATTTTCCCTTCATGGCCAGGAACACATGGCCCAAGGGTTGGTGGGGGGTTTAACTCCCCCCTCCCTCCCTCCCCGGGGCTGAACAAAGCCCTTGATTGAGAGGTCAGCTCTGGGATTTGGAAGAAAAGAGCTTGGGGGGGGGGTTGTGTGTGTCTGTGTGTGTGTATTTTTCTTTTCTTTCCATTTACTAATGAAATTTGCAGACACGGAGAGGAAACTGAGAGTTATTTATAGGAGTGAGAGGAATGTGAGGCCTAATTGTGCTTAGTCTATTGCTGAGGCTGTAATCTGTTTGCTATTACACTTTGCAGCCCTGCACACAGGTTCTGCTGAGGGGGGAGGTTCTCTTCAGTGGGACACAGACATCAGATGGAGAAAAAGTGCCAGGTGAAGGTGCTTCACCCAAACCCCAGGGGTTGGCAACCAGCGAAACAAGGAGGGATGGGCATTTTTAAGTTGGGTAATTTTGGAATGATTTTTTTAAAAATTTTTTTTCCTAATTATTGTTTCCGTTGAAAAGTTTCTGTGTCCCTGGTGTGCTGAGGTTCCCTGGAGCTCTGGCTGTTCCCAGGGGCTGGCAAGTCCCGGTGTGTGCAGAGGATGAAAGTTCAGGAGCTCAGCCCTCACCTCTTTGCCTGCTTTGCCCCTGATCCCAGCTGTGAAAGGCTGGTGATAACGGGCTGAAATGTTCTGTAGAAACTCCAAATCAGTGAATTCTTGCACTTTTGCACACTGCTTTACACAGACACCAGAACGAGAGGGCACGGCCTCAAGCTACGCCAGGGGAGGTTTAATCTTAACGTTAGGAAGCGGTTTTTCACAGAGAGAGTGATTGCACATTGGAATGGGCTGCCCAGGGAGGTGGTGGAGTCACCGTCCCTGGAGGTGTTTAAGAGAAGACTGGACGAGGATCTTAGTGACATGGTCTAGCTGGGGGGTGTGGGGCTGGATGGTCCTGGGTCCCTTCTGGCTCGGAGTGGCCTGTTAGACTGTGAGGGAACTAGGTTTGTGTTACCGCTCTGGGATGGGCTTTCGGTCTCTGTACGGGTGTTAGATGGTGAGTTGGACTAGATGATCCTTGTGGGTCCCTTCCAACTCATAATATTCTGTGTGTGATTCTGTGTGTGTGTGAGTCAACTCCAGAACAACTCCAGTTCTGGGAGAGCCCTGGTGCACCCTTCCCGCTGGATAAGGAGCAGGGCTGATACCCACAGGCTTCACAGCCTGGCCTTTGCTCTTCCCACCCAGGAGTGACCCTGTGAGGCAGCGGGAGCAGGGCCGGGGGCACAGGGGACTCTGGGGCAGCCCCGGGGGTCACAGCTCAGCAAAGCTCAGCCCAGAGCAGGAGCTGAGCGTGGGGACCTGAGCTGCTGAGCTAAGCATCATTCCTCATGGAAAAAGAGGAGAAGTCAGGCTCATTCCTCAAGGAAAAAAGAGGAACAGCGTCAGCCATGCAACCTGATACAACTGCTAATACCTAACAGGCAGAAGCCGAGCACTCCAAGGGCTTTGGAGCGAGCTGCTTATCACTGTCCACTCCTGCTGGAATATTCTTAATTCTTGAGAGGCTCTAAAGGACCCTGTCACCTCTTCTGAATCGAGGTTTCTCACTTTTTCAGGCAAACACTCTTCCTGGGGTGTTTTGCAAGATGCCATAGTGACTCACTCTTGTCACTCCTCTTAGCTGGGATAACAAAACTACAGGGAAAAACAAGTGATATTTACTCCTGGTGTCCAAAATTGGCTTGGCCACTGAGAGCAGAATTTAGAAAGACAGAAATAGAGGAGTGATTATGGAGTGCATTGCAGTTAAGAGACAGTCCTTAAGATCCTCCTCCAGGGTTCCAGCTGAAGCCAGAGGTGGAGTGGCTCCATCCAGGCTGCCTGCCCTGCATGGGATGTAAAGCTGCTGGGAGGCTGGGAGGGATGCAGGATGCTGCTCACAGCTGGGCTCAGAAACCAGCCTGTCCCCTCCCAAAAGGATTCAGGGTCTGGGCCAACCAGTGGAAGTAAATCCAAGGCAGGGATGAAGAACTGCAAGGCAGTGCTTTGCTCTTTTCTGGTGAACCCTCTGTCCTGCCAACTCGCAGCCAGGGGCAGCACCATCCCCTGCAAATACAAAAGAAGAAGGAAAAAGACTCAATGTATCCATGGCAGGTGACACTTCAGGCTGAATCACAGAGATTTCCACTGCACATCTCCAGGGGAATAACCCAACCTTTCTCCAGCTTGCTCCCACTTCTTTCTCAGGCCGCACTCCAAACTCTCAAATTAATTGACTTTATTCAGTGGGAGAATGAGGACCTGTCCTGGTTACCATGTTTCTGCTGGGCCACCAAGGAGACACTGATTTAGTGTGTGACATTTGGAGTATTTGTAGGGCAAAAAGGAGAAAATTCCCTTCTAATGCTTGACAAAAAGAAGAGAGGGCAAAATAGAAAACTGCTGACCCTGTTATTGAGCAGCTGTGCTTTAAGGTGACACATGATGAAGGAAATTCAATCAGAATTTGGAATAAATCTCCAGAAGTCCTTTGGCTGAAGCATCCTTGCACTGAAGATAAAGACATTTCTATCCCTTGGATACGTTCTGTCAAGTGAATGTAGCTTTGTGAAATTTACTGGTTTTACAGAAATCAGGATGACATAATTTAGGACAGTGCTGACATCTCTGACTGCCTGCATTTCTTCAGTTTACGTCTGCGACTTCCTTTCTTCCTAAAAACAAAAACAAAAACAAAAACATATCAGGAACTTTCTTAACCTGTTTGTTTGGGTACAATTTATAACAAACAAACAAACAGCCTCCATAATTGAGAAACAATCTGGTAAAGAAAAATATAGTTATGAGGGAAAACATTCTCTCACACATATTAACCTTTAGTCCCTGAGATGTGCCTGTCCTTCAGAAATGAGCAGCTGCCTAAATCATTAGGAGGTTACTAAAGATTAGGACTAGCCAAAATGTGTTCTTTTACCATCTTAAGTTTCCTCAGTGTTAAATAAATGTGGACTAAGTTGCTCTAACTGCAGCTGCTGCTCGTGTGATCACCAATGGTTAGGGATGCTAACACTGATAAAACCTTCTGCCACCTGAGAGAATGGTTTCATTGTGATAACACTCAGGGTATGTTTATTAAGAAGGAAAAAATCCCAACCGTAGTTTTCCCATGTTCTCCTCAGTTCTGTGCTTCCTCAGGTGTGGAGATGGTCAGGATTTGACAAGATCATCCCAAAAAGAAGGAGAAAGGTGAGAAATGGTGATTTGAACATGTGCCAATGCAGTTCCAACTTGTGCCTGACAGTTCCTTCCAGCCCAGCAGGAATCAGTCAGGGGGATCCAGATCCCACTGCTCCTCAACTTCCTCCACAGACCGAGCTGCAGAGCAGCAGGGATGTCCACGCTGTCCATCCAGAATCCCACAGCCAGCACAACTCACATCTCTGGCTAAAACAGCACTGGTCCAGCAGCAAAAGCAATTTCCATTTTCCCAGCACATGCAGCTTTGGAATCTCAGTTCCTCTGGCCCTTCTCACGGGAGGCAGCGTGGCAGTGAACCAGCAAGTTAAAGAGGCAACAACTGCAGCAGATAACGACAGCAACATCTTTACCTTGTGGAAACAACGTCTTCAATTAGTTGCACATGTCAAAACCAGGACAAGTCGAGAAATCAGCAATTCAGCCTGTGCTGGTCTGGGCACTGTGCTTTGTATCATGTGCTGACTTGGCTCAGTGAAAAAGGAACAGCAGACAAGAGGCTTTTGTTTTACTTTTTTTTTTCATAATCAATTATAAATCAAATTCTTTCAGTTGTCTTCTGCCGCTAACAAAGGCTGTGCACTGCCAGGCTGGTGTGTTTGGGTAATTATTGGGAGCATTGTTTGGATCTGGGTGTGTGACGTCAAATGGCCACCAAAGTCCGGCCCAGGTGATGGGTGTTCACAGCCACAGACGTGCAGGCTTTGAACTTCTCCTTGCAGACTTCTCTAGCATCCTTCCTATTAATCAGCTTTCAGGAATTAATAATTCAAAAGTCTTTCCTTCTGCCATAGCATTCTGACAACCCTGAGTGTGGCTGTGCCATTGTAGATAACAATAATAAAATAGTCACAATTTAATATCCCTTCCAGCAAGTGAGGCAGAGGCATCCCAGTGTCTCAACATCTGTTTTAAAACTTAGCTCCTGCTACAGCCTTGGCAACATCCCTGCTGAGGGTGCCTGAGGTTGGCTCACGAGGTGTGTCCCCATCGTGACGGGACCACCATGCAAGGACAAGCCAGTTCCCTCTCATTTCCATCCACTGATGTGGGGACTACTGCAAGTGTTATTAGTACATTTAGGATAAATGAAAGATCGGGTTTGCATTTGCTTTCTGCTCACTCTGTATTTTGGCTTTGCCACATTCACTCCAAAAGGCTCAAGTCCCACCTACATCTGAAGGCAAATGTGATATTGGGAGTCACTGCAGTCACCAAACAAGAAAAAAGTGTCTGGTAAATCTGTCAGATGATGGAAATCTGGGTACAGGAATGCAAACACAGTGTGGGGTTGAGGAATGACTGACTGGTCACCTCATGGAGCCTTCAGGCCCCATACAGACCTGCAGTGGGTGAGCAGGGAGCACCAAGAGCTCAGCCAGGATATACAACCAGCCCCACTCCTTCCATGGCCACTGGAATTGTGTGTTTATGACATGTGCCTTCGCCTCACCCTGAGAAATGCACAGCCTGTTCCAAGAAGTTCCATTAAACCAACAACAACAACAAAAATCTGGCGCTTCCAACTCGAAGCAAAGGTCAGGGAAGTGCAGCTGAGAGGATCTTTCCTGTCCCTGAACCCACTGCAGAGCTCAGGAAGAGCTTCATGGCAAACCCTCCCCATTGCTTTGGGTCCTGCCTCGTCTCCTTTGACAAGTTGGTGAGAAATGTTGAGTTTCCCTGGGTTACTCTGTCCACAGCTATGAATATTCAGCTGTGAATATTCATAATATATGGGCACCACAGAAAGGAAAAAAGATTTTATTTGGGTAGAGAGGAAGTATCAAAATAAAAAGTGTTTCTTTGTTTAAGATGAGACACCTAAACCATAATCAACAACTTTACTTTTCTTGACTCAGAAACAATGAATCATCCTGTGAAATCAGATCATATTCAAGATTAGTTTCTCATGGTATTGCTCAGGAATTTCAAATATTTCCATTGGGAAAAGAGTTATTTCTTTAACTATCCCAAGGTTAGTTTGTTCAGAAATAATTTTTTCTTGTATAATGAAGGTTGCCCAAAGGTAAGGAATGTTGAGATCTAAAAGTAGAATGGAAAAAAAAAAAATTAAAGATTAGGACAAGATTTAGAACCAAAGTTGAGCGGAGACACAAATCAGACTATTGCAGCCTGGCAGACAGTTCATAAAAGCTTATGATTCTCTTGTTAAATACTGCACAAAAATATAGAAGTCACTGATAGAAGCTTTCTTCAGCCTGCTGTAAATAAATCAATAGAGAAATCTCTTTGAGTACAGGTTTCCCAAGGTTTCTCTAAGACTGGGGAGAGTAATAAGTGTCACAGGAGGGTTAGGATGGACATCAGGAAAAGGTTCTTCCCCCTGAGGGTGGTTGGGCACTGCCCAGGCTCCCCAGGACTTGGGCACATCCCCAAGGCTGCCAGAGCTCCAGGAGGGTTTGGACAACACTCGGGGACAGGGTGGGATTGTTGGGGTGCCTGTGAGGGCCAGGACCAGCGGGACTGGATGGCCCTTGGGGGACCTTTCCAGCTCAGCATATTCCATTATTCCATGTCTCCATTAGTTCTCTATGTCCTCTAATGCACATCAACAAGGACAAGCCCCCCTGCCCCGATCCTGCTGCAGTGACACCTCCAACAGCCTCGTGGGGCAGAGGAGCCCGTGCCAGCTGCCAGTCCCACTGGGCAGAGCCATTCCAGAGTGGCACGAGGCCCGTGAGCATCTCCATTCTGCCCATGTCAGCAGGGACTGGCAGGAGCATCCAGAGGCTGATTCATGCCCAGATGGGGTGAATCACCCTGTGACAGCGTTCAGCTCCCACTACCAGTGACTCCAGAGGATGTGCAATCAGCTTTAAATAGATGTTTAACTTTAAATCCATCAACTTGCGTAAAATCAATCCCTTCCAGTAGGATTTTGTTCCCTCACATCCATTGAGCGTGTGCCGTTACTCCTTTCTTTGGGAATATCCTTGGAGTCATGACATGCATTTAGGTAAAACCTTGCCTGCTGCTTGGACACATGGCAATTTTCCCAAGTGGATTTTTTTGGGTTTTTTTTGTTAAATCAAGTCTTTAGCCAATGCCACTGAATCAGCAGCACTGAGCAATAGCAGAAAGTGAAGCTACAAGTGCATGGGCAGAAAATTTAGATGCAGAGGGTGAATAATATATCGAAGTGAAAAGTATCAGGCTATTTTCACCTCCTGCTTTTCAAAGGAATAGAAGGAGAGAGAAGGAAGGCGCTCACTGAAAATCCTGGGTTAGATTTTTAACAATGTAGATTTCTCCCCCCACTTTTCTCCCCTCCTTTTCCTTCACATAGTGAGAAACTTCCCAAAGTTGCCAATGGCACTAAAACAGTTCGTCCACTTTCAGAATTTCAGTCACCTCTTAAACACTTAGAGGCTGAATGGAGTGAAAACCCGTTTTCAGAAGAGTTTCCAAGGAAGTAGAAAGTTTCCACACCCTGAATCTTGCACTCAAAGAAATGGAAACTGGCTCATTGCTGCCAACAGTCTGAGTTGTTGTATCACAGGCTGCTGGATGCTGCATTCTGTCATAAAAAACATGAACATGCTTGGGGTACTCCACTAAAACACACAAATACCCTCTGAGATGCAACGTGTGACTTGTGAATTATTCTTTCCTTGCCTTTTCTTGGCATCATGTTGCTTTTTGGCTGCCTGATAACAAATAAATTCTGATAAAACTGCACAGCTTGTGTTTTGCAAAATTCAAGCTTCGCAATCATGATGACTGCTCCGGGAAAACACAGGGAGGAACGTGCCTTGTACCAGAGACACCTGGATAAGAAAATCTGTAGCCCCAACTGTTTGGGACTGACTAATGAAGGATCACGTGCCATGTGACCTTTTACTGATGTCACCTACTCCTGGTTTAAAATGTAAGCCTGGGCTTCGTCCAGTGCCAAGAGGGAAAATAGATGATGAACAGGACAATGAACTGAGATTCTGCACAGGATTGGAGGCTCCTACTTTGGTGTAAAAGTGATGCTTAAATTTGTGGCATTTTGGGGGTGCTGAATCTTTCTCCTTTCCAGTGAGGAGGGCAGGACTTGTGCCCAAATTTTTCACATTCCTTCACGTGTTTGGACCCAACTGGGGCATCAACACTGGACCATTTGGAGGGGCAATGTCACAACTGACTGAGCTGTTCAGGCAGGTTTTATCAGCAGTTGGGTCTCTCTCTCCCCAGCTTGCAGCTCTCGTGGGATTGAGTAGCAAATGTTGTCCAAAGACATTTTTGCTGCTGGAGGTTCATAGTGAAAGGGCACTGAAGAGCTCAGGGGAAAAGTCCCATCAGACATGAGGACCCGACCATACCAGAAGGAACTTTATAAGAAGCAGAATTTAGAGTTTAAAAAGCCTTTCCTTGCTGCATTTGCACAAGAAGATTTATTGCTTACAATATCCCCTCGAATGGCTACTTTAATGCAAGGGAAAGTGTAACAAAGAAAACACAATATTGAATTTTAAAATTCATCCTCGTTCAGTGCTTGAAGTCTGTGGAAAAGCTCTTCCTGGACTTAGGGGGTTTGGGTGGGATATTGTGTGGTTCCCACTGTTTGACCCTGCTGGGTGACATTACTTTTATATCATAAAATACAACTCCATATATTCATCAGCCCATCCAATCACTCTCTGTCGGTGACTTTATTTCATTTCCAGATCAGAGTGTACATAACAACGAAGCTGTGTAAGGTTTGAGATGGAGCTGCTTGGGGGTACTGGTTAAAATACTGGATAAACTGTTCCAGGATACTTTGGGTTTCCTCTGTGCTGAACACTAATATTTGTTGCCAGTCTCAGGCTTAGTCTTGTTATCATTCTGGTACAACACTGTAAAGCTGAATTAAATTATTGTAATTAAATTGTTGTTATGTAAAAGCTGATTGCTTTGCATTGCTTTTCATATTATAATAGAAAGCAGTTATTATATAAAGCAACCAATCAAACAAAACAAACCCCCTTTCCAGAAAGTACTTCCCCTTTAAAGTGTGATCAAATCCTAAAAGCCTTTGTAATGAGCGAATAAAGTTTGTGAACAAGATTTATTTCTCTACAAACGAACTTATTTTCCATTCCAGTCCAAAAAGAAAAAGAAATCATCACCTTTTCCTGTTGATAAATTTCAGGATCAAAATGCCAAGTCATGGGTGGGTTAGGAAAATCTTGTTTGTAATCAAAGGCTTGGCCAACTTCCTACATTTTTTAGATTTTAATTATACACTGCATTGGCATCCTGCTATAAAGACATTACTTTTTGGAAGCTCCCAACTATTTACATGAGTAAGACTTAATTGAATCAAGAATTCTATTTTTTAGTTTTTTTAATAAAGAGCCATCATTAGCATTCCTTGCTGTGGAAAACATTCCTTCGCTCCCATTGGATTTTGGTAGCAAACACAAACAAGACTTTTGTCCTCATGCAGCATTTAAGACACAGTTTGATGTCTCAGAATCTCTATCTTTCAAGGAACTGTTAATTACTGCTTCCAAATCAGATTAACCATTCCTATAAACCCCATGTAGGTGTCCAAGTTTTGAGGTTTTCCACTGGCTGGAAGTGTGGAGATGTGGCTTTGGTACCTGCTTAGGAGCACTAATCCCCACTAATCCTGGGTGTCTCAGCAGGGGATTACTGCAGTTTCACTGATTCTTAGAGGGAAAAATGATCTCAGATTACCTTTCCCAAGTAGCCATGGAGAAGGAAAAGAAAAAGATTGATATAATTTTGATCCACGAGGAGCATCAGGAAAAGCCAGAGCTGTACTGAGCAAAACGCCAGGGCATCCAAAGAGCAGCAGAGCAGGGAGCAGATGCTGGATGTTCATTTCTCTGCCCTCTCCAAAGGCTGGAGGGATGGATGGATGGATGGATGGATGGATGGATGGATGGATGGATGGATGGATGGATGGATGAATAGAGGGGTGGATGGCTGGATGGAGGGATGGATGATGGATGGATGAATAGAGGGATGGATGGATGGATGGATGGATGGAGGGATGGATGGATGATGGATGGATGGAGGGAGGGATGGATGGAGGGAGGGATGGATGGAGGGAGGGATGGATGGAGGGAGGGATGGATGGAGGGAGGGATGGATGGAGGGAGGGATGGATGGATGATGGATGGATGGAGGGAGGGAGGGAGGGATGGATGGATGGATTGGCTGCAGGACCTTTGTCCCATGCCATCACACAGAGCCAGTCATGGCTTCAGTGGGAGTTCCCACCTGCCCAGTGAGCACAATGGATGTAATTCAAATTCCCTTAAGAAAGGAGAAAAATTAGACTAAACCACTTGTAAGCTGCTATAAGCCTCGTGTTTCCAAGCATTAAAAATGGAGATGACAACACTTGCTCGTTTAAACCAAGATACAGTGGAAATTATATGTCTGAATAAAACATGTCCTACATGTGCTGTTATCTTCTCTCCATTATGAGACATATTCTGATTCTTGTAATTACAGCTGTGCCTCCCTTTTTCAAGCTTTTTCAATGGGTTCAACACACTTCACTTCTTATTAGCACTGAGAAAGTAAAAATGAAAGGTACTGTGGAATTGGAAAATATTATTATTACAGTAAAAGTCATCCGGAATTGGATTTGCACAAAAGTATAAAGCAAAACACACTGAGATGATTCATTATGCATCACATGGAGAAAGACGTAATGTTGTTAATATGGGGGAACAGATGTGTCTATGTATTTTAAGTATCTCTTTTTCTTTTCTCTGATGAAAAGTTGTGTGTTTGTTTTGGGTTTTTTTTCTGAAAAAGAAAAAAAGAAGGGGGGAAAAAAAAAGAAAAAAAGCAGCAAAGCCAACCTGATCTTGATTACTGGGACTATTGAGACAGTTCACTGGGAAATGAAAGCAGTCACTGCTGTTGCCATTAATCTCATTTTATGTTAGTTTGGCTTTTACTGCAGAAAGTAAAAACTCTTGGGTTTTCTTTCCTACCCGGTCCCATATGTGAGTTAAAGCAAAGCTGACAAGCAAGTCCTTGACATAACCTCACGCAGGCTGTGGTTTAGAAGCTCTAGAGCAGCAAAGGCCCAGATGTGATTTCCTCACTTTATTCAATTAATTGGGCTTTAATTAAAAACTCAGCCCTTTGTTTTGGTTGGGTTTACAGAGACAAGGCTGAGGGTGATCGTTCCCCACTTATCTCTGGGTTTTTATGGCACAGTTGTTTTGATGGGTGTGTGAAAGAAAGTTCCCAGTTTTTCCATTCTGTCAGCCCTCAAGCATTTTGTGCCTGGACCCAAAACCTGCTGGTGATTTTAGGTGCTCGATAGAACCCTGTGATTCCACACTCTGCACTCCCACTTTCCTTTCAGGAGCCAGGTCTCTTTGTCACAGTAAATATTCCATCCTGAGCGACTGAACTCCCTCTGCAGTGGCTCCATAATACAAACACAACTTATTTTAATATCCTTTACTGAACGGGCCAAAGGAACAGAGATTTATAGAATTTATGAGATGATCCTTCTGGATTTTGAAGTGATACAGTTCGTTTGCACAGTGAAGGTGCTCCTTAGGAATCCCAGAGGATTTATTGAATGCACAGGAATTTTTCTGTCTGTATTAGACAGGGCATTGCCTCCTCCTTACTGGGAAGAAGGAACAGTGTAGCCCCTTGACTACCTGCTTTTAGCATCCAATGAGCTACAGACAAAAATTCACTCAGCCTCAGACAATGCTGAGCAGAAAATGGGTGAAGAAGCCACTTGGGTAGAAGGGATCCAGCTCCTGAAATAATTTAGGGGAGCAGAAGCAATTGCAGAGTCTGACCTTCCAAAGGAAACGCTTTGTAAAACATAAAAACATCCTTTCAGGTAACAAACCTCGCAGGGCACTGCTTGGTAACCTCATGATAACCATCATTGTGAGACACTATTTTATAAGCACCCAAAGACTTGCTGGGTTGCAGCCGCTGTTGGAAGTGGTGACTTTTTAATGGCAACCAGCAGCCTTGAAAAATTCCCCAGGACTGAACCACGTTGTGGAGACAGACACGTCCCTGGGGC
Source organism: Pitta sordida (assembly GCA_013390025.1). Taxonomy (NCBI): domain Eukaryota; kingdom Metazoa; phylum Chordata; class Aves; order Passeriformes; family Pittidae; genus Pitta; species Pitta sordida. The sequence goes on along the minus strand of WEKX01014570.1, from coordinate 336,459 downwards.
AGGAACTGCTGCCCTCTCCCTGCTCAAACACTGAGGTGAACTGGGGATGCAGAGAGCTTGGAATCACCACTGCAGTGCGAGGACATTGATGTGCTTTTTTGGTTTAATATTTTGTTTCAGATCCTTGTAAACACACCAGCCATCACTAATCACATTAAACCAGTGGACACATTTTATTATTTGGCAGCAAGTTCATCTTCTGTACTGCAAGTGAGCCTGAAACAAGATTCCCACTTCGGTTTGTTTGTTTGCTCACTTGGTGGTGCAGAGAGAGAAATGGGAGGAGGCTGAAAATGAAAAGTCTATTTAGGCCACATAATCTCCTTCATTAAGTATCAGTGATGCTGGATAAAGCTCACTTGGGGACCTATTAATGGAAACACATCTGCTGTGTTCATAATAATAAAAGGCTGGCTACAAAGTGATTAATTGCTGTTAACAGAAGCAGGTCCTGCTTTGGGAAGGCAAATATGTGGCACATTTGGATGTGCACAGAAGGCTCTGCACAGATGAGCAGAGTTTTTGCTAAACTCAGTGTGCAGCGCTGCAAGGACAGCCCAAGGGACTGTCTGGGTTGGGATGGGTCAAGTCAGGCCACCTCATCCCTGGCTGACAATCCCACCTCCCCCAAACTTCCCCAAGGTAAGAGATAACTGGAAAAGGAGCATCCCTGCCTTTCTTTTTGGTGGGTTTTTTTTCCTGATTGCAATGCATTTTATTAGCAGTACTTGTATTACAGTAGTCACAAGAGACCCTAATCAAAGTGGGGCCCTCCTGCATCAGACACTGTCCAGATCCATAATATAAAACAGCTCTTCCTCTCAAGAACTTAAAGACTTGCAGATAAACCAGAGCATGGGAAGGGAAAACCAGACACAGAGAGGGGAAATGCTGTGACCTGCTGAAGTTCAAGAAGACAACTGACATCTCGTAGGTCTCACTTCAGGATTTCGGGACTGTTCCTTCCTCATGACTGGAAAATGATGTATGAGATGCTCAGCAGTGAGACAGGAGCCCATGGCCTTCAGCAAAGCCTGTGGTGCCTGCAGAAGGTCTGGGGGAGCCTTGGCCAAGAAACTTGGGAGAAAGGAAAACACTTGTATTGGAAAGATGCTGAGGATGCTTGAAGAGAGAGCTCAGAACCATTCCCAGCTCCCAGCCACTTCACAAGCAGGCGCGTCATACCCTTTCAAAGGGATAGAAAGTATGAGCCAGAATGGCAGGAAAATAGGGCTTGTTTCCAGCAGTACACTCACACATTGATTAGAGCCCAGATGAAGATAAAAAGGCTGGAGATCCAATGCACAGTCTGGGATTGTGTGTTCCTGTGGAAGATCTAATGTATTCATGCTGTCAGGTCACATACATTAGACCTAGAAACCTGATGTTTTCTTTCTTTTTTTCCCCCCCTTTTTGGAAGCACTTGGAGCAAATATATTGAATGAGACATTTGCAAGCATGGAGCCCATTAATAACACAAGGCAAAAGCAATGCTGCAGCCTCCTTCATCCTGCTCTGGGGAGCCAAGGAAATTAAAATCCTATACATTTCTCCTTTTGCACTGGGGAAATCAAAGCCAAACCATGAGATGGGGCTGATTAGAGACAGGTGAAATGTCTGTTTGTTTTTAAAGCTTTACAGCTCTCATTTTGATAGTCCCTGGGTTTTCCAAGGGCATTGTGCAGACACCAGAGGAGAGATGGTTGGAAAAAGAGGGAAACTAGTCTGAGGACCATCTGAGAACCAAGACCTTTTCAGGTGCCAAAGAACAAAAGTCTCTGCAGTAAAGGCTCCCTGCTGACAGCTGGTGGAGGTGCCCATGTACTCAGTGTATTCCTCTGCAGAATTCCCACTGTATTCCTCATTCCACGGACTTGACTGTGAACCTGCAGCCTGATTTGTGCCAATGTGCCAACAACAAAAATGAAAACTTTCCATGAGTCTAGCATAACAAGGAGATGGTAAACTAGATGATAATAATAATTAAATTCTGCACGTGATGGAGATAAGAGGAACTCTTGCCTATACAGGTATTTTCTTGCTGTGCATAACACACATCTTATCCAAGGTGCACGAAGAGCCACGTCTGTGCACACACAACCCCCAGCACTGCTCCTTCTGCAGGCAACCACTGGAACTATCCATGCAGATGGCCATTAGTGGAGGATTAAGTGGGCAGCCAGACATCAAAATGGCTTAGTCACGAATCTGATGTTCTCATCTAAATAGATATAAACGGTTTGTTTTATAACTGCTTCCTCCAGTCAACCTCCTATGATATCCCAGACTTGCTAACGTTCTTTTTATTGCTGCCATCTGATTGTATAACTCTGCACTGATAGCAGCTCTTCATATTGCATCGATTAGAAAGGGAACAGGAAAATGAACAAAATGTACTCATTCTGTTTATAGTTCGAACTATAATTTTGTGGCCCTCCTTGGACGCCTTAACAGAAGACTCAGATGCACTTTTCTCCATGTTTGGCAACATGCTCCTGATTTGGCTGGGAGCTGTGTCCAAGTTTACTCAGCTCTTGTGCTCTCCTGCTCTTGCAAATGGGTTTTTTAGGAGGTGGGAGATGGACGGGGCTCCCAGGGCAAGTGGTGGGACACAGCAGGAGCTTCCATTGCATTGAGGATTTGTGAAGGAGAGCAGCTGCTCAGCAGCCCTTGCTGACCCCCAGAGCTGTGTGGTTGGGTAGGAAGGTTCAGGGGTGACACACGGGGGAGGTGGATGATGCCACAGGGTCTCTTCACCCTCCTGACTGGGAGCACAGGGTTGTATATTCAGCAAGGTGAGTGGGGCTCACAGCCTGTTTTTATTGCCCAAACCTTACTCCCCCTCCTTCTCAGTGTGCTGTAAACCCTGAAAAGGTTCTTGAGGGGCTGAGATGGACTCATGAATTGACTCATTTTCAGCTGTGAAAAAGCTGTTTTCTTGGTTTTCCTTGGTCAATTCAGTGGTGAGTGACTCAAGATTACAATGTCTTGATTAAATTAGAACTTTAAGGCAGTGTCAATCTGATCTTTTTAAGAAGCAGAAAGAGAGAGGGAAAAAGGAAATTATGTATTTATCTCTCTTCGTAAGAACCTCTATTTAAACTGAAATAGTTTTAATAAAATCTCTGATTTGTTTTATGTTCACAGAGTAGAATCTCTTCAATATAACAAGGAAAACTCTTTAAATTATGTATTAACTGCTTAAAGAGCTGGTGCCTGTCTTGCACAATTTACCTCAGATAGAAAGATTTACCAAGAAAGCACTTTGGTAAAACTCTGTAACACTGAGAATGCAGCTCTCTGCGACTGGGCTAGAACAGTTTTGTTTCCCAGGTGCAGAGCCAAGCCAGAAGATCACATGAGGCTAATCCCAAAATCAGAGACCACCCTGGTTTATCCTCCTGTGCTGCTGCTGGAGCGTGTGCACCAAAAGTTTTGTGGCAATGTAGTTTTGTCCTGCATCGCTATCAAATTGCTCTGTTTGTGCCTATGTGAAATGATTCATTAGAGGAAAGGAAAACCGAACCCAGTTTCCTCAGTTTCCCTGTTTCCTGGATGTCCATTTGCAGCCCAGTGCTCTCGTCCTGCTTTTGCTTTGTTTCCACAGGTTTTGTTGAGTGAGGTTTCTCCCAGGGAGATTTCACAGCACTTTTTTTCCCAGGCCAAAAAAAATCCCACCATCCCTGCAGTGGTTTATTAGCCATTATTAACCTAATGATTTGCTTAACCTGCAGAGAGGGAGATAACAAGAACAAACCACAACCTCTGAACAAAATCTTGCCACACTAAGAGTAGTGGAGGACCAGAAAGCTGAAGGATGTCACTTGTGGATGTCCTAGCTGATTCCAACCCAATCCCAACATCAGGAATGAACCTGTCGACCACATAAACTCTCAAATTGTTGTCCCCTTTTATTTTTTAAGGCAGGGCAAAAATTTCTCATTGACTGGTAAATCCACTTTAGTACAGTGGTAAGTGTCCCCACCTGGCGTGTGGGAGACCCGGGTTCGATTCCTGCCAGGGAGACAGTGTTAAGAGTTGGACTCGATGATCCTTGTGGGTCCCTTCCAACTCAGAATATTCTGTGTAGATGGATTTTTTTCACAGAGTGAGTGATTTCCCATTGGAATGGGCTGCCCAGGGAGGTGGTGGAATCACCATCCCTGGATGTGTTTAAGAAGAGATTGGATGAGGAACTCAGTGTCATGATGTAGATGATGAGGTGGTGTTAGGTAATAGGTTGGACTCTCAATGGTCTTTTCCAACCTTCTTAATTCTGTGATTCTCTGAAATAAAGATTAACTTCAACCTGAGTAATGTATATGTAGATCTGGCAGATATCTTGGCACAGGGATCAGTTTCCTGCTCTGACGGATTTAGAAGTGCTCAGGTTCCTGCTGTGACTGGAAAGTTGTTTCAGAACATCTTTCCTGTGATGCCCAGAAACCTTCTTCATGTTTCCACCCTCTGTTTACTCACCACCAGTTTGATTTGGGGCCAACATTGTCCTTTAGCTTAGATAACTCTCTCCCTTCCCTGGGGGTTTACCTGGACTATTTATAGAAAGCAATCCTTTTCCTAGCCTTTTCCTGCTTTTCCTAGCCTAAACAAAGCTATTTTGGTTTTTTCTCCACCTCCCTGGTTGCTCCACATCTTCCTCTGCACCTGCTCCAATGGCCAAACTGGTCCCAGTTCATCATTCAAGGCCGAGACCTTCCTTCTCCCTCCTGAGCCAACTTTGCCCCTCATTCAGCTCTTATAACACTCATGCCTTATAACACTCATGGCTCTTATAATGAGTGTTATAAGAGCTTAAACTAAATTAAAGATCGGCTGCAATCTTTAATACAGCCACATCTTTCTTTCCCATTTGGAGTTTTTTGTGCTTATCACAGGATCCTCTGTCCATGTTCCTCATCTCATTTCCAGGTCACCTTTTCTCAGCAGAAGGAGGCATGTGATGGGCAGTGGTACAAAGATATTATTTGGAGTTTTCTATTGCTATGACAATATAGTTTCCCTGATTTATTATTGAAATCCTATAAATAGGCCACTGACACATCAGCCTGGGCTTATCTGTCATCACTTTATAGCCCAGGTTTGTCTCGTCCTTAGACCTCTGCACGTAGTGAAATTTGGGCTGTGCCTGTTTTATTTCAGTGAATATAAAAGGAGGCCAGAGCACGAGCCCAGGATTACTCATTTAACTTTGAGACACCCTGAAGTCAGAGGAGATTAATTTCATTTTGAAGTATCCACATCAAGAAGGTAGTGATGTCTTTTAGCTCTGTCAGCTCCAGCTGCTGAGCTGCACCTTGGGCATTGCCCGATGGTAAATAAATGTCTTTTCTGAAGGTGATGTGTGCCATTCATTTTGGGCACATGCAGATGAAAACAGAACGAGAATTCTAAATTTCCCCATCATTACTCAAAATCTGCTCTTTTTAATCTGGCATCACCTCTGAGGGAGTGACACAGCACTGCTGAAAATGCCCCTGTTTGTGCCTGACAACATCCGAGGGTTTGGGGTTGGTCACTGTTAGTCCTGGGTGAGACACATCCTTGCTCTGCTCTTACACCAGACCCAGGGCTGAGGAAACTTCTGCTTCCCAGGATCCCACCTGGACACCTCTGCTCCCAGGAGGATGGACCAGCCCTCAACCTCCCTCTGCTGCACCCCCTCCCTCTTGGCTTCCCAAACCTGCACCTCAGGCACTCGAGTCATCCCAAGGTAAGCGAGAGGCACGTAAATCCTTGGGCTGTTTGTTGTGAAGGAATCTGGGCAGGAAAAAAGGACTTGGAGCTCACAATGGAAAATATTTTTTGAGAGCAGTTGTGCTGGGGCAGCAATTCTGCTCAGCAAGCAGAGGAATTATTTTGGTCTACAATAAATCTTTGGAGTTCTGCAGCCTCACTTGTCAGCTCCCCTAACAAGCATCCTCCCCAGCCCAGAGCCTGACAGCTCTAGCTCTGGATGCGGGGCCTTGCTGGATTATTAGGAATTCATTCATTTTTCCTTCTTTCCCCCCATTACCTCTACCAGCATTCCATGCCATGAAAGCTGTACTGTGTCAACTGAAAGCATTTCTTTTGGTTTGTAGGGGGAGAAAGATTTCTCTGCACATACACGAGAAGAGTTCCATCCTAAACATCAAATTTACAAGTCCCTCAACTGTGCAACCTCCTGCTATGGATTTTGAATCCCCTGACTGGCCCCTCAAGAAGATGCCTAATGAAAAAAAAACCAAATCCAAACCTCTCCTGGAAGTGTTACAGTACAGGCAGACTGATGACTCAGGAAAAAGAAAAAGCAGCATCTCAGCTTTAGAGTTTGCTGACAAACATGACCCCTCTGGGAAACGACTGGTTCCATTTGGTTTTTGAGGGTAACTCCAGTGAGAGCTGCTGGCACAGAACAGTGCAGTGAAAACAGCACAGAAATATCTCAGATTATTGGCAGATTGGAAGAAAAAGCTACAGATGCCATGCAGTTAATCTTGTCCCTTAAAATTTGCTTATGCCATTTCTTTTCTTCTTTGACCTTTGGTTAAAATCTTCAACGGGGGTGGAGAGCTGGGAGGGCCTTGGAAATAAATGTCTGAAACAAAATAAAAGAGAAACAAAGTGTTTTGTGACTGATTGTTCATGGGTGTCACCTTTTTTTCAGATCATCATTCCAAATACTAATTATCGTGTAACTAAATATCCTTTTTTTTTTGAGTTTACTAAACCTTCAGTCTATACTTTTATTTCTCCCTCTGATTCAAGATTGTTTAGAAATCAATATTTTATTTCACAAGGGAAGCAGGGGGTCTATTAATTTCAAAACCAATTACTTGGAGCAGGATGGCAGATATTCTCCTGCAGAAACTGCTCCTCATCCTTCATGGAAAACAGGGAAACATTTCTGGAAAAATGGCAGCAGATTTTAATGGAAGCCACCACAGCCATTTTTCCTGCTCAGCTTCATCAGGAGTGGCTTTAAATAGGAAGAATTGCTTTCTATAGATGGTTTGGATTGAACATTTCCCCTCACAAACGCCTCGGGAGACACGTTGGGTCGGAGGGCGGGAGGAGCAGCTCGGTGTGAATGGAACGGGAACAGATCCTGCAGCCCCAAANTTTTTTTTTTTTTTTTATGCATCTCAAATCCCACTGAGCTTCAGACGCCTGACGGAAATCTGGGAGCAAAACAACCACCAGCAGACNTTTTTTTTTTGAGTTTACTAAACCTTCAGTCTATACTTTTATTTCTCCCTCTGATTCAAGATTGTTTAGAAATCAATATTTTATTTCACAAGGGAAGCAGGGGGTCTATTAATTTCAAAACCAATTACTTGGAGCAGGATGGCAGATATTCTCCTGCAGAAACTGCTCCTCATCCTTCATGGAAAACAGGGAAACATTTCTGGAAAAATGGCAGCAGATTTTAATGGAAGCCACCACAGCCATTTTTCCTGCTCAGCTTCATCAGGAGTGGCTTTAAATAGGAAGAATTGCTTTCTATAGATGGTTTGGATTGAACATTTCCCCTCACAAACGCCTCGGGAGACACGTTGGGTCGGAGGGCGGGAGGAGCAGCTCGGTGTGAATGGAACGGGAACAGATCCTGCAGCCCCAAACCACGGGGCTCTGCATGACCTAGGAAGGAAGCAGAAGGATGTTTCCGAAACCCATAGCATATAATAATTCACTTTAATCTCCCATTGTTGTCTTGCCTTTATGGAAGTGAAATCAAACATGAAAAAACTCCAGTTGAGATTTGCCGGAGCGTCCTGGATTTCTTGGCCCTCGGCTGGAGGAGCAGCACTTGCTCTTGATAAAGAGCTGCCTCAAAACTGGCATTTAACGAGCTGGTGTGGGCCACACAAACCATGGGTTTGCCCTTTGGAAGGAGTTCAGGACACTTTGTTTCAACAGGCCAGTGTTGAACCAAGGACAGAGAGATTTCTTCTCCCAGGGCTGTGGAACCTTCATCTTCCAATACCCTGAAATGGAAAAAAAACCCACTAAAGTGATTTTTTAGCAGATGAAGACCGTGTTCCATGCAGCATTTCCTAGCAGGAATACAGGGCTATTACCTCCAGCAAACAATTTTTCGGGCTGCAACAAGTCACTAAACGCTTTGGAAANCCTGGTGAAACACCCTTTGCCAGGAGGAGAAAAGCAAATCGCTATTTAAGACATCCTCCAACTCCCATCGGGCCTCATCACCTCCGACAGATTTGTGAGTCACTAAGAGGAAATATTTTACTGCTATCCTGTTTGCTCAGCAGGTGGAAGGGAAATAGCTCTCACAAACCCTGGAAAAAAAATAAAAATTAACAGGACTTCAATTTCAGCACAGTCTCTCAGTGCTTTCGGCCTCAGCCTCGCTGAGTTTCATGTAGTGCCAGAAGTTTTCTGGATATTTTTCAGAGGAAGACAATAAGACAAGATCCTTGGCATAAAGAGGTTTTTTTTTTAACCCTGTGTAATTTTTGTGTGGCTTCCCAGTTTTTCATCCCCCACAGCATGAAAAGCTCTTTTTTTCTGGCTGATTTTTCCTCTGGCGTTTGAGATTTTTTTTGCTTCTGCTCTCCAAGAAATTTTGCTGTGAGATGAAAAATATTGCATTTTTAAAAACTACAAGGTAGGGCTTAAAAGGAACTTGGGTAGTTCATAAACTTTGCAAAATTCACCCCTAAAAAAAAGATATTGCAGATATTTTTTTCATAACCCAATGAAAGTAGGATAAAGAACATTGCTGAAGAAATCTGAGAAAATTAGTTCCCAGTAGGACTTTAGGAAATAAAGAAAAAATAATTTGTTCCATTTCTACCAAGAACATTTCCTAGCTGGAAACCCAGACAGCCAAAGTGCTAGTGGACAAATTATAATATCCCTCACTTTAAGAAAATTAACTCTTCTGTTTCTTTTTGGGGGCAGCCCCATACAGGAGGTCAAGCCCTGAATGTAACACAATTATTTAGGTTGGAAAAGGCCTTTTAGATCATTGAGTTCAACTAATAACTTATGTTCACCGAGCATTCAGAAGACATTAATAACATTTAGACTTGACTTAAATATTCCTCTTGTGTTACTGCTGTTGGTCTTCTGCCTTCCTTATTATGATCTTCCACAAGGTAAAAATAGGATAATTCATCTCCTTAACCAAGCCTTGAATATAAATTACCTTTAAAGACCTTCGAGAGCCAATTTTTCTCCCTGTTTATACATTTCTGGTTCAGCAGAAGCCCATCTAAGAGCAATAATGAAGGAATGCATCCCTTGTTCAGTAAAGTCTAGAAAAGCTCTAAAGTTTCCTTAAAGATGTTCCAAAGTGATACAAGATCTTGGGTGCTCAAACCCGAGACATAGAAGAAATGTTTTAAAATAATCTCAAATGAATTAAGTCACTGGGTCATTTCCAGCTGATGAGAGAACAATGTAAAACTTAGAGAATGACCCTCATCATGTGCTCGTTTCTGTAACTACATCCAGAGAGAGGATTTTGGAAGGTCCTGCAGTGCTTTGACACACACACACATTTAATGTTCAGGTTCCACCTGGGACTTGGAGCAGCCCCACAAAAAGGAGAGCTCTTGTTTCTGTGGTTTCTTTCTGGCTTGGACCACAGGCTGATGCACCAGAAGTCTTCTGAGAAATTCTGCTTTGTTGGGATTTCCTGCACACAAAAGCAGCTCGAATGATTCAGCTGACACAGTTATTGGAACTCGCAGACGATTTTCCCCAAACAAATTGATTTGGGAACCTCTGCTTTTCACCCACTCCTCTTTGTTACATCCTACGTACTTCCTGTATGATATAATGTGGGCCTATTTTTTAATGAGACATCACGAAGTGTTATGAAGTGCCATTGTATTCTGCTAAAGCTCTTGCCAGCCCAAGGAGAGCTGTATTTCATTTGCCAGGAAGAGATTTCAATTTACTGGGATTTAATAAGTTACCACGTGTCAGCTGAGCTGTAGGAAATCTCCATATCTGCTTTTTTTTTTTGCTGTTGTTATGTTTTTAGATCTGTGCCAAATGCAAACCGAGGCATCTTGTTTTAAGCCTGTCTCACTGGGTGCTGAATGCAGCAACCACACGCGGAGAGTGGGTGGGAGCAACTTGTTAGAATCACAGGATGGGTTGGGTTGGAAGGGACCTTAAAGACCCTCCAGATCCAACCTACTGCCCAGGAAGGGATGTCACCCACTGCCCCTTCCAGCCTGGCCTTCAACACTTCCAAGGGTGAGGATTTTGGACTGGGAGTTTTGTCCAGTAAAGCTCTTTCTCTCACTGGTGGATATGTGGGACATTTCCGTGCTTCTGCTCAGACTGAAGTTACTCCATGTGAACTTCCTTTGCTCAGCATCACCTGCCCCCTTCCCTTCCATGGCCACAGCAAATCCCTGCCCCAGGTTGGGGCAGAGGGGAATGAAACAAAGGGAAAAATGCACTTCATAAAGCAAAGTCAGGGTGAGGTTTTCAGTGGGAAAAGATTTAGCTTGAATGGAGAGAAAAAAACACTGGATTAGGAAAAATACCTCCAAAAACACCCCAAATATAAACCAGCCAATGCCATTATAAACAAACAAACAACTTAAAGTGTTGTGCTGACAATAAATGAGAATATTTGGAGAACAAGGACACATCAAGTACTCAGCTAAAGAAAAGAGATTTCTTTCTCTGATCAGCCCCATTTTCTGTGCACACTGAAGAGTTCAAAGCTGCCTGGTTGGTTTATGGGACTGCACTGGAATTACTTTGTGTTTTTCCTGCTAAATGAACAGTTTTGACTGTAAGGTTCACCCAGCTCTCTGTAAATCCTGGTGGGAGAAATGTCACAGTGAGCTGGTCCCTGGCAGGGCACCTGGGAGTTCTCAGTCCCTGGGGACAGGAGGGAGGAGGCATCACCTTGGGGAAGAGGGAGGGAACAGATTCCTCCTCAAAAATCTCTGTCAGCCCTTCATTCCAGCCTTTTATAGAGCTGTGATATGGTGGTTGGCACTGGCATGTTTTCCCCCCCCAAATAAAGAGCTGAAATTGAAAAAAGCCAGCTGGCCAAAATAGCCCAGTCTAATTGCAGCAAGATATGGAGCTGAACAAATTAAATGGGAATTACTGCACTGTTACTCCTGAAAGGTTTACTGTACACTGTGAGTCACGCTGTGGTTTGGTCTTTTGTCCACACAGACTTTGCAAACTGATATGTATTTTTTTTTTGTTAGAAGCAGAAGATTTAACAAAAGCAGCTTTTTCAAGCCCATTGATCCCACAGAAGGTGAGAAAGCCCCGTGAAAGCACCTCTCCATTTCCTCCTTTTGAGGAAAATTCTTTCCTGATCCTTGCTTTAAAGAAGTTATTTGAGATTAATGTAAAGACCATTTGTCATTTTGGTTATAAGAAATGCTAATGTCTTTACCAGCTTTTTCATTTTCTACAAGCTGAGCCTGTATTGTGAACTTTTCTGTCAGGCACAAAGCAGTAAAGAAATCCTCTCCTCTGAATGGCAAAGCCCGAACTGAGTCATCAATTCACTGCTAATTGTCAGATGTGTTTATTGCACAAGAGAATTGATAACCTGTAATAAGATGTGATGGATTTAGCCAGCTGTGTTTTTGCAATTTCAGGCTGGTGTGTGTCCAACAGAAACCAAGAGAGTAAAAAAAAACGTATAAAAGAGGAAGAAACATGGGGAAAAAAGAGCCCAGTAGTGTTGATTCAGCTCTGGTGGATTTTCATCTCCTGATTATTTCTGTAATAACAAGTGTCTGATAAGTGGGTTAAAGACTGACTGAAAGAGATGGGATTGGAATGGAATTGCCAGTGTGTTTGTTGATATTCCTCCTAATCCAAAGTGTAGGCAAGTCATGGAATGATTTAGACTGGCAACACGTTTCATGAGCCTTTCCTTCTCCAACAAAAAAAAAAAAGAGGGAACCCTGTCTGTGTTAGGAAGCACAAAAGGTATTTAGATAAGGGAATGGAGTCAGAATGAATAGTGCCTGCACGGGAAATAAATGGAGACAGGATCCATGTGGAAAACAGGTTTGGAAGGCCCATGGCACCGTAAAACCATCTGTTACAAAGCCCTGGGCACAGTTCCCTGCACTTGACCCTCTCCCATGTGATGTCCTCTCCTTTCCAGCTGATGCTGGAGGTGCCAACCCAACCCTCCAGCTTGAGGACCAAACCTGCCCATGGCACACGAACACAGCCAAGGAATACGACTGGAAGGAGCCACCTCAGAAGTTCAGACACCAAAACGGGAGAAGCCCCTAGTCAGGGAGGCACTCAGCTCCTGATGTATCAAGGCATGAGGACACTGTGCTGACACCTTCACCTGCTGATCTTCTCCTTATTTTTCTCTTTCATCAGCAGATTTTCTCCCACTGAAATCCTGCCAAAACCCCCGAACCACTCCAAACACTGGGAACAACTCACATGATCCTTGCAGCTGACCACATCCTCCTCAATCCTCCTTCATCTTGGCACACTCAGCTGGTGAGTGTGAGGAGAACAATTCCCCCCCTTGCCCAATGGGATTTGGGTTCAGCCACCCTTCCCAAGCTCTCCGGTAAAAGTTGGGCACGATTCGTGACAAACTGGTGCAGCCTTTAAAACCAGAGAAGATCTGATGATGCCTGACTAATGAACGTGTGGTGGCCAAGGAGAGCTAATGAGACATGACCATGTTAGTGCTACAGAAACCACAGTGATTAATCATTCAACCAGATGAGCTGCACAATGATAGAAGGCAATGGACACCTTCCCAGGAGCCTCAGATGTCTTCCTGCAGGATAATTCCTACAGGATGCAAGATTCCTGAGCTTCAGGCACTGAACTTCATGGAGGATTTTGATCTGTACCACATGGGCTTAGATCAGAAAAGGAATGAAATGTGTACAACCTCCTCAAATTGCAGGAAAACTTCTCCTTGATCACAAAAGGAGATAGGAATTACAAAAAAAAAAATCTCCTCATGGAAAATCTCAACGTTCAGGGTTTTGACAGTGCCCCCAAATACAATTAGGATGTGGTGAGCCTTGGTTTGCTCTTCAATTCACCTGCGTGAACTGAAGTTGGAAATAGAAACATTACAGCAGCTTCCTGCACATATTTCCAGCCTGGATTTCATTAATATCTTCCCCGAGCTGGGATTATTTTGCTCATGTACAGTGTTCAAATCTGTTCAGGCTTTGTTTGGAAGCAGAAAAACACTGTTAATGGAGGCATCCCATATAACCTAATAGAAAATGATAGTGTTCAACAGCTTCTTTTTTTTTTTTAAACCACCCTTAAAATTTAATATGTAACCATATCCCACTACGGAATTCTACAAGAGTGTTAAAAATAACCCAACAGGAAGCATAAAAGCACTTATTAAATTCTACAACTATTTACAGTAATTTCTGCATATGACTCTATTAAATTTCCATGGCAGCTCAGTCCCATTTCTACCAGGCTCCACAGAATTTTTCCAGAATGGTCAGCTCTTTCTTTCCAGCTCAAATGAACACAGACACGAAGCAGCCTGTTTCTTATCAGAGATCTGATTAGATCAACACCAGTGGCTGTAAAAATCGACAGCACCAGTCTGTCAGCTGGTGAAACTCAGCATAAATCTGTTGCCTTCGGGGACTGCAGTTTCTCCTCTGTCTAATGCTCACCTCAGTCTAAACCCTCGTGTCTCCTGCTTTTGGCTCCCATTCACCAGTTAGTCAACTCACAAAGCTATTGTTTTGAACTTTGGTATATTTTAGTAGCTGTAAAATTAGCTGTGTTAGTTCATAAATTACGGGAGGGGCTCTGAGATGTTGTTCCCTCTAACCTTTGCTGCTGGAGATGGATGGGCCGGCCAAGGACTGAGGTCATGGATGCTTTGTGTTTAGCAGGAGAGGGGGAATTTGAGAGACTGTCAGGGTTATGCAAGGGGAGTCTCCATGGAGCCCTGGAAAGCTGCAGCCCCATCTCTGCTCGAGATGCACTTTCCAAAATAACCCCTGTGCTTCAAAGATTGACACTTGCTGACTTCCCAGACACAAAGGCACAGTCGTTTCCATTCCAGGACTTCTCTCATCACCCCAGGTTGTGCTGGCCCCGAGGAGCTGCTGTCTAGAGACCATGGCTGTGAGGATGGGTCATGCTCTGTGCAATCGTTTGCCAAAAAGATTTCTGGGAACAAAGAGACGCTGCTTGATTTTTCTTTTTTTTCTGCGAGTGAAGTAAATCTTAGACAAAAAACCCAGAGGGAGCTGTTGGCACACACCATGCAGCCATCAGACAGAAATCCTGCTCCTGCTTCAGTCAGCTCCTGGGCAGGCAGGAGTTTAGAAACCCTTTAGCACGTGAAAGCTGGTAAATATGTGTGTGTACATATACATGTATGTGTACATGAGAGACCTATGCAGAGGGAACCTGGGCTAAGCATCTCACGTTGTAAATGTGTCACTCAGCTGTAACTGCTAAACTGAGAGCAATCAAAATGATTCCTGTGACGAGGAGTTCAATGAAGGCTCTCAGAGACACTTTTACCCACAGTTGTGGGTTTCACGGGTGGTGCTGGTGGGTGGCTGAACAGATTCAACTGCACGAAGCTGGTGAACCACGGGATATTCTTTTGGAAACTTCCCTCTGCAACATTCTGTGTGTGCAGGCTGCAAAGTCCCCAAGAGACCAGGGTGTCTTCAGGACACTGAAACATGAACAGATGCTCCCCTGCAATTAAGTCTCAAAGAGTCACACATTTGCATTGGTTTTACACTTGCTTGTAGAGCTCCTCCAAATTCCTCCCAGACAGTCACTTTGCTGGTCTGGGAGCTCAGAGCTGGAGCAGGAAATGTTTTGAGCACAGTTGCTGGTTATTTTGCAAACGTCCTTGGGACAGGCTGTGTGCCCACAGCTCCTCTGTCAACCACCAGCACGAGTGAGGCCACTCGAATACCACTGAGCAGGGAAACAACCTCCCTAAACTAAACACAGCCAGGGATCAAAGGCATCTGGGGCATCTGCTGTCATCGTTTGTGTATCTTCAGCAACTGCTCAGCTCTTCCTGGTGAGTGATCCGTGTCCGGGTGACGCCAACTGCTGTGGAAGGGATGGGCACTGAGGGAATTATGGCAGAGGGATTACAAGGAGGCTTTGGCTTCCAGCATTGTATCGACTTGCCCCAATAAATGCTTGATGGACGTTGCTTTTCTCGGAAGAGTTTTCTCCTTGGCACTTCCTCTTACCTCGAAGCTACACCGTGTGATCCAGCTCCTCTTGGCTTGCACCTGGCTTTGGATCCAGCGCAGGAAAAGCTTCGTATCGACAGGTCAGGTATAGAATAAGGTGTATCCTCCTGGAGTTATTTATGAACTAAGAGCACATCCCTTGGCAAGGCAGCAGTGCTTCATCTCAGACACCATTCCTTAAAAAGCAGCTTCCTTATTTTCCAGATGTGACTTTTCTCGGAAAATTTGGCTTCTGCTCCCAAGTGCCTGGTTTATGGCTTACACCACTGGGGATGGAGGAGAGAGAATTCCCTCAGCAGTCAGTTGGGATTGCTCAGGGAAGGCACATCCCCTGCCTCGCTGGGACTCTGCTGGGCACATCTCTCTCAGATTCCACCCACTGCTTTCCCTGTCTCTAAAGATAAGGAAGTGCTGTTGATAAGCTCATTAACATAAATTAATGCAGAATGCCATTTGCACGAGATGGTTTCAGCACTTTGAGACTCAGAGCAGCTGTCTTTTGTCTCAGCAGCACCTTCCCCCTCTGAGAGCCACAGGCATGTTGTCTCACACAGGGATGCTCACAGCACACCCTCCTCCTCCTCCTCCCAGAGGTGTCCTTGTCACACAGGGTGTCTTGACAGGGACCTCTGCCGCCTTGAGAGATGGTGTCACTGCAGGGGCTGAGGTGGGACAGTGGACACAAGAACCACAGTCCTCTGCTGGGCTTTGCCCTCTGCTTTTCAGGGCATTGGGAGCAGAGGTGTCACCTCCTCACAGTTCTCTGGGTCCATCCCACGAGTCCTTCTTTCACTTCATCACTTTACTATCCCACAACAGGCTCCAAACCCCCCAGGGGGCACTTCCACCAACACACAGGAAGAGTCGTGCAGTGAATGCAAGGAATAGCTGGTGTTTCAATTTTGTACTCCATAGAAGTCCATTCCATCTTGGAAGGAGAAACAAAGAAGTGGGGAATCCAACTGTATCCCTTGGAAATCACCCAATGGACTCCAGAGGAGGATCAAATCTCTATAATGCAATAAAGCAGAGGATGTAAAGAGGTTCTGCAGTGGAGGTGAGGTCCAAATTTCCTCCATGTCTCTGGGAAAAGGCACTGGCCTCTAGTCAAAAGTATGTTCTGTGCTGACCAAGTAAGTAATGCACAGGATCAGGAGCTGAGCACTTTTGGAAGGATTGTCCAGTGGGAGAATAAAGGGCTAAACTGATAATCCTGTCAGGAAAATATAACTTAATCTGGAGTTAAAGATGAAAGATCGAACCCAAATTATAACAAATTCACCAAATTTGCCTCTATCTGCTTCTCATTCTGAGAGCGGAATTGACTGCCCAGTGTTTTGTGACTAATTACCAGCATTGCAAGTGAAGTGCACAGCTTTTCTTAGAAGAGAACTACCTTTTTTTTCCCTGAAAGTTTAATCCTCATAAGAGGATTCACGCTCTGTCCTTGGCAGAGTCAGAAATCAGGATTTTCACATGGCCCTTAGCAGGAAAAAAATTCTACACAATTGGCATCTGCACGTTGGTGCTGGGCAGGAGCTGCCTGTACAAAGCTCCTCAGACTCCCAGGGAACCAAGCCAGACTTTGCTCCAGTTTGGTCCCTTTTCCTTTCGCTTTTCCCTATTTCTTTGCCTCTTTTTTCCTTGTTCTCTAACGACTCCACAATTCAGCCTTTTGGGTGCTCAGTTAGAACAAACTCCAGTGACCCTGAGCTGCAAACACCTCACCAAGAGCTGGGGTCCATCTCCAGCAGCAGCAGCGCCCTGGAAGCACCTTGGCCTGTGACAAGGTGGACAGATGCCCAAAGAAAATGATTTGACTTTAGTGGCTTAAAAAAGAGCAAGTCCAGACTGTCCTGTCCTGGAAGGAGCAGTTTCACCAACCCTGGCTATGTATGAGGAACATAACCAAAACCATAGTTGTTATCTAACCAAGCCCACAGGCACTTGCAGCAAATAAAAAAACTATTCATTCATTCATTCATTCATTCATTTGCCTTTGCTGTCACTGAAGAAGCTCCCTGACTATCTGCAGCCAACAGAGATGTGTTACAGGAGCAGAAATGTTGGCACTGGGTGAACTCCTCCTTTTACCAGGGAAAACTGATGATCCCAGGGTGGATTCACCTCCAAACAACTTCCTTGCCTCTGTTTCTCCAAGCCCAGGCATTGGAACACTGGCTGTACCAGTGGAGGGAACACTTCCATTCCCACATGGCTCTGGGGTTTGTGCTGAAGCCTGACCCAGCTCTCCCTGATCCCAGACACACACAGATCGATGGGACAAATCTGCTGGAAAGCAACACTAATTGGATCATGGTGAGCCTGTGCTAACCAGTGCCATTCATTAGGCTGATGTAAATAAAGTGTCGTGTGATGACAAATAAAACTCGTCAGTGCCTCTGCTCTGAAGTCATCAGGCAAAAAAGATTTTTGGGGGGGGTGGGGGGTGGAGGGGAAAAAAGGACAGCGACTCACAGTTGGATGGATTTTACTATTTCTTGGATTAACGAGACTCCTGACTTTCAGGAGCTCTGTACCACCTTTCCAGAGGAGGAGCAGAGCTCTGGCTCACCCCCAAATCTCCAGCAGAGATGAGGGTTCTGGGCAATCAGGGGGGGAACACTCTAAACTACAGCTGGAGAACTGTGTCACCATCGATGCTGTGATGACGTGGACGCTTCCCAAAGGATGGATGGAACAAGTTGGTCCTGAACTGTTGCCCTCCCACTGCTGCTGCAACTCGCTTTGCCATTCAGCAGTAAAAGTTCTAAACAACTTGAATCGGGGGAAACAATAGGTTTAAAGATGAACCCTGGGAAAAGATGAAAGTGATACAATGGTACACGATGTTCTGCAAGCCCTGAGTGCGCTCTGCAGCCTTCAAATTCTTCTGTGCCACCGGATCTGTCTTTAAAGCAGTTTGCAAAGCATCTGCTGCCCTGACAGTGCTGTAAGCATCGAGGAAGGACAAACACAGAACAGGCTCGAGCCACTCCAGGGTTTGGAGACACTTAGTAAAAATAAGTTGAAGGACCTCTCAGGCCTCTGCTCAACAAAAGCAGTTCTTGGAAATGAATGGAGGAAAATAAAGTGCATTATTCATTTATATGGTACAGAGCAGAGAGGCTTTTTGAGAAGAAAACATTTTGATCTCTGGCTTTGTGATGGCCCCTGTGAAGTTACTGCATTGCTCTGAGCCTCTGTACGTCTGTGGGATAATTTTGGATGCAAGAGTGTGACACCGGGAGGGTCACTGGGGGCTGCAGGGACAGGCTGCCTGTTCCTCTGTGCAAGCAGGACAGAGTGTGACCCTAAAGCAGCGCTGCCCCCAGAGATCACCCAGGCCCTGGGAGCCCAAACTGTGTCAGCTTTGGGCTTTCTCCAAAATGCACCATCCAATGGGATCTGCCATGGGAGAGACGTGTCCTGGCAGTGCTGCCAGAGGCTGGGGGGATGCTGCACAGGATGAGACAATGCTCAGACCACATGGAATGGAGCAAAGCAAGGCTTTCCTCGCTCCCCAAACACCCTGCATCCCTCCACCTGCCTGCCCACTGCTCACCTGGCAGGAGGGAGAAGCACAGCACCTGAGCCAGCCCTCCCTGCAAACCTGCCAGCCCTTATCAGGAAGGATTTTGATAACGGCTGCATCTACTCCAACTCCTTTTATCACTCTCATCACTCCACTGCTGGGTCTCTCCAATCTCCTGAGCTGATCTGGCTGCCTTCAAACTACTTTGAGTAGGAGCAAGTGCATGGAATAAACCTTTTCCACGGCACAGATCCTCCCTCCTGTGTGCTGTGCTGAGACAAGTGACTGTGGTACCTGTAGGAGCTCTGAGGAGCTCCCTGTGCACTGAACCACGGGCTGAGCACATGTCATTTATTAATGAGGCAATTTGTTCAGCTGCAGATGTCGTGGCTGCTTTAAGCAGTGGCTCTGCATTAGAATCCCTTTAAGGTTGCTAATATTACAAGTGGATTGATTAATTAGCTGGCAAACCGTCTGGCTTCCTGCTTTTGTGGCAGTATCTGTTGGAATATCAAGGAGCTTGACAGTGAGTAAATGTATGAGATGCCACACATTCCATGGGGTGGGGGGGATTCAGCTTTTGGTCAGCAGAATAAACTCTTCAGGACTGATCAAAAAATGTTTGGAGACGGCTGCACCATAATTGAATGCAGGAAGAGCAAAGAACAGAACTGCCACCTCTTCTCTCCACTGCTCACAACAGTTTGGGAGCTGAGGGGGGACAAGATGGACGGGCCAGGTTTGGATAAGATTAATCAGGTCTGAGGTTGAGTGTGCAATACCAGAAACTGGAGCCAGATTCTCAGTCATGCTCAGCCTCCTGCTCCTGCTGCCTCGTGGAAAAAAAGATCAACCCTTTAAATACTTGTTCTGCACAGGGGCTTTGCTCTGGTGCAGTGAGAGAGGACCCCAGCCTTTGATGGTGATGCCAAGAAAAGTCCTTCTCTGCATCCTACCTTCTGCAAAATGGCATTTACTGGCGGGTTTCTGCCTGGAGGGCCCAGCAGCAGCTTGTTTAAATAAAGAGATTTGCTCAGAGGAAGCTTATTAATTCTCCCTCGGTGTCAGCAGCAGCGGAGAAATGGCACGAGGAAGAAGTTCAAACGCTGGGGAAATACAGTCAACCTATAAACAGGAAGTTAAAAAAAAGAAATCCTCAATCCCAAGGCATGTCCTGCCCTTAATCACCACACGCTCAGCTGCCACCGCGCTGCTGCCTTTTCCTGACTGGAAGCACTGGAGGTTGGAGGTGCTCGTCCTTAGCAGAGCCCAAGCTCCTGGCAGCAGGTGGAGTCTTGTGTAACTCTTGGTGCCACCAGCATCTCCAACATGTCAGGACTCTCAGCATCAGCGCCTCTTCCCTGTTTTAAACCTCCATCTCAGTGCCATGGAAAACTTGCTTTTGTACTGCCTGGCTCCAGGGTTGCTCCGTGAGTTTGTGGTTGTTCCAGGCCAGGCTGTGCATGGAGGACAGGCAGGGTGAGTCCCTGATGCAGGCTCAGCATTCATATAACCCTTCCCATGGAAGTGATGACCCAAAAAAGAGCAGGCTCTGGGTATTCCTGCAGCTTTTGAGATAGAGCTGAGCACTGTGGCTTGTCCAAGGTTTGTCACACCATGACCTGACTTCACAACCCCCCACATGGGACCTTCCACAGGATCGAGCATCACATCCCTTCCAATCATTTTGCTTTGACTAAACCCAGGTGAGACCAACTGGAACAAGTCCCATGGAGGTTGGTATCTCCCCATGGTTAGAACAGACCCCAGGGGCACCTTTCTGAGCAGTTCAGGAGGTTGGCAGCTCCCGTATGGCTGTGGGAGAATGTGGGGTGGTGGCAGTGGCAGGAGCAGGAGCCAAGGGACTGACTCACGGGTGCTGAGCCCCTGCCAGCAGCGCCAGCTCCCGCTGACTTCAGCGCCTGAGAGAGTTCTCGGTGTTTCTCCCTCTTCCCTTTCAGCACAGGAATTGTTACTCATTCCCTACACAATGCCAGGTAGGTTTTATTGTGGAACGGGCAATGACATGGAGCGACTGGGCATGGGAATGCAATTGATTGAAACTCTGGATTTCCTACATGACTTCAAAATGTAACAATCCCAGATATTAAGATTTTGGCACCAAGGCCAGTTTGGAGGATAATTGTGTACTATGATCTAATTTTTGTTATCTGTACTTGTTGCCAAATCTCTACAGCTTTCCTGTCTCCTTTCAGATCAGCTCAAAGTGCAAGTCCCGTAACTCCCTCATCCCCTTGTTAATTCTTCTTTTTTTTTCTCTTTTATTTCCCCTCCCATCTTTCTCTTCGGTGTTTTGGCAAAACCTGTATCCAAAGCTGGAGGAAGTCAGGCTCTTCTTCTAAGGCCCCTGTCACTGTAGTCCACGGCAAAAAAATAAATTAAGTTGGGGTAGATTTTCTTTTGAATTTCCCAAACTAGTTGATGCTCCTTGATGCAGACTCAGTAACTGGTGCCCATGTTGGAGGTTTATGGACATACAAAATCATACAACTTCATCGCTGGCTGAGGAGTGATAAATGGCTCATTTTCTTAAGTCCTTATAAAAAAAGAACAAATATCTAAGTCAATAATTGCAGCATCCCAGGGTTAAGGGTTAATGCCCCCTGTGAATGAAACCCACAGGGAACGGAACGAGATGGGTTTTAGGGTCCTTTCCAACCCAAACCGTTCTCTGATTCCGTGATTTTGAGGATCACTGAAGTTGATTATCTTGGATCTAACAACTGCTAATGTCTGCATGAATCAGGAATATGTATTTTGTACATCCATGAGAATCCATGAGCAAAGAAGGGTCCTGAAGGCAAAGAGAGTCTGAGAGTCATTCACTAAAAGTCTCAAACACACAGAGCACAAAATTATGGCTAATTTCTCCCAAAAGACAGGTGAAGAGAGTGAAGTTTTTGAAATGTGGAGTTTGATTTCGGTCATTTCATTTCGTGACACTTTTCTTCCTTCTGTCTAAAAATACTCCGTTTTTAGCAGCAACATCTCTGTTACCATTCCCTCCATCCCTGCACAGCTGGAATGTTCCAGGCCAGCAACTCTGCCCCATTTCCATCGTCAGCCTCATCCCTGGCACTGGGACACTGGGGAGTGAAAATGAAGCAGAACTCGAGCCTGCTTGAGTAAATTCATTTTCATTTCCTGATAAAACAAACCATCCCCCTCAGGCTTGCTTCTAGGAAAAAAAAAAAAAGGAATCAATCAAATGCTAAAAACATGTTAAGATAAACAGCAGGCAGCGAAAAATCTGTTTGCCCTTGTTTTCCTTAGTAGGAAGTCAGCAGGGCTTTGATGTGGGGATACACATTTGATAGCACTGCTGACAGACAGGCCTCCAAAGGCTCCAGAGGAGGGTTTGAGCTCACACAAACACTCCCATGTTCACGTACATCCCTGCGAGGGCACTGAGTGCTCCCAGCCCCAGTCCCCAGAGCCACGGTCCCATGGGATGGGCTCCCCCAGGCACCGGCCCCAGCTGCTGCCACAAAAACCATGTGCAAGGATTATGGTTGTTTTTTCTGCCTGTTCTGGCTGGAGATTAAACCACCAAGTGTTAAAAGGTAAAGAGCAGCCCCCTCCCCTCCAGGGCACAGGGGATGCTCAGGGGGAGGTTGGCTTTGGCAGAGGTTTGATCTGAAGCTCTGTGAAGACTCAGGTGAGTGTGACAGCCCAGGAGCTCACACGGGCTTTTTGAAACTTGTGATCCCTGGAGCAGAGCCACAGTCAGTCCCAGGGAATATCACACGCTCCTCTACAGAGATGTTCAAAGCACAGAGAGAAAAGAGCTCTGGCTTTTTTATCTGCTGAATCCTCGAGGCTGAGCTGCCCCTGGGCTTTGCCTGTCACTGTGGGTAACAAGGTGCCCCCTCCTGTCAGCCCTGCTGCTGATCCCCTTCTAATCCTCATCATCCAGCTAAAGCTACTCAAATTGGGAGGATTTGTTTTCTCCTGGAGCCTCAGGAGTTCCCCTGCACAGCCCTGTCTCCTGGGCATCCACACCACACTAACTGCACATGGCAAAGTCCTCAAAACCCTGTGGAAGCACAAAACCAGGGCAAAGCCATCTGAACAGGCTCCTCACATTTGGGTGACACCTTTCTTATTAAAAGTGGACTAAACCCTTCCAACCTTTTGGTCTAAAACGATATCCACTTGTCCCAAGCTGTTGCTTGACCATGGGGATGGTTTTCTCTTGACACCAGATGGTTTCCATCTAGCTCAATATTTTCGTTCTGAAATAATGTCGCCAATTGTGAACGAATTAAGTTGTCTCAGCCCTCACTTTCCCACCAATTACAGTGAATTATGAACAACTCTTGAATAAGAGAATCTCCCTTCTTAGTGATTGGTGCTACAAGATATATTTGCCTGGTGGCCAGTTCTATATTGTTTGACTGATTTATAGGCCCATAACTTAAGGAGTTAGAGGCGATCTTTTTTTCAGAGCTTTAACTCTTTTTTTTCCCCCCCTTTTTTTCCTTTGAAATCGGGTGGAAAATGAGGATGATAGATTTTCCCTCCATATATTTTCAGCCCTCTAATAACAAGCTGAATCTCACTTGCAGCTTTCCAGCCTGCACCCTCACCCCACATTAACTCAGGGACTTGCCATTCCAAACACTCCCAAGCCGAAATGGAACTTCAGATTTTCTAAAACATTGATCAACCTTTACCCCTGCAGAAAGCCAGGAAGAGACTCAGGAACCTCTTAATAAATTTAAGCATATGGTGACTTTCCCCCCCCCCCCCATTAAAATTCAAACTGCAGGAAGAGATTTGATGTGGGGAAGAGTTTGGTAGAGTGGTATCAGCAGGAATCACCTTGCAATGAGCGCTACACTGCTGCTGCTAAAACACGGATTTTGGTCAAACTTCTTTGGGACACAGAAAAAACCCTACAATGTTTATTCTTATTCTGAGTAGATCCTTAAACGATGGAAAATTTCAAGACTGTTCTTGTGTTACTGCTGTGTCTGACCTGGAGGAGAAATGCTGGAGTCAGAGCCTCCTCCTGTGATTTTTTCCTTGGTTTCTCATCAGTCCCATCAAAATTTATGGGGTCTCCGTGGTTGAGTTGAGTTTGGAGGATTAATTTAGCAGGACAAAGATGCCAACCCTCCTACACTTCTCTGAACCTAAGGCAGACTCCCAGATTTCTCCAGAACAAATCTGTGTTTGGAATGGTTGACATGATTAAAAAAGGAAAGTGTCCCTGTACTTCAGGAGTTATTCTGGGATTGTAAAAAAATCCAAGAGGTTTAGAGATTTCTAAAATGTTCATTAAGGGAAAAAGTCCTTTGGATAATCTGATAATCTACTGGAGCTCATGGAGATGTGAAAATTTGCTGCTGTTGGGCTGGACTTCAGTGGAATTATGATTTCCCGTAATTTTATTTTATTTTTTAATATCTAATAAAATGAGAAGCTGATAGTAAAGATAGGTCTGCCTGACCCACCTGCAAATGATGTCATGGAATTTCTCCATTCCCTACGTGCTGGCCAGACAAATGTCTCATTACCATAAGAGAGAGGGAAATATTTGTTGTGAAATAACTGCATGAAAATAATAATTAATAGGTCAGGCTTGCAGAAATGCCTCCAGACAAGCTGGGCCAGCTGGGGTCAGCTCAGTCTCGCAGGGCACAAGGCATTAGTAGTATTTTCCATGGGTTAAGTACAGGAGAAAATTGGCTCTGGGTTTTCCTCCTGTACCTGTGATGAGCTTTGGAGATGATGGTATGAAACAGCAATTGATGCTGGAGCCCTTCAAACTGGGTTATGAAAAATCAGTGGCACTTTGCCTCTGTTCTTCCATTTATTCTGTGTTCTCGATTGCATTTTCCATGACCCAAAGGTCGCTCCCCTTGCCCCATCAGAGAATTCCAGGCTCTGCTGGGCTGGAAGGGATCCACAAGGACCAGTTGATGCCGATGGCTGCCCCGGTGCTTCCACCTTCTCAAGGCATCAAGCACAACCTGTGAGAAGCTCAGCAAGTGCAGGAGAACCCACAGGACCCGCATCCCACAGGCCTCCCACTCCCTGAGGGGACAGGACAGGCTCTGCTCCTCATGGAGCTCCTGTGCTGGTCTCTGGCTGGAATCCTGACTGTGGCAGAGGGTCAGACCCATGGAGAGCAAAGAGATGGACTTCCAGAGGATCCATCCAACCTCAAACAGCTACATCAGGATGGGTGGAAAGAGCCTCTGGTTGGCACCTCTGCACAGGCCGCAGAGTGGTGGCAGGGACGCACGGACATGGGGCTCTGACAGTTGTCCCACCAGGAGCTGGTTAAGGCCCTGCACCATCCCTGCTTTCCCTCAGGGACAGGTACAGTGGGATGTGGTGTCTCAAGCCCATCCATGATTAACGTGGTCCTGGAGCCCGGGATGGATTCTGGACAGACGCCAGTGAGTCACTTTGCCTTTCTCAGACTCACGTTCTCCTGCCATCTGCAGATGATTATTGCAAAGCTCTGAGTCCACTGGCTCCTGAACAACATTGTCCAGTGATCCCAGTGGGCTCATTGGAGGTGGGATGTGCTGGGGAGGGAGGGATGGAGGGAGCAGAACTGTTATTATTCATCTCAAGAACCGAAGGTGCTCCACTCTGCTTTGTTTAATGGCTCAGTAACCACAGGCTAATATTATTAACTGGTCCTCAGCAGAATGCCAAAAACCCAGTCCTGTTGTGAGGGGAAAAAGGGAATAAAGCACTTGAGAATCCAGTATCTGTGGTGCTAATTTTAGGCATGCGTGCTGGCACGGGGAGCCTGTTTCATCCACTCGAATCTGGGGCTCTGCCACAGAGTCAGATTTACAGACTATTAGTGTCTCAAATAGCACTTCATATGCAAGAAGCAAGGGAAAAACACTGGGTCCCTCAACTTTGTGGGGTTTGAGCTGAGTTATGCAAACAAAGTTACTTCAGCTGTGGAGTTATTTACAGGTTGGCTCATAAAAGCCTTAGTGACAGATTTAAATGAATTAATTTTTCTGACTTTCATTCGCTGTCTTCCCCCCCACCTCCTTTCCCCTCCAGCTATTACATGTAATTACAGGAAATCTTAGTATATCACATCTTCAAAAAGACACAATGAAAAGCAATAGCAAAGATATTCATTTCTTCCTTCTTTAATATTTGTTTTGGATGGGATGAAAGGGTGTGGTGGAGCTTTTCCTCACAGCACCTCTGAGCTCTGCTCAGATCCCCCAGCACAGACACCCCAGGCACTTCTCTCCCCCTCTCTCAGTGCAGACAAGATCTGGCAGCCCTGCAACAATTACTTAGTGCTTTCTTGGCCTTTGAAACTGCTTTTAATGATTATGTGAGACATCCACAGTAATCAATTTAAATATGACCTTTTATTTTTAATTTTTATTCTGAGCATTAAAGAAGAAACGCGAGTGGATGTTCTCTTAAACTTGTGTGTTTGCTTGTTCATGGAGCGAAACAGTGGTTGAGGGTTGTGCCGAATTTAAGAGGCAAAACTCAAAAGCAGAAACTTTATTTTGAGCCCATCATTAATTTAGGAGGAGGAAAGACATGGCCATACCTACAAGTAAATCCTAAGCCAACGTGCTTGAGCTTTGGTGGGCAAAGAAAGGGAAAAAAGAAAACAGCTGGAATTTGCCATGATCAGCCTAAAGTATCATCTTTGCCCCCAGCAGAGGGTAAAAAAACTAGATCTGGGTACTAAGTAGCAAAGATAGTGGTTATAGCTGCATAAAAATAGGGAGAGGGAAAGAAAAACTCCTCTGGTTTTGTTGCCTTCAAAGAAAGAAGTTGCTTTTTAAATGAAAAAAAAGTTTCCACTGGAACTTGGGCAGAAAGTCAGAATCAAATCGATATAATTGAGGCACAGACCCAAATGAGGGCTTACATTACTGATCTGCTTTTTCCTTAAATAATCCTTTTAAAAAAAAATTCTGTGTACTGTAAGGAAAACCTCTTAAATACATAAATACTGCTGGAAATTAAATTGGGATAAAAAATGTGGGTTTATTTTGACAGGGGCAAGTCAAGTGATAGTGGCTTGATCTGTGATCGAAACAGAGTTTGTGCAATGATTTTACCACTTCCATCAAGTGTGAACAACGTGCAATCTATGATGAGTTTCAATGGGTGTGGATACCTATAAAGGCAACTTGATTTAAATCAAAGTAGAGTCCAATTCCTCATCCCTGTTGGTGACTTTGGAGCAGGCAGGACAGGATTCAGGCAGAGCCAAGGCCTCCATCCATCCCAGCCACCACACTGGTGTCCTCCTCCCAGTTCCGTGTATTTTCACCACCACATAAATTGCATTGAAGGCCAGTGATATCACTGCTCCAAAATCCCCCTAAATCCTCAAAGCAGATACAACCACAGGGTTTTAAACACCTCTGTTAATCCCTTAGAGAGGATAATAAATCATTAGTTCAATGAAACTTTATCTTTCAGACATCGACACAGACATGCCTGTGACATGAAGCACCGGGAGTCATCTGAGGGTTAAGAACAGGAAGTCAGACTGAAAACTTGACTCAAATCACAGATTCAGACAACTTTCTGATCTGCAGATGAAGGCTGAGCTCCTGGCAAGGCATGTGGGTTGTATCTTGCTGGTGGACACGACTGCACAGGACATGTTCCAGGTATCCCAGAATAAGTCTCAGAACCCAGTGGAGGCTGTTTTGCAAGACTCCACTTTCCCCACGAGGGTGTTTGGCCATGAATTTTGGCTACTCTAACACAAGGGCCAGAAAATGGTTCTCTCTCCTGAGACATCCCTAAGATATGAAAAAAAAAAATTGAAACTTTAGCTTATATCATCAGAAAAAAGGAGCGTAGAAGTCCCCCAAAGATTACAACAACCAGGAGACATTAATCTCTTTAGGCAGAGGCTTAGCCACTCTTTAAGAGCTTTGCTGAAAGATGCTTCTGGACAGGGAAAGTCCTCAGGGATTTAAAAATCCCATCCATACATGTGTACAAGGATAATTAAGCTTATCTATGGCAATGCCCCTCACATGCTCCATGAGGACTGCAACGAGAGGCACATCCCCTGTTCCTTGTTCCTCTTCTCAGTTGTTCCCTGCTGATCACCAGAGAAAAACAGATATTCCTTAAATTATTTGATCATTGTGGCAATAATCCCGAGTTTGTTTAGTCTCATGTTCTGAGAATTCACAAACTGTGGCAGCAACACAAATAACACCATCAATAACTCACCTCACTGCTGAAACTGGTCAAGGTGGAAGGGAGTTCTGGGGCAGTGAATTTGCCTTTTTCCACGGGAAACTGTTGGCGTAATTCGGGGAGACAAACTGTAGTCACACATGGAGGAGTCTGCCCAGCTGATGTGTTGTCCAAGTCCTTTGCATCCCTTGAGTTTGGTTTTAAGGTGTATTTTCTTAGAAACTCAAGCTCAGGAGGCCAAGGGTAAACATGAGACACAGCCCCAGGTACCTGAGATTCCCCCAGGATGCAACACTGGGATGCTGAAGCTCGTTGAGCCTTATTGTCTTTAAGAAAATCCTGGAAATGCCTAAATACTGGTCCAAATCCAAATGGGAATCTGAAATTAGGTAGAGAATAGAGCAGTGGATGAGGTGTTTCGGAAGTGCAGACACACAGCAGTGAAACATTATCCCACCACGAATGCCAACCTTGCTGGGGCTTGTTTGCTCTGCAACACCTTCTTAGCCCTCTATGGTTACAATTTCATTTGAGTTTTTTAACCTAAAAAAGCATAAAGTGAGAAAACAGAAGGGGGGGGGGAGGTGGAAAAAGAGAGAAAAAAAAAAAAGAACTGATTTTTAAATCAACTGTCACTTCTGGCAAGGCTGAGCATCCCAGCAAGGTATTTGTTTATTATCAGGTATTTCCTCAGGATCAAATCCAGGGGAGACAAGTCTGGTGCTGGTTAAAGTCTGTTTAAAATCCTTCTTGAAAAGAGATTTATGCAAGGAAATTACCTAAGCTGGGCTTAGTCAGTGGCGCGGGCCCTGCGCATTGTTGGTGCTGCACAGGGGCTTTTTTTAGCCCTGGCCGAGGGCGCCCAGTGAGAACAGCAGCAGGTTCTCACTCACAGAACGGGATCAAAGCTCCAATTGTTTCGAAGGAAATGACCCAGCAGGAGCAGCGTGTTGGACACAGGCTTTGGCTCCCAGCCTTGTGTTGGGCTGGTTGGCACAGGGGCACCTCGGTTTGGGCCAGGGGTACAGGGGCATCTCTGTGTCTCGCTGGACCCTTTGTTGGTGAAAGAGCATTTCTTAAATCCCACCTCTTCCCACCCTGCCTGCCTGTGAGCTGGGGGTATGCAAAGATTCCCTCCTCACTGCAGGGTTTTCCCTGGGTCTTGGCCGCTTTTGGGAGAAAGGAGACACCAATGTCCTGGCTCCCAGTGACAGAGTGTGACATCGTGGTGGGACAGCGGGAGGTTGACAGGTTCACAGGTTATTCTGAGTTGGAAGGGACCCCAGGGATCATCGAGTCCAACTCCCAAGTGAATGGCCTCCCAGGGATCGAACCCACAACCCTGGAACTACAGGCACCATACTCCATCCATCCCAGCCTCCCACCATCCAGACCATGTCACTGAGCTCCTCATCCAGTCTTTTATTAAACACCTCCAGGGATGGCGACTCCACCACCTCCCTGGGCAGACCATTCCACTGAGGGATCACTCTCTCTGTGAAAAACCTCTTCCTGACATCCAGCCTAAACCTCCCCATGCGTAGCTTGAGGTCGTGTCCTCTTGTCCTGGTGGGGTGGCAGGAGGAGGGCACGGTGGGACTACAGGAGGTCATGGTGGTGGGACAACAGGAGGCCATCCCCAGGGTGATGTCACATCCCAAGAGATCAGATCTGGTGCACTCTTGGGTGCTCCAAGGAGGTGGTTTCATGCAGCACCAATGGGCAGCATTGGGTACCTGCCCTGCCCTGCCCAGGCAGCAGATCCAAAGCACAAAAGATGCAAAAGACCTCAGAATTCATCCCGGTCACTTCCCTGCCAACAGCCAGTCGGATGCATTTCATTGTCTCATGATGGGACTTCCACTGCTTCTCTGGGAAAAAACTCCCACCCATAGCTGAGCTCAGGGACACTTCACCCATGGGCAGTGGAGCAGCTACAAAGCACATGACCAGGGTTGAAATGAGGTTTTGGAGGCAAAACACCGACTGAGCAGGTTGTTGTATTATTTTTTCAAGGTCACCACTGAAGTCTCTGGCAGGCTTATCCTATGGCTGGGAAATTTTACTGTACTTGCAGAAAACAACCAATATTTTTAATTCTGGTGCCCGGCTCCTCGCTGTTTGTGTTGGTTTAACTTCACTGACCCTTAAACACGAAACTGGAGTAACGTGGTGTTGAACTGGATCCCGAGATGGAGATGAATTATGTGTGTAATACAGTAAGTGATTGTGAAACAAACATTCAGCGAGCATCCTGTATGGAAACTCTTTCATCTGCATTGATCATTGACGTCTCTGCTGACAGAAGGTGGCTGTGCCAGCAGCCTGGGATTGCTTTGAAATGTCTCAGAAATATGTCTCCATGCAGTTAAGGTTTTCCGCTGCTAAGAAATATCTTAATGCTAAAGGTTTGTTTACAAGGGGTGGCTGTTTCCACTTGCTGGAGCGTTTAAAAAGTTGTTTTTTCCAACCACAAAGTAGATCTAAACATTAAGTGTTTCTTAAGTTGGGTTTCCAGCTCCTAGACTGCTATAAACATTAACTTTCATTGGTTTAAAACAAAATACAGAAAAAAAAAATGCTGCTTTCGCTCAGACTCTCATAATGTAAAAAAAAAAAAAAAAAAAAGGAGTATATTTAAGGCGGTTTTATTTTTAAAAAGCTCATTGTGCAATGCCTGCACTGGTCCTGTTGTTGAAAACAGTGTCATGGGGACAAAGCACTTCCCTGTTTTCACTGATAGTGCTGGGGATGGGTTTTGGTCCTGTCCCACATTTCCAATCAGGTCACTGGAAATGAATGACCAATAGCAAAATAATTGCTGGTTTGGAGTGGAAAACACAGTGTGGGGAAAATAGTGTGATATGATAACATCACTTAGATCTGCCATGCTGTCACCAAACCCTTCAGCAGCTCTACAGAAAGGACTCTTCTTCATACTCAGGCTTTATTTATTGTGACATTTTTCAAATCTCTGTAAAATAAAGGAAGGTCTGGTGTTGGTGGGAATTAATTCATGACTTGAGCATCCTGAACTGTGCCTGAACTGTGGCTTCAATGTCTGAATGATTAAAGCTGAGTCGACCCTGATCAGTGTTCCTAAGTGTTGAGAGATGCCTTTCCTCATCCAGGAAGGGAGAGACTCCTTTCTACGGATTCACCTGGGACTCAGGTTGCAATAAATCTGCTCATGGACCTCCCATCATTTGATCAAACCCTTGACAGGCCACACTGGTGCTTTGTCTGCTGTCCCCACCCCGCTGTGGGTGTCACCGGGTCTCCTCCTCCAGCTGATAAACCTCTACCATGGTCTTGTTAATGCCACAACAAACAGCCCTGAGCTCAGAGTTGGCACCGCTCCCATCTCCTCTGGGTGGGCCTGTGATGCTCAGATGCCACATTGGCAATTCTCAAAGCAGATTGTGAAAACTCCAGATTTTTTTCCTGTCTGGTGTATCCTCGCTTCCCTTATGGGAAAGTTCAGGAGCTGGAAGCTCTCAGTGAATTGATCTGAAGTTAAAGAACTTCTTTTAAAAATGACTTAGGTAGTGCACATGTTCAAATTCAAATGCCACTTCAATACTTTTGTTCTAAATGTGTTATTCTTATCAAGAAAGTCACACCTCGGAGTGTCAGAAAGCTCCTGGGTATTTCAGGGTGACTCAGAATCTCATTGCTACTAATCTGATCCCCTCTGAACAAAAGAAGGAGCTGCTGATGTCATTGTCTGGTTGAAATGTCAAAATTAAGTGATTTTTAACATTCTGAAAGGAAAAACGTATTTTGTTTCTCGGTTGTTATTTTATGAGGCACTTTTAATGAAAAAAAATGCACAGATCTTTTCCTGATGAAAAGGAAAGCCACTTGAATCTCCAAAACATTTCAGGTGGAAATTGCAGATAGACCCTCACTTTTCTCAAAAATGTGCAAGTACTTCCCAATGCTCGAGCAGCAAGTGTCTGACATTCTTCTCCAGTCACTTCTGTGTTTCCTTTATTGTGTTGGTCATTTAAATGTGAACACAACATCCAAGTTTATCCTGGTCTTTCTCATTTCCCTCACTCACCGTCCAACGATCTCTGGAGCTCTTTGGCCGCTCAGGACCAGAGTAGGGATCTCCCCATCCATGTGGGAGCGGGACAGGGAAGAGTTCAACAGCAGCAAAAAAAGCCTCTTCCTCTAATATTTTCCCTGATATAAATCAGCCCCCAGAGAGCCCAATCTGTGACTGACACAGTTGTGATTCCAGCACAAGGATACCTGGCACAATGTTTGGAAGTCAGGGAAAGTCCATCTCCAGGCCCCCAGGCAGGGATGGTTACAAGAGGACAATGCACGTTCCTGCCCCGAGCAGAATGTCCAGAGCCTTTGGAATGGCACAGCTCAGAAATGGGAACAGGATATGTTTTTCCCCTGGTTTGGGAACAATGTGAGTACTTTCTCACACACTGTCGGTGAAGTACTTTGGCACACCTGTGCTCTTGGACAGCTCTATTATACTGCAAGGTCTCCTACTCAGCTGTTAAGGAGCCTTTTCCTCTCGAAGAACATGGATTGATTACGTGGAAATATGATTTGGTTTTGTATTTGTGCTGGATCGTGGATCAGAAGGAAGTTGCAGCCTGTGCTGGCTCCTGAGCGGAGCTTTCTGCTGCACAGCTCCGAGTGAGAGACCAGCAGGGACAGCTCGGAGATGTTTACACAGCTCCCTTTTTATTTTGGCCCTATTGAATAGGGAAAAAATGTTTACATGCTCCAGAGGATGTTTTACCACTGTCACTTCCGACAGAAATGTCCTCAAGCTTCAAGTGCTGGCAGAGACAAATCACTCCTTGTGTCACTGGCTGGTGTGTCCCAAAGAGGGGACAGATATCGCTGCTCCATGGGCCCATCAACCGTGTCACCAGCTCTGCCTGATCTGAACAAATCCAGCAGCTTCAGGGCATCTGTGTCTTGTTATTCCAGAGGGTGTATTTTGGATGGAGCGCCCAGCCCTGGGCAGTTACAGGAGCTCTCGGACCCTCAGGAGAGCGGGATGAATGTTGCTCCCAGATGCCTCCTGTCCCAGCTGTGGGCTCCTGGTGGGAATCACACCATCAGTCAATGCAGTTGGATTTTTGAATGTGAAATTTAATGGATTCAGAACTAAATCTTTTATTGAAGGTCTGATCTGGCGTGGTCAGGGGACGGGGGACAGCACAGAGAAGCGCTGCTTCTCCCAGAAGTGGATCCTGTGTCACCTCCTGTTTTGAGAGTCACCAGAGGATTCAGCCGGTTTTTCCTTCTTTCCGGATGATTCCTCAGATCCCTCAGTCCCAGGCAGTGCCTTGCTCAGCACTGGTAGAAATAAAAAAGAGTGTAAATTTAGTCCATCATATTTGAGCACCCTGCCTGGGCCAAATTCTCAAATTCCTGAGCTCCAGCAGCCCCAGGTCTATCAGTGTCCCGTAGGTAGGACAGCAGAGCCCTGCAAGAGGCATTTTCCTGAGCTGTAAAACAGGGTGGCTGCACTGGATTGAAAGTTTACCAGTTTCCATCGCCACACAAAGTTAAACAGGGCACAAAAAGCCAGAGAATTGCAACATTTTCCCCATAAATGTCCTTTAAAAATGTTTTCAGCGATCACTTGGCACAGGAACGTAGTTTCCATCAAAAACTGTTGAGGGACAGAATGGTTTCCCTCCTTTCCCTCCACAACCGGGAAGAATAATTTATCCCTGCAAAAAATTATGAGAAATTTTCCAGCTTGGAAACCAAGTTAGAGGCGATACCTGGCCCCTCGTGTGTGCAGGAACACGGGGATGCTGAGGGAGCCCTGTGGGGCACAGGGTCTGTGCTGCAGCCTCGGAACGAGCTGGGAGAAGGAAAATGCAAAAAACACATGAGGCAGCATCACGCACAGGGGCCAGAGCTACCTGTATTTTATAACATCCCCTCTGGTTCCAATTTCATCAGCTTGGCAAACACTCTCCTGGTGGAAATAATTGAGGCCTGAGAGTCGAAAGCGATGGAGGAAATATCTGAGCTATGAAATGTCAGGTCGCTTTCCAAAAGGGTTCCAATCTCCAACCACATCAAGAAGGGTGTCTGAAAAGACAATCAGGACTTTGGTCAATTAAATGTATTTTTTAGTTTTTCTTTTGGTTGGGAATGTGGGGCCAGAGGAATGCCCAGCGTGGTGGAGTGGTTATCCCCCACAACCCCACAGCCCTTGTTTTTCAGCTGCAGGTCTTGTTTTTCCCTCCTGAAGTATTCGTGTTTTATACAAAGCTCCATTCTAAGTGAGCAATTTGCGAGCTTGGGTTTTTTTCATTTTTGTTTTGTATTGGGAAGGTGAAACCTTCAACACTTACCAGCTGAAGCCAAGGAAGCAAAACCTGAGCTGAAGGTAAATACTTGTTCTCCAATTAACTCCTACTAAAAACACATTTCAGCCCGAGATCACAGAGCCTGCTGCACAGGGGGATTAATTTCAGATAAATAGCTGTCACATCTAATGCCCAAATATTTAAATACAGCGGTTCAGAGTCAAAAAGTCATTCCTGAACATGAACCACGAGGCATCATAGATGTCTGACATCCGGATATCAAAGGTGCCAACCACTCCCTCTTCCATGTGATGACTGTTTCTCCTCCCTGAAGAGGCAGGAATTCAGTAGCGAGTCTTTCAGGGTACTTTGAAGCCTCTTAAACTTCATAAAACGAGGGAAAGGAGGATGAATATATTCTTAAATGTACAAAAAGAAAAAAAGAGGCAGTTTTATTTTCCCAGGGGAGTTTAACTATATTAGTTTACATCCTGTGGTATGGATAAATAAACAATCCCTAACCAATTTCAGACTCGCTGCTGTTTTGGCTGGCAGAACCTTTGCTTAGAAAGGCTCTACTGAGGCTGTTCTGAGCTCCCATTTTCTCCTTCCACTGGCTTCCATGCCTCTGGGCTCCCCTTCCATTCACCCTCCGTGCTGATCACTTTCCTTTCATGTTTCCTGGTTTCCTCTGTAGCCTTTCTCTCAGGAGACAAGGTCCTTTCTATCCGTGTTTTTAATTTCCCCCCTCTAACTCTCAACTGCCAAGTTGCCTCTTGTTCTACTTTGCCAAGGAAGTGGTCTCTGTAAAAATTAATATTTATGGATTAGGGATAAATAATGTGTTTAAAATAAGCCCAGAGAGTCCTGCAGGATGGCTCAGGGTTCAAGTCCTTGGAATCTCTGCGGTCACTGACTCCTGGTGACATCCCTGTGCGTCTCCTGTCCTTTGTTTCCCTGTGGCACCAGGTCCTGTCTGTACTATGGACACTGATCATATCTCTCATCACAAATGACATGTTGCTGTCGCTGTGGGTGGCAAAGGACTCCTCTGCTCCAGGTTCTTGTAGTGCTTTAAGTTCCAGAGCTGTGAGAAGCCAGAAAATTTAGTTACTAACATAAGAGCCTTTGGGGTGATTAAAAGCTTAAGTACATTTAAGAAACTTTGGGACTGGCTTGTGCGGGGATGAAGAGCTCTGGACATCATTGAGGAAGGCCCACAATGGCCCCACACCATCCCTGGGCTCATTCCCACCCCCAGAGGCTCTGAGGGTGCCTTCAGCCAGGTGTGGGGTGCTGCACTCTCCTGTTGGGGCTGAAGATCTCTGAGGAATCTTTGGGAACACCATCCTCCATTTCATTGGGCTGCTGGGTTGGCTCACGCATGTCTCATCTCAGCCTCCAGCCCAGGAACAGGACACTTAAGGTCATGTTCTGGAAGTACCTCTACAAATCCACAGGCTGAACCCTCACCCCGACAGGTGCAGCACATCCACACTTGATTTCTTTGCTCGTGTGAATCCAGAAGGGAAGAAAGCCAACTCAGAGACTAAGCTGGGTTGGAAAACGCTGTTTATTCCCTTGAACTGCCTGCGAAGGACACAATAGAACAATGGGCTCGAGGCAATGGAGAGGCAGAGCCCTGAGGTCACCCTCTGCTCTCCCAGCTGGTGCAGCATTGTTCCCTGATGGGAATTTCTGCCCTGGGCTCAGCTCCCCGACCATGTGTTTCCTACCCTGCTTCTCCCTCCCCCAGTCCTTCCGCCTCTTTGTTCCTCCCACAGAGACTGTGGATTATTAATTAAACCCATCTCGGGCTTCTGGGTACCTTTATCTCATAGATAGGGGACTGATGCAAAGAGAAGGAGAGTGACCTTGGGAAAGCCACAATAAGAGGTGACATTGATGCCAGCCCCTGAGTGCAGGGTGGCCTTTGGGGCTCTGTGGGCAGCAGAGGTCCAAGAGCAACACCGGCAAGCACAGCCCTGGTTAGGGAATGTTTATGGGCATCCTGGAATGCCTGAGCCACTGGGATGTGCCAAGACGTCAAGTTTACTGGGATGACACCACTGTGGTTATCATCCCCGTGGGACAGGAGTCAAGGATGTGCTTCATCAGAGCTCGCTGGGCACTGCCCCATTGTGCTGCACTGAGGGATGCAGGACAGGCACCCTCAGGAGGTGTGTGGCTTGCTGGGGTACATGGTGCCACCTCCAACATCTGAGTTCCTGTTGATTCTGCACGACATCTTCTGTGTGGGTGGATAAATCTTCTATCATTACAAATCTAAAAGCAACTATTCTTTTTGTTTTGTTTTTTCCAGTTGCCGGCAAGAATTGTCCACAGGAAAAAAAACAACCCCAAAACAGAAACCAAACCAAAACCCAGAGCAAAAATACCAGATGAAAAGACCTCCAAAACATAACCCATGGTTAGCAGGGGATACAGGGGACTCTTAGGGGCTCATCCCCCTCCATCAGCACTCGCAGGCACAGCTGCACGTTCCTCTGTTTCACTCAGGACTGTGTGTCTTCATCAACATGATTTATTTCAGCAAACAAATCTTTTTGGGTAAGAGACTAACAGGAGATAAGTGGCAGCGGGACTGCAGAAGCTCCCGGGGAGGCACGTGTGGCCAGCAAAGCCAAGTTATTCCTTGGGACCAGGGCCATGAGTGACACAGGGGGGCTCAGGGAGGAACTTGTTATCATTTATGAAATCCCTGACACCCCTCTCCTAAGATAGACATATATATCCACACATACAACACAATCTAATGGCTTTTGCAGGATTCAGGGAGTGATGCTGTTCCAGTTGTCTGAGCTGGCGGCTCCAGTTTGTGGCCATATGGTTGGCTGCGAATTTGACTAATAAAAATGTAGTGAATTTTTTTCTTTCCCCCCCCCCCTTTTTTTTTTTCTGTCGTTCTTCCTGACCCTACTCAGTGCCATAAATACCTGTAAGTAGCAAAGGGTTTATAAATAGCACGGTAGCATCCACTGAGAGCAGACTGGTGTTAAGTCTGACTGGATTGCAGTAACGTGGAGCTGGAGCGGTCTGGGAGAGGAATATGTGGCCAATAAAGATTTGTGAAGCTAAAGTCATTCAGAAAGCTCAACACTAGGCAAAACTGGGCAAAGCAAAATACCAGTCTGCTGCGGGACGAGGTTCTGGAATGGAAACACCTTAAGCCAATATTGCCCCTCTGAGGTAGCACTGAAATTCCATATGAATTTACGGCGTAGCTGACAGCGAGCTGGAGTTACTCCGCGTGTCTGGACGTCTGGGCCAGTCCAATAATAACACCAAAGAGAATTTTCAACATATCCTTTGCTGATCCTGAGACTTTGGACTTGCTTTTTGGAAGCCTTTCGGTTCGACGGTTGTCTACAAATTGTCGGATTCTCAAATGAACATGTTATTCAAAATAGTTCATAAATTTTCTCAGCAATATTCCTTTGGTATGCAGGACCTTTGCAGCTGCAGTGCCAACCAGCAGTTACTCAGCTCCTACGGTAACACTCTGCTTCCCTTACGGGATTGCCTCGGTTACTGTCTGTCCCAGGCATTCAGAAGTCGTGAGTCAATGCCCAAAACTCTGATGATTGGCTTAGAAAACACCATCAGTTTTAGTAAAAACACATCAAAAATTGGGGATTTTGATTTGCTTTCTCGCTCCTGGGTCTGTAAGGGTTTCCACGTCCCATGTGCTGGAAGCCAACCTTCAACACGAAGCACGCGGCAGTTCCCACATAAATTCCACACTTCCAAAAGGTTTTCCCAAGAAGTCTGGTATTCAGTGGGTTTTTAGACTATTGGATTATTTGACTCCTGATACAAGTGCGATACAAAACACTGTTGGGAATTTCCTTATGTGTCTCTTTGGTGCCTGTTCCCTGAGTTTTTTGGATGGTTGGGCTCTCCTTGCAGAACATCCTTCAGCAGAGTCAGCGATAACATCTCACCTCTTGTTCCTCTTGCAAAAGTCCTCTGAGCGGCCTAATAAGAGCCTGAATCTACAGTAGGCAGAGCAATGGCAGCCACACACAGATTGCACTGGCTGGCTTCAAAATAAACTATTTCCAGGAAAAGGCTTTTGAGTGGAAAGATAACCTTTATCTCAGTTATGATTGGGAACAGCAGCGTCAGCACAGGGCTGAACCCACACCAACCAGTCTCCCTTTTGCAGCACAGTCAGGCCTCCCTTTTCTCTTGAAGAATTGAAAAATTTGTAAAGTCTGGAAGGAAAAAAGCCAAGCAGCAAAGCAATGAGAGCTCTGTCGTGTCCCACCAGAACTCAAGAGTCGATTTAGCTACACACAATTCCTTCATTCTCTCACTTCAAAGCATCTCCCCTAAACAAAGCCCTTCTTTTTTCTCTAAACATTTTAATGGACAAGCTTCAGAACATTTTTCAACCAAGGTGTCCAAAATGTCCGTGGTTTATTTCTCTTTTCTACTCTTCTTTTTCCCTCTTTTCCCCTACATTTCCAATCCTTCTCCCTTTCATTTTATTTTTCCATACAACCGAGAAGATAACCACAATTTTCACACCCAATTCCTGAATCTCAGATAATTTTCTTTTTCCTTCACTTCACAAGTCGAATTTTTCTAACTTTTTGAGCAAGTTATCTCACTGAAGGGTGCTGGGTTTATCTATAGGCAATCCAAGCCAGCCCAGACACAGCAGCATGTGCCTAAAGTGCCTTTTCCTTTGCTTCTCAGAACAAATTCCATTTCACTTCTTGCATTAAAGCAGACGGGAAATCATTTGAGCCTTTGGTATATGTCAAACCTCTCCAGTAAGGTAAATGTTTCTCCTACAAATAACGCCTCGCATGTTTGGTCAACTTGGCGACCGCAATATCTATAAGCACCTCAAATGTTAAACAAGGCATGAGCCAGATATATTTACCAGCCAGGAGATTTAAAAGCCATTCTTGACGTCAAGCTGTGAAGATCAAATATTCGGACTTGATGGCTGCCAGTACAATTCCCAACCATTGTCCAGATCCAAACCCCATTGTACTTGCTTTTGTTTTTGGCATCTGAAATAAGTCTTTCACTCAGACCACTGGTGTTCTTAAATAAATAAGTTTCTAGGTCAACTTGCTGATGGATGTTAATATAGCAATAATTTAAATCCAGTGGTGATATCAGCCTCGAATAAGGTATAAATTAATGGCTGTGGTTGCTGTGCAAACATGTAGGGAAAATCTTGGACTTCCGAGCAACTTTCAAGGCAGGTTGGGTTTGTACTGATGATTTCTTTGTGCAGGTTACAGAGTAATTGTAGAGGTGCAGGGCTAGTTCTGACCTCATTACTCAGGCAAGTGACGATGCTTGTGGAGTAAATGTCTATTAAACCAGAACAATGTGTTGTGGCTCTCCACTCATCATCATCAACAAGTACATAAAACCCTGGCTCTGACCTTTCTGGGACAAATACGCCAATTTTCCATATATTGATAATCACTTACGACCTATGGAATTCCAACAGGGAGTGATTATTGTCCCTAATGCTTATGGATTGCTGAATCACACCTGGAGATTCTCTGAAATGCCTTTATGTGGTTAAAAAGGCGACAAACTTCATTTGCATTTACTCAGCTCTGATGGAATTTATGTGAGGACTGTCCCTCTCCATCCTTGTCTTCATCTTTGTTTTGGGAACAAACTTTTCCCCACCCAGCTGCAGGACAGACAACATGTTCTGTGTTGGGAAAGTGGGGAGGTTTTGTTTTGTTGGGCAGTGTTGCAGATGCACTTGGCCTCGTGTCTGTCACCCAAGGAGCTGATGGGATGCTCCAGGCTGTGTCCCCTCCTGACCCCAGTACCCTGGACATCATGGTACCGTGCCCAACAATGGATGCAACTGGTAAATAATCTCATATGGAATAATTACAGCGTGTTCTGAGCGTTATATTTAAAATGCAGAACAAGGAGAAAGGATGAAAGAAGAAAACCTGGCACC
Organism: Pitta sordida; assembly: GCA_013390025.1. Taxonomy (NCBI): domain Eukaryota; kingdom Metazoa; phylum Chordata; class Aves; order Passeriformes; family Pittidae; genus Pitta; species Pitta sordida. The sequence continues at coordinate 296,217 of WEKX01014570.1, read as the reverse complement.
CACCAAACTGCTCAGGATGAACAGGGAGAGAAAAAAAGTACCTGGCTTAGTCATCCTGTGGGTAATCCAGACACCACAGAGCTCTGGAGTGTCTGCCTCTCCCCAAATTTAGTTCCTCAGTCTGATGCTGCTCAGCCTTTACACCCCAGTTCAAGTCTGAGCCGGATGCCCATGATTTAGGACTTGCTGTTTGTCCAGGAACACAAACTGTGTGGAAGGTACAGCGGCACAGACTGCAGCATCCTCTCCTCAAGCCCCTGAAATACAAATTAGCCAGTCTGGTATTTGATCACGGGCTGTTCTTAAAGCACTTTTTTATTCTGCACTTTTATTTTCCATGGCTGTTGCCAAGACAGAGTCTCTCCAGGACCCCCTCCCATCCCATCCCATCTCGTCCAATCCCCTGGTTCTTCGTCCTTGCTTTTCCCTTTTTCTTTTCCAGATCAAACTTTGGCTCCTTCTCCTCCTTCTCTTCCACATTGGCTTTTGTGGCCTGCTTGGGAACTCGTTGTGTTTGGTGTGTGCCCATGAAATCTCTCCTGGCTGGCACTGCCTCGTCCCAGTGTTCCCAGCACTTACTGGGCTGGTGTTTTTTTAATATTAAGCTGTTCTGCCTCACTCCTGGCTATTGGACTGCAATGAAAAAGACTGTGAATTAATGAAATATCTATTGCAGCTGACTTTAAATGATCCTAAAAAAAATAAATGTTAAGTCCTACTAGTTCTGATTAGCTCAATTACCTGCCAGTACAGGCTTCTTCTTTATATTTCCTACTTCTTTGCCCAAGCTATTATTAAATGTCTGAAGGAATTGCCTTCCTCTGCTTTCATTGAGGAAATAATTCCAGTGCCTAATAGCTCTCCCTGGCAGGAAAACTCTTCTTAAAATCTTCTTTTTGCACCTCCTCCCTTCACCCGGACGACACTGAACAATTCCTGTCTGTCCTTGAGGAATATATGTCTTCACATATTCATAGGTAATTATTATTTTTTCCACTTTCACAAGTATTTGGCCACAAAGTGGTTACAGTTCAAAGATCCCAGTCCCAGATACTTTGGGAACATTGCCTCATTATCTGCACTTACCAGCAGAGGAAACACATCCAGTTTCTCATCTTAGCTCCGAAAGTTGGCATCAAACCCAGCTCAGCAGCACTTTGGGCTCCACTCCTGACTCCAGAAGTTCTGGGCTTTGGGAAATGACACCCAATCATGGGCAACATTTGCTTTTCCCTCTCTCCTGCATCCCACAGCCTCAGCCATAATCCAGCCAGACAGGACATCCTTGCTTGGAAATAAAATGTAAAGAGCTGCATTTGCTCCAGGAGACACTGAGCTCTTCTGAAGGGGCTCTCCAGGAGCTTCTGGCTGGCCCTCAGGGAGCAGGGCTGCATCTCTGGGTTTTCCAGGGGTCCTTGGTTTGCCTGGAGTGTCCCCCACCAGCAAATGATGCACCCCATAGAAAGTTTTATTCCTGAAATCTGTTGGAATAGTGCAGTAAGTGCCTTGATGGACGAGCAAATGGATGTGTCCAGTTCATTTTGTCACAGAGACAACGCTCGGAAAAACGAAATAGAAACATCAGATGGAGGTGAAATCTGAGGGAGAGAGAGAGACACTTCACCAGTGGCCCAGGGAAACCACTGCCTCAGGGAATGGAACTAAGCAAACTGCATTACTCCACTCATTTGAGACAACAATTAATTCCTGTGTGTGCCCACACACATCAAAGAAGCTGCTCCCCGGTTTACAGGTGCTGACACAAAGTGTGTCAGCGGGAAGGTTTGGGCAGTGAGTTAGTCCTGGCTTGAGGGACTTTGAGCAGGACCTGAGCAGGGACCTGCCCACATATCACCTCTGTCACCACAGGCCACTGCACAGCTGGATGCAGGGGACCAACCACAGCTGGATACAGGGGACCAACCACAGCTGGATGCAGGGGACCAACCACAGCTGGATACAGGGGACCAACCACAGCTGGATGCAGGGGACCAACCACAGCTGGATACAGGGGACCAACCACAGCTGGATGCAGGGGACCAACCACAGCTGGATACAGGGGACCAGGAGCTGTGTGAAGCGAGAGCACAACTGCCTGATGCTGCTTTAGGGCTTATGACGTGACTCATCCTTTAAAATGGCATTTTAAAGAACCTTAATCTCAGAGAGAAACAAATATGCTTAATTACTGCTTCCACAGGGCTTTTCACCTCACTTTTGAACCAATCAGACATTGTTCTTGTCACTTCTGGGGCCGTGAGGCTCTGTCACCTCCCTGGGCTGTGACGGCAGGGCAGGGCAGGACGTGGCTCCTGTCACAGCAGGTGAGTTGATGGAGACATTCCCACCCAACATCCCTGATCACAAGGATTTATTCGTTAACCAATTTGGGCTCTGCTGCCTCAGCCAGTCTTTCAAAACCCAGAACTCAGTTATTATTTCATAAAGTGCTCTGGAACTAAACTGATTTACGGCGTTCCTGGGGGCTGGGTGGGATGGCTGAGCATCCAGACTCCAGACTGATGGGAATTTAAATGGCTTAGCTTTAAACTCCCCCCAAAATGAAATAAACCGGCCAATGATCTGAATGGAAATTATTTTCTGCCACAATGGCATCAGCAGGAATGCCAAGCTTATCTATTTATAGCCTTATCTGGGTCTAACTAGCCATAAATAGCTGTGTAAAGCACTGCAGTGAGATGTATGTGTGTGTATGTCTTTTCCAGCCACTGAGATGTTAAATCAATTTTATAACAAGTTGCTTTTCCAGCCACTGAGTGGCTGTAAATGTTAAGTGTTTTTACAGGCGATTTTTTCCCCAGCTGCTAAGCAGCTTTAAATGTTATCAAGAAAAAAAGTTGCTTTTCCAGCTGTTCAACCACTCCAAGCATTTTTAATGGATTTTTTTTTTAAACTTGCTAAAACCTATTTATATTTTACTCACAGAGCAAGTGCAAAATTGTCCTGGCTCTCTCTAGGTCTTGTTTTTATTGTAATTTTTTTTTCTTCTTTTTTCAAACCTGTGAATAAAAATTCTTTCTCTGTCTGAGGAAACTTTTAAAAAATTTTTTGTGAAGAGAAGGGGCTTTGCTTTAATGAGTCCAAGATGAACATTGTGAGTTCATCTTAACATTTAGATACCTCAAAAGCACCGTCCTTGTGGTACAGTCAATGGAAACACTGTTCTTGTGGTATGTTCAATGGAAATACTGCACTTGTGGTATTTTCAATGGAAAAAAAATATTATTGTGGCTTTTCCAATTCAGGAAATGCTGGTCGGTCTTTAAACCAGGGGAAAAAGAGGGAGTGGAGGGTGAGAGAGCTAAACTGAGGTGACAGCGAAATGGAAGAATTATTTTATTGTAACGAGGTGGGGAGAGATATACGAAGAGTTTAGGGCAGGAAAGTGGAAAATTCTTGCGGCCCTTGAGGATTCGTAAGAGTGGGAGAAGGAAAATGATCTGGGGTAGTGCTAAGGAAAGGTGTGGGGCAAAGTCGGGAAGGAAGAAAAGAAGAGTCTGAAGGAAAAAAAAAGAAAATAAAAAGCAATGAGACAATGTGGAGATGTGTTAGAATTAAAGGGAATAAAAATGGGAAATCTCAATTAGGAAAAGACACGAGCAATCCCTTGGTTTTTGGGTCCCAAGGTCAAGTATCCAAAGTATTTTTGCATGTCCAGAGAAATTAAAGGGCTTTGCTGTTGGCTTCAGCAGAGTGAAATCCCCCCCAGCTGAGCCCACTGGGGCACGTTTGCTGTGGCCACACGGATTTCCAGAAGTTTGGATCCTCTTGTCCAAGTTCCAGGATCAACCAGGCAAAGTTGATGCTAAAGTGTCATTATTTTCAAGTAGAGCAGGGTAGGAATCCCATTTCTGCCTCTAAACCCACTAAAGTTCAAGAAGGAACATTCAAATTGTAATACTAAGAATCAGAAAAAATAACATGGGGAAAATTTACGTTAATTTTGTTATCTGCCAATTCCTGGGGAAATAGAGGTAGGATTTGGTTCAGACAAGAAATAGTCAAGAAGTTCTTGTCAGTCTGACATTTCCAACTGCTCTACTACCAGTTCAAGCTCTGTGCATCTTCTCCAGCCCACAAAAGTCTCAGTTTTAGGGCAGATTCCATGTGTGTTTTACCTGATAAATTTGCAATAAAGTCACTTTGGCCACGTTCACAACTCTTTGCCTTTGCTTTCTAAGAACTTTGGAGTTATCAAGTTTTACTGGCCAAAAAATGTAGCAGAGAGTGAATTTCAGGATCACAGAGGGAAGTATTTACAGCAAGTGACATTTTGGTTTCCACCAGGAAATATTTGCACCAGATGTTGCTCCCAAATGCCTCCAGTCAGGACTGGAAAAGCCACCACATGGTTCAGCTGACCAGTCACAGGAAAGTAACTCAGAGCAAGTTTTGAAGACTCATAACAAGTCCCTGGAGCAAAGAGTTCAGAAGGATGGTGTTTCTGTAATAAATTTAGATGGTCTGATAAAATCCAAGGGCCCAGCAAAGTCAGTGGGAAGATTTCTTGTCTCTTCAGGAGCTTCTGGCCAATACCACCATGAATGGCCATAAAAAATCCCCAGAATTTGCTTTTAGATCATCCATAAAGAGAAGGGAAAAGGCAGCATGTGGATTAATATCCCAAACACTCTAATCTTCCTGATGAATTATTACAGTTGTAAATCCTGTATCTTTTTTGCCTCATGTCTTTTGCAATTGCTACATAAAACAAGTTAATGACTTGCTTTATCTCCTAGTGAAGTTTTTCCCACTGACAGGAATTTTTTTAGTTTGTGACTTCAACACAGGCATGTTTAAAACTGCAGTTCCCTCCTCAGCCTCGGACCATTGGAATTATTTTGCTGGTGTGACACAGCAAATTGCAATCCCTGCTGCCTGTTGCCTCTCGTGGGAATTTCTGCTGGTGACCTGAACAGTCCTTTGAGGACAGATGGCAAAGGTTGGGGTAAAACATCTTTCTGTTGGCGTTCACTTGGGTCAAATTGGGTTTTGTTTTCTTTCTGATGGTCTGAAAATGTCTCACATCTCTCTATCACTCTTCATGCTCTCCTAGACCCTTAGAAGAAGGTTCTCTAAACCCCCAGGTACAATTTGGACAGGAAAGCAATTCAGATATATGTGTTTACTTCCAATTTTCCTGGTCTATAATTGCTGAGTTTCCTGCAGGGATGGGAGGCTGCCAGCACCTCCTACTTTCTGAAATTGCACAGGTTTCCCTTCAGCAGGTTCCAGAGTCGAGCTGGAACACAGGGAGTGAATCCATCTCTGCACATGTCCATTGATTCTCCCACTTTCTGGTCATGGATGGATTGTGGTCCATGAAATGTGTTGGATACATTTTGGCCTCTTCATTTCACCCCCTTGTTTTAAGGCAAGGTTGTTTCAAAATTATTTTTAGTATTTGTCCAATCTAATGGCAAACTGCTCAAAGAGTGGAGCTTCTCCCACATCCTTTTGAAGAATTTTCCACGGTCTAATAAGATTTCAGCACTTGGAAGTTTATCCCGTTCCTCAGCCTAAACTTTCCTCCACTTCACATTATGCTTTTAGTCCATATGCCCTTTTCACCATCCTAAACAATTCATCTTCTTCTCAGTGTTTACAATCCACAAGATTTCCTTCTGCCTTCCAAGAAGAATTTTCCAATCAGTATTTATAAAATGGAAAAATAAATGACAAACAGAAGGTTCAGTGGGGAAGAACCTCCTGCACTGCAGCAGGCAGATGTTTGTGCAACAACTTTGTGTACTTTAAAACAGGTTCTATTTCTACACCGTGCTGGTGTCCAACTACACCCCCAAAGGTGTTGGACACGTCTTCAATCCAAACAAACTTTGGGATCTAGGGAGCTGCATACCTTCGACTTCCAAAGTAATGCTCTAGTTCAGAAATAACAACAACAACAAAAAAATTAAAACCAAACAAACTCAGGATTCATATTTTTTTATCCTTTCTATTTTGCTATTGTTATTTTTGACTGAGCATGAAATGATTGAGTTTACATGGTCAAGGGCTTGTTTGTCTTGAGTGATGGTGCTTGGGCATCATGTCCATAGAAACAGTTAACCTCCCAGGATGCAGGATCTTTGTTGTGTCTGATGAAGGCAGACTTTCATTAGGCCTTTTACCACCGGCTCTTGGAACTCTTCCACCTCATGCAAGTAAAAAAACCACAAATATTCCTCTACTTATATCAGTACCAGAAGCTGGGAGCATGGAATGCTTCAGAATGCTTTGAACCCCGTAATTGTCTCTTGTAATAATACATTTTTTTACATTCGAACTCGTGAGTTATCAAGGAGGAGGAACGTAGCAAGTTGGTTAAAATAAAGAATTAAATTATGGTCATGGAAAAAAAAAAAAGGAAAAAAAAAGGTACTTTCCACTGTTCTCAAAGGAAAGTGATTTGGGAAAGAATGAATCAGAACGGATCTGTCCTTCTCTGTGTGGCCTCGTGTTGCATTCCATGGAGAGAGGGATGGACAGTGGGAGGGTCACTGGGAGATGGAGCTGAGGGAAAGGTTTCCCTTGCCTTGGAAGTCTCTTGTGCTAAAACACCTTCTGTGAAATAGCAAATGGGTTTGCTGAAGTGTAGGTTTTATATCAATGCCTGTGAGAGAACAGGTCAATGAGCTCTTCTGCGCCTTATCCAAGTGCCCACAATTAATGCAGCTCATTATTCCCTGCTGGCCTGGACCTTCCTGGTGCTGCCTGACCCCAGCTGTGTTCACAAAGAACTAAAATCACTTTTTGCCTCGATTCTGCATCTTAGTTCTGTATTCTGAGATCTAGATTTACAGCTAGCAGCTCTTCTACAGGAAAATATCCAATTCTGTTCAGTTTGGTGATTATAGTTGTGAACACTGTGCTCAGCACTTGGCTTTTGTCCTCTGGGACATCTTCCTCCTAGAGGATGGACATCTTTCCAGCCTAGATGAGATGTAGCATTGTTTTATCACAAAGATTTTCCCAAACTGTATTGCAAAATTAATCTTGAGGGATCGTCTAATAATTGTACCTCAGGAAAGATTTTGGCCATGGGAATCTTAACCCTCCCCATGGCAAAATGTGTTGCCCTCCTGAGAAAGCCCACGATGAAGAAGCCAGAGAGGAAAAACTGTGGTGCAAGGAGGTAAAAAAAAAATAAAAAGACATCTTTCAGAAGCTGGTTCAAGTCATTGTTAGTACCCTGTCATTTGTTAGTATCCCAAATCCACAAAATACATAAGAGAATGAAAAACAAAACCAAAAATGAAACCTAGTGATGTTATAAAAGACTTTACAGCGCAATAATTTTGGACTAAATTAAAGGAGTATTTGCATCTGGAAAAATGTGGATGAAAACAGAGTATTATTTTTTCTAGACTGATTTGATTATGTTTTCTGGGCTGAGACATCAGTGTCCAAAACAAAATGAGAATCTCTGAGCCCTTTGGTTGTCAAATTATCTGGAGCTGGAGGTTAACACGGTTCAGTAAAACGGAGGTGGCTGAATTGACTGGTCCCCTTTGGTGCTGCACAAACACAACCAGGTGTAAATTCTGTTTTGAAGAGTTTAGACATTCAGACACTACAGCAGATCCCATTGCAAGAAAACTTCAGGTTTGGTTGGGTCTCATGCACACATGACCCCAGGTTATCTTTGGAGGGGGAATCTGACATCAATGAGCCAATTCCTCTCAATTCTGGCCATAATTTCACATCAAAGCAGCTAAAGAGGGCAGGGGGTAGCTGGATGTGAGGAGGAGCTGAGGAGTGACAATGAAGGAGGACAAGGTTACACATATCATGATAAGAAGGGTTTTCCAACTCAAACCATTCTGTGATTTAAACTTGGTGAGAACGTTGCCTCTTTGATGTTTCACCCTCAATGTCCCCTCGGGAAAAGCGTCTCTGATTTGCTCAGGGAGAAATCCAAGCACTGCCTTTCTGCTGCCATTTGGGATGTGCCTTGGGGAGCCCAAACTGTGGGATCGGGGCTGGCTGGATCAGCAGCATCTCCGTGACTCCATGGCAGAGGATCAGAGCACCCAGAACTCTTTGATCCAAGCGTCCTTCGCCTGGTGCTTCTCACTGTGGATTAACCAGGAACCAAATCCTTTGTTTCCAGGCTGCCTTTGCTATCAAGAGCACGGCCAGATAAGGGAGAAAAAAAGCCACTTCTGTAACTGTTTTATGTCGAAAGTGCCTGTTTTGGTTTTACAGTCTCACAAGGCAATAACTCACTGTCACATTTATCGGCCTGTCAGAGCCACACAGCAAGAGCACAAAGTGTGCCAGGCCTTGTGGAGGAACAAGAGCTCTCCCCCTCACAAACCCGGGGAAAACAAAACCAAAGTACCCCCAAGATCTGCGGGGAGCACAGAAGAATCATCAGAGATAACTTTGCATCTCTCCTGGTGGGAGCCATGGAGAGCCGGGCCCCGTGGGACGCGCAGGGTCCTGCCCACGAGGGGAGCAGCACATTTGCCTCCTCTTGGACACTTTATCTTCCTTATTTATCCTCCTTATTTATCTGCCTTAATCACCCACAATAAAGCTGCACAAAGTGTGTGTGGGTTTTCAAGTCACATCCCAATTTCTCTACAAGGATCTTCTGCCTGTGGGAACATCCAGCATCGGTTCCTGCTCATCCACGACTTCCCTGCCCACAGACAGTGGAAGTTTTCTGTGTTTTCCTGCATCAACAATGGCCTTGGGAACTCACACAACCTTTCATTTCCACCCTTTTATTTGGAAATCACTTTCCTTTAAGAATTTTGCTATTTAATAAATGGGTTGTGATGTCAAACTCTTTAATAAGAGCTGTGCTTTTTCCTCTGCAGTTTTGCTTTTATTCTAAACAATATTTTATTTTTTTTCCTAAACAGATACAATTTTGAGGGGATTAAAAAAAATAACAAACCAAAAAAAAAAAAAAAAGCCAAACATGACCAGAAAAGACCTTATTTGTTATGGAAAAATTATAACAAAGATTTTCTGTGGTTTATTTTTCTCTTTGCTCTTCCTGTTGTTGGTAATAAAAGAATTTTTATTGTTCTTTGGTGGTAATCCTAGCTTTATGTTGAAAATCAGAAAGGATTTTTTCCTCTTTTTGTTTTTTTTTTCTTCTCTTCTCTGTTTTTGGTTTGGTTCTCTGGTTTGTAGCCTGGATGGAACTAAACCAAGCATTGAAAAATCTTGCCACACACGGGCAGCAATGGCTCAGCTCCTGAGCTGCTTGGGCAGGATGCTGCTTCCCAAAATGCTTCTTCACATCCAATGGTTTAGAGCGAATGAGGAGAATCTGCTCCACAATACGTGGAATATTCTGATCTGGGTTATACATCCATAAGTAGAAAGCAAAATCCCAGAATTTAGAAGATTAAGGTCAGGTTTTCCCCCTAAATGACACCACAAGGGATGAAGCTCCAAGGATGAACCAAGGGTGGCTGAAGTTTCTGCACCAACATCTCCTCCCAGATAGAAATAGCTTTTGTAGAGATTTATTTTGGAGCATTAGGCTGTATTCAGTTTATTTTGTTTCCTTTTTTCCTTCCCTCTTGGTGGTGGTGGAAAGCAAGAAATGGTTGGAATTTTTGCTTCTGCAAAACTGGAAAATTAAATTTGATTTTTAATATGAAAAGTACCAGCAGCTGAAACGTTATAATTTCAAAACTAATTTAACTGATACACTGCCTAAGTAAAATCATGTGCTGATCACGATAACCTTTGTTTTCCTTCTCCCACAGAAGTTGTCCTGCCAATATTTATGCAAAATAAGCCTAAACTTGGATCACTGCCTCTTTTTAAAAATAAAAATAAAAAAAAATCCCATCCTTAACTCATGAAAACATTACACGAAGACAAACCAAGAGCAAAACAAAGAGAGGCAAAGCAAGAAAAGCTTCTCCCCCTCCTGTTAAGAATGACGATATCCCAGAGGAGTGGGGGAGAGTGATGGTGTTTGTCCATGGTGGGATGTGCCATGGCCATCCGTGGGAGCCCTTCCATCCCTTCTCCACAACATCCCAACACCTCCCCGCTCAGCCCAGCACCAGGAGCTCAGGACAAGAGCTGAGGAACAGGAGGGAGGTGGCTCATGGCTCTGGAAAGTCCTTTTCCACTTGCCTTTACCCTTTTCCATGATAATGCCGAGAGGAAACAATTACAACTAATGTCTCTTTTCTTGTAACTGACTCTACGGCTTTGTGACATGATGGCTCTGGCAAGACTTGGAGAGACATCAGGCTCATAAAACGTCCTGAAATATCAGGTTTGAAAGTGAATTCATTTGGAGCCATACTCTTTTGCCAGAAAAGGGAATTTAAATTTTTTTTTTATTTTGTTTTTGCTGCAAGTGTTTGTCCATTTTCAGACGAGCGGAATAACACAGCAGCCCCAGAAAAGCTTCTGGAAATTATCAATATCCAGTTTGCCACTTGAGCCTTCTCATTCACCCTGCAAACGAGCTATGTAAATATACCTTCAGTGGGGGGAAGAAGGGCAGGAAGGCTCAGCCTCTGCTCTTCCCTCCTCCTGCCCCTTCCCGAGGAGCCCTTGGAAATCACAGAGGTTTTGCTGCCTGTTGCAACCAACAGCAGCCCCTAAAGTGGCGCAAATCATGTTTCCATTGCTCACTATTCCAGATTGAGAGTGTATTTTTCTTGGAGCATTCTTAACCTTTGGGATCTTTTCATGTTCTTTAGCCATTGTGTTTGCTTCTTCCTTGTTTTCTTATAGGGAAAGCTGAAATGACTTACAATTAAAATCTTTTTTTAACAGCTTTCTCCTGTTCCTCTGGCAAAACAAATTTTGGACTGTTGGAATGATTCAGCGCCGCTTACTCCTTCCTCAAATAGTTTTCCCCTTCTTCCAAGAAATCCTGCTCATTTTGGATCTGATCATTTGCTTGTGTAAGGAGGGACACCTCCAGGGTCTTAAACAGAACTGGAGAGATCTGCACCAGCTGAAAATTTTCATTGTTAACTCAATTATTTATGCCAGGCCAGAATCTTTCAGTGCCACTTGTTTGCTTTGAAATTTCGCAGGATCAAAATTTGGTGGTTCATGGAGGTGGAACTGTTTGTTTGGAAATTTTGCAGGATCCTCTGGTGGTTCATGGCGGTGGAACTGTTTGTTTTGGAATTTTGCAGGATGGACTGGTGGTTCATGGGGCTGGAACTGGGACCAGAACCTGGTTAAATAGCAGGAGGTGCAACCACCCAGTCAGGCTGGGACTGGAGGTTGGTCAGAGCCACAGATTGTTGGTGTGACCCACAGTGCAAATGTTTGAAGACTCTGGGTTTAGGAGCCGGGTTTTACCTGGCCTGGTAACGGAACAAGTCCATGACACTCCCAGGGGAAGGCAGAAGGGCTTTGCTGTCATCTCAGCTCCCTGTTGGATGCACAGATCACCTGCCAGTGCTGAAGGTTTTCCAAATGCAAGTCTGGACTCCTCACCCACCTCAACCTGAGCAGTGACCCCTGTACAAAACCAGCTCCAAGGAGCCCAGTCCTCAGCAGCATCACCTGCCATGACCCACCCTCACCCCCAAACTCCACCTCTGCAGTGCAATAGGCTTGATCATTTTCCTCAATGAGTGTGTTTACTCTGCAGACAGACACAGAAATCACACCAGCTGAGAGCCAAGCAAGCACATGACAAATACGGTGCTTTTAAAGGTTGGTTGTTGTTCTTTTTAATGAGAGAAAAGCAAGGGGATGGGGTTGGACATTTATGATGTGCAAAAGAGGTTGTAACCACAGAAAAATCTGCCTCCAAAAGCCAAATATTATTCATTTTGGTGGAATGCACCGTTAAAATAGCTCAGCCTTTCAGGAAGAGGGACGCTTATGTAAACCATCTCATTTACTTCCCTTTGAACAGGCAACCTTAGGAATCTCTGTGTACATGTGATGTCTTCCTACAGGCTTCTAAGTGTTCACTTGATCAGTTTTGGCCTCCATCACACTCATACAGAACATTTAAGCAGAGGAGTAAGCACAGAGGAAGGCAAGGGTTTAAGCCAAGACAATTTACTGGTGCCATTGATCAGGATCAACAAATCCCAGTGCTTTATTAAGAGTCAGTAATTCCCTGATCCATCACTTACTGAATTGGAAAAGGGCTCAACAGGGTTGAAAAGTCAACTTCTCTCCCATGCCAGAGCTGGGAAACACCTGCCATGAGCAGTAAGTCCATCAGAAAGGATGATTGAAGTACTGGCATGTCTTCAAATTCAGAGTTTCTTTAATCAATGACTAACTCTGAAATTTCACGTTAAAGTTCAACAGATGACACTGAAGAGCTCAATCCTGTGGGTATTTATGATGAGAATTTCAGCTTTCTAAGGATCCTTAGCAGGATTAAGGATGGCCTTGCACACATTCACCTCAGTGACAAATTTCTCTCACACTGGTCCCTGCAGGACCTTCTCTCATGTTGTGCAGCCCCTGTTGTCCTTCAGTACCACCACTCAGATGACATTTAGTGACATCCACGAAGATCAATGTTACTCTTTTGCCTGTTTCCCCTTGTCATCCGCAGGATCACCCAAACACAACACCCCATCCATTCCCCAACATTTCCAGTACCAAATTCTGGCTGGATGTTGCTTTACCTGGAACTAATTGTCATTTTCCATAAAGCTATTTAATAACTGCCCTGTCTGCAGGTGTCCCCAAAGCTCAGTTAAATTAGCCTAAAGTCACCTTAAATCAGCTCCCAAACCAACTCAATATTCCACCTCAGCCTCCTGGAAAAGGGCATGGCCAGGGGGTGGTCATGGGGGAGGAAAATGGCTCCAAACCACCCAAAATCCCCTTCAGTTGTCCCCAAACAAAGTTTGGCCACTGAGTATAAATTCGTATTTCTTTTATAGTCTGAATCCTGCAGAACACTTCAAATATCTGGGTGTGCTGTTCCAAGGGGGATCCTCCTGGTCTTTCTCTCATCCAAACCTTCCTTTTGTCCTCTGTTTTCCAGAACGAGGCTCATTTTCATGGAATCTTGGAATGGTTTGGGATGGAAGGAACCTTAAAGCCCATCCACCTCCTGTCATGGGCAGGGACACCTTTCACCAGACCCAGCCTTGAACATTTCCAGGGATAGGGTGGAGTTTATTTCATTCCCATTATTAATGGAAGGATGTTGAGCTCTCCTGGATAAGGATGTTCTCAGGAATGACTTTGCTGCTTCTACCCTGCAGCCAGGAAACTGCATTTTGAAAAGTCAGCAAGAGTCACACACAGATTAAATATTCATGTTTCTCTTTTTCATCCTTTCATTTTTGTCCCATGTAGTTTAAGGGGGAGAAAAAAAGACTGAAAATATGATCACTTAATTGAATATTTAATCTGAGAGAGCTCGGGAACATTTCAAATAGAGGTCAAACAACTTGGGGTGATTTCTGTAAACATCTTGTTGTTAATTTTCATATTTCAGCTTCTCTTCTCTCACCACTTTCTGTCCCCATCAATTAGATTTTATTTTATTTTTTTAAAATTTTCTGGGAGTGGATGAAAGGCTGTGGCTGCTTTTCTTGGCCTAAGGAAAAGTTCTCTGTGTGCAGTAAAACTGCTCCCTGCCATTATCACCCTGGGAGTCAGACACATAAACCCTGGGTTTATCCACGGAATAAAGGAGAAGAGGAAATGCTTATAAACTTATCATAATTGGTGAAAAATGCTGAATTCAATAGGTGACCTTCACTGCTATGAGTGGAAGTGGAGTGGAACTATGTTGATTTATACCATTTAAGGTTTTACTCACAGAAAAGAGGAGAAAAACATAAATCGCTCAGTGTTTTCCAGGGGGGAAAGAAAGAAAAAAAGTAATTTCTCACTCTGAAATCCAGTTTTAAGGAAAAAGGGGTGCAGAAAACACAAGTTCAGGGTTTAAAAAATGGCAACAGTCCAGCACAGGGGAGTTCTGAGGTGACTTTTATGATTAAACTCACGGTTACATCGCCCTGAAGTTTATTCTCACACAGAGTTTTCCGGGAAATTTTTTAGATTTAAAAACAAAAAGGTACAACTGGCAATACTTAAGGTGTTACATTTAAGAGGATTTAAGATGAGCAAAACTCTCACTGAAAGGATGAGTTTCAGACAAGACCTGGAGAAAACGAGCCTCAACCCTCCACAGAGGTTGGTGGGAACAGGTCCCTCAGTAGTGACAATAAGCCATTAATTGGCTTAATTTAGAGGTATCCACACTACAGGGGATTTAGGCAGTAGAAATGGAGTTATCTCAATTTTTTGTGGGGTCTGTATGACATTTAACCCATTATTGGCTCTTCATTGATGTAAACTCATGAACACATTCATCCACCTCACCTGAAATGATGTTGGAAGCAGAAAGACACAAATCCCAGTTTCTGCAACAAGAACCTTCTCAAGGGTTCAGTTGTGCCGTGACTTGTGCAGAACCCTCTTGTCCAGCAAATGGAGGGATATCTGCAGTCTGATGACGGTGGAAAAGGGCTTTGATAAACACCAAACCCCGTCATTATCTCATTTTGGTGTGCTCTACATTTTTCCCAAGCAAAGTCAATGGAAAATTCACGTAGGAAACCGAAGTTTTCTACAAAAGAGAACCCACAGATTGATTTTTGTTTTTAATTTTCACTTTTCTTAATATGCTAATGGAGGGATACAGTTACTTCCTTGAGAAATACATGACAGGGGAAAGAATAGGGGGATAAAAGGAAAATTTTCCTCAAATCTACCGATGTCAAACCAATTTTCCCAGGGAAAGAATAAATCCTACCGTCAATCTCTCTTATGTCCTGTGGGATCCCTTCAGGTCCTGGAAGGCCACAATTAGGTCACCCCAAAGCTTCTCTTGTCCAGGCTGAACAATCCCAATGCTCTCAGCCTTTCCTCACAGCAGAGCTGCTCCTGATCAACTTGGTGGCCCTTCTCTGAACTCACTTCAACAGATCAAAGCTGGTCTTTAAAACTCAATCAAAACACGAAACCTTTAGTCTAAATGAAACCAGTATTCACAGAATAGGTTGTGTTGGAAAGGACCTGGAAGCCCATCTAGTTCAGGGACACCTTCCACCAGATCAGGTTGCTCGGATCAAACTCACAACAAACTCTTTTTCATATCAAGTTCAACTCAGGACCCAGAAATGCCTTAAGATCAACTCAAATCCCTGCAGTCACTATAACACTGGTGTCAGTGTGTTTTACAGTGTTGCTGGAGGGTGACTCAGCCATTCTCACATATCCCTGAGTCAGTTCTCTGGGGATGTTCTGGTTCCCTCCCCCGTGATCTGTTCACCTCCAGGATCAGTGAGGCACAAAAATGTGGGGTTTGATGCTGTGACAACACCCACAAATTACAACCCAACAACTACCACAGGCCTGGACTCACTTCTGTGGAGGGTAACAAACACAGGGCTCCCTTGCTAAGAAAATGAACGCTTTGTCATTTTTTGGTCTAGTGGTGCCCAGGGTTTCTATCTCGTTGGAACTGCTCTATGGAAATTGTTGGGAAATGCCAACTTTCCGTGTTGTAATTTGCTGATAGAAGTGTCACTGAAATGTGCCTGGAGTTCAAGAGAACAAACATGAGGAGCAAGAAAAAAATGGCATCCTCTCCAAAATGAGCCAATTACAGGAATTCTACCTGATTCCCATCAGGCTACTGGGAATTTTAGGTAGAACTGGGCTCAGGCTCCTTTTGGAGATTACCCAGGGTGGATAATCCCTCCTTGGCCTGGTCCTTCCCACCCAGATCTCATAGTCATGGAACAAAAAGGCATCACTAAGTTGCCCCTATCACAGAGGAGCAGCAAAGGTTTCAAGCACCCAGGATGTTCATTTGGAATGTCGTGGCTGTCCTGTGTCCTTCTGTCAGCTGAAATCAAGTAAGGTTTATTGAAACATCTAATAATCATCACTTATTGACTGCCCAGCTCTTATTCCTGTTTAATGCTCACTTAAAACAAAAGGACTTTTCTCTAGAGCTGGTTTTGTCTAAACTACTTCTGGTGAGCAACCAGGTTTTGAACTTTTCTCCTGTTGATGTAAAAACAAGTGTCTGCCTCTGAAAAATCGGGAATTTTTACTAGAGACTTCGGGCAAAAAGCAAAACTATTTTGGCTCCCAACCAAAAACTTTAAGCTTAAAATGGCAAACCTCTCATTTTCAGCCAAACAATGAAAACGTTGGTTTTGGCTGGACATTTTTGGTTTTTCAACTGAAGTGATCTTTCCCTCTCGGTCAAAAATTTTCCATGAGGTGAGGAATAAACATTCTGGGTAAAAGCCTGGTGTAACTGGAAGGGAAGAGGAAAGGGAGAGATAAGGAATAAAAACAGTTTATCACAACCATCATGAAGCTCCTGTTACCAAGGTCTGTTACAAGGCACTGCACCAGTCTGGTAAAGAAACCCTGAAACCTATAGCCTGGGGTATTTATAGCCTCATTCACGGTCACTGGATGTTCTATAAACAAATTTATAGAACTGTTTTTCTCTCAGTTGTTTCCTTTTTTAGAGTATTATCACCAGGAAAAGCACTTGCAGACTGTTCTACCTGGACAGAGTTTCCATGGCTGTCCTGATGATCTCAGCTGCTACTCAGGCAATAAAAAGTCCCAGTTGCTTGTGAGTGACTTTATAAGTCACAGAAATCCCAAACCCTGTGCAGGAATCCAGCAGGCAGAGGAGATGCTCTGTTACCTCTTTTCCTGTGGGGAGAACAGAGTGTGTTTGGAGATGGAAAAACCATTTCAGAGCGAGGTTTGAGCATCCAGGCACCAACCAGGGTGCGCATAGGTTGTCCCGGGACTCGATGGTCCCTGTGGGTCTCTTCCAACTCAACATATTCTGGGATTCTGGGACTCCCCAGCACAGGTGGGGGTCTCTGAATTGGTTCCTCTTGCAGGAGCAACATCCTCTTGCAAACCATCCTCTGTTGTGTCCTGACGTGTTTCGGCCAGGAACGGAATGAGCAACCCCTGCCAAGGGAACAAGATAGGAAAAGGTGGGAGGATGTGGCTCCTCCAGGTTAGCAGAGGGAGAAAGGACAAGGTGTCCTGCAGCCAAGATGAGGCCTGGAGTGAAGCTCTTGCTGATGGGCCATACCTGGTTTATTTAATTGTCTTTTAGTTTTCTGGCTAATCTTTGGCTCTAAAGGTTGTGTCTCTGCACAGCACAGAATCCAGTGCTGGGCTACAGAGTCAGCTGGGCAGTGCCAACAGAAGAGAGAGTTCTCCTATGTCACTGGTGATATCCTGGTTTTTTCCCCTCTCTTTTTGCACGAAATTCTCCATCCTTCATTCAAGTGCTGCTTCTTGTATCACACATAACTGACTTAACACTTACGAACACATAACACAGTCCTGCCTACTTGGGAGGACAAAGATGAACTAAACTGCCAATAACTGATGCTTTCCCCCCTCCCCTCCTCCCCTCCCCAATTTTCGTGCAGAATCCTCCAGCAGAGGCAATTTTTTAATCACCGTTTGTTAGAATGTTTCCCAACATAAAGCGGCTTTCAGGACGTGACGCAAACCAGCGTTTCAAAGCCACAGATATTTCTAGTTAATCTAAAAGATTAAGCACCTCGCAGCCGCTGGGAAGTGCTCCTTGGAACTACAGCATTATGGCCTTGGATAAAGCTGGTTTTATAATCCCGCTTAGTCTGCAGTGAGCCGGATAAAAAAGAGCCCCATGGTTGGAGAACAAAGGCCAGAAAAGCAGTATTTAGGCAAAGGGAGGGAAACAGGAGCACGTATTTTCCACAGGAAGGTGGCAAAGGCTGTTAAATCGTGTTAGGGACAGAACATAATCCCCAGCTGCCCTTTGCAGTGACCCTTCCCAGAGTCACCTTCCCCCCAAAAGGCCCTTGCAGAGAGCCAGGGCTGATCCCACAGGGGAGGAAGGATGAGGATGGGGAGGAAGGAGAGCTCAGGGGGCTGGGCTGGAGGTGTCCACCCCAGCTGCCCCTCCAGGGACCCTCTGGGCAGCCACACACGGATCTGGATGTGCAGCAGCGCTCCGAGCTCAAGGAGTGGGGAGGGGAGCCAAGGCACTGCTGAGGGGAAAAATAAATGATTCTTATCTACCTCCTCACCTTGGGGAGAGAACCAAGAACAGGGGAAAACAAGCTGATTACCAGGAATCCCAGCACTGAAACACGGGCGCATTTGCTCCCAGCAGGAATCCGGCGTGGCACCTCTCCGAGGGAAGGGTGAAGAGCTCTCTGTGTCCTGCACTAAGAAACCCTCCATTCTACAGAGTTTTCATGTGATTTACGTGAAGTTTTTATGTTTAAAGCTCAAGTTTAAAGTGCATGAGATCATTCATTACATCATCAGTTTATCTGCAGGGTTACTAAAGTGCTGCTTAGATGACAAGAACTGGAAGTATTTGAGGCAACCAAGGATTTTAGGAAAGACTTGTACAGGGAACACTTGCCTGTATGAATAGCTGCGAATGGTGTGAAACAAATTAGTGCTGAATCTGTCTGTAAATCCAGTATTTCCTGTGGTTCTGAAGGAGAATGACTATTCTCAGTATTTCTGAAGATGTGCAGCTAAAACATAAGTTACTGACTCCAATGACTGGGCAAGATTCCCTTGCCTGCGTTTTGCAGATCATCAGATCAGCAGGTCACAATGGCCTTACATTCTGAAGAAGTTGTGAACAAACAAGTTGGGCTCTGGATCTGCACATGCAAACAAACATTTCACAGCTATCCCACAAAGAGAAACGATTTGGAATTGCAGATCTTCCTGCTATATGGCCTTTGTCTATTTTCAACGCAGGAATTTTGGCAGTGAAGGCAGGCTGGAAGCATTGGATGTACCAAAGTTAGCTCCTACTCACCCTGAGTGAGAATATCAAAATAATAAGCCTGCCACAAACTTCATGGCAGCAGAATTCAGCAACACAGAAAGGAAGCTTTCGGAAAACAAAGCGACTCCTGAAACTCATTACAACGAGACACAAATTACTCCTGCTATTATTATCATCATCTAGTGCCTATAAGCTGCTCTGGTGAATAAGAACTCTCATGCCTTGTACAAATAAAAGGATAAGAGATCATTGTCATCACAGATTTAGTGGATTAAGAGAATGATATGTGCATAATGAATCTCTTTAAATAGAATTTTTGCATGATTTTTTAAAGCCAGCTAGAACTTGTATCGCACATGGCTTGAGCTGACCACTGATTAGTTTATACTTCAGAAAAACCTCACTTATATAATTTAAATCTCCCTTACATGACTGTTTTTAAAGATCTGGTAGGGTTTGCCTTGGGAAACAGGAATTGCAATATAGGAGCAGAGCCTGGATTGACACTGGGCTACATGAGGAGGTGAGAGAAGAGCAAAGACTTCCAGGCTGGAGGGATGTCTGTTGGAGGGGAACATACTTAGAAAATTATGGCACTGAACAAATTTCCAGCTTTTCTGGGAGCACTTTCTATAATGAACAAGTGTCAATGACAAGTATAAAATCATTCTGTTGTTTTGAAAACCACGAGACTTAAATAAACAAACCACTATTTTTACCAGAAGAGATTTTGACTCTCTGTCCCACAGGAAGAAGATTTCTTTCCACTGATGTTTAGCAGAAGACAAAAAACCCCAAACCCTTGAAGGCCAGTAGATACTGAACCAAATAAAAGCATAAGAACTGACTCCACCAAAGGTGAATATTCCGGGAAGGTCTTTGCACATTATCCTGCTCCTGATGCCAAAAATTGAGCGCAGACAAGAGCACCTGAGTGTCTCTTCTGACTCAAAAATCTACTGTGGGACTGTGATAAAGAAGGAAAGAGTCAACTCTTGTCATTGACCAGAAACTTGGGCATGTTGGGAAACCTGGAGCCAATTTCTGCACTGAAACCACCTGAGCTAACGTTGCAGAAAACTTTGGGACGTATTTTTTCCTTTTATTCTTCTCATTAAAAAGTTTGTAGCAACTACATAACCAAAAAATGCCAACTCAGCACTGGAAGTCTCTCCCCTTTCTGCCCAGACACTCTTCTCTCTCCATTGCCTGAGAGGAAAACTGTCACTGCTGGTGTTAAAGGGGTGGGATCCAACTTCAGCAGAGCTCACACAAGCCAGTACAATTACTAGAGCCTCCATATTTTCCCAATAACGAATCTCCCTAATTCAGAAGATGTGCCCTGCCTGGGAAACAATGCGAGGTTGAACGAGGACAGAGCGAAGAATGACATGTCATAAAAGCCTGATGTTCCTGAGTGCCAGCAGAACCCTTCCCTTCGGATGGGTGCTCTTGGGTAGCTAATTGGAGGCATTTGGAGCATTTGGTGGACAGCTGTTCTGCTCCCAGAGCGATGGCAAGCGTTGTCAAGCTCAAACCACAAAAATGAGCTGATGATGCCATTTGGAAGCCATGTTCAGAGAACTTACCTCCTCTGACTACGTTGCTGGTTTTTAGGAACAGAGCTCAGCTTTTTTTATTTTTACCCTCTCCCTTCCCTGCTGCTTTTCCTTTTGTACTTCTCTGAGCAACCGAATCTTGCCAGAGCCGCAGAGGCAAAGCTGGCTCTGGAGAAGGGTGGAAGAGCAGCTCCAACCACCTGGAGTGGTGGCAGTAGAGGGACAGAGGGAGGAAAAAGAGGGTTTTTTACTGCCACAACTTTCTTCTTTTGCTAGAGAATCTGCACCTGGGAGCAGTTAAAGAGCACATGCAGCACAGGATGTACTTTGGTGGAGTGTTCCAGTGCCAGGCACTGGCTCCTCTGAGAGTTGTCCAACAGGAGGGATAAGAGTCAGAGAAGGTTTTCCCAAGGTCGTTTGTTCCTGTTAACTCTTAACCTGTTTACTGTTAACTGTTTACTGATCTTCTCCAGATAGTGGATGCAAATTTACTCGAACTGCCCCAAAGAGATTCATTAAACTAAAAATCCCGGCTCATGTAAGAGGATGGAAGGAGAGGGTGTTTCGTTCAAAGGTAACACATGAGACAGGAACACAACCATGAGGCTCCTTGGGATCAGTCCTCAAACTAATCTGATCTGAAAATTTTCATTAAAGATGTTGAGCTTTTTAAAAAAGTTGGGGTTGAAATGTAGATGTAGGAGGAGGGAAATGCCAAAGGGGAAGAGTCAAGCAGTCCCAAGGGGTTGAGTAATGACAGTGAAATGGAAATTTAATAACACACACGGTGGCAATATCAAGATTTTCTGCTACATGTTCAGAATGCAACACACAGAATAAAGGGAAAAGGGGAAGATGTGGTTATGAGCAGAGGAAAAAGATGAATCCAGCCCTGGAATATATCAGAGGAGATATCCATAGACACAAAATTATTGCTGTGGTGTTACTGTAGATCAGTCTTTCTAACTGAAAGACTCTTTCTTTTCCCATATAGGAATTTCTTTGAAATCCTGCATATTTCTTTTCATTCAGTGGAATGGAGCATCCAGCATTAAATTAGCACCAAAAATGGGATGCATCAGTAGTTCTTTAACTAAATATTGATACCTTTAAAACGCTTCTTTGGCAAGTGTAAGAATGCACAACTGACTTCCCAAGAAGAAACCATGTTATTTCCTTTCCTTCCTTTTTTTTCCCCCCTGGTATTTCTCAATAACTTATTAAAGTGATGTTTAACATGTGCCTGCTGTGCAGAGCACACTCACTTGCCTATTTTTCACTTCCTTTTCACATCATTCTTAATGGGCCTTTAAGGACATCTCAGTATTCCCGTGGTGTTATTTATGGCTCTGACATCATCCCTCAAGGTGAACAGCACTTTGCTGGGGAGTATTTACTTTTTCATAGTAAATCTGCCTGCTGCTTTCTATAAAAACAGGAAAACAGCTGCAACTTTTATAGGTGAAGAGGAAGGTTTCTCCTTTTTCTTCACGTCCATTTCGTCACGGGGAGGTTAAAAGTGGTCCTGGGGGGGGGAGGGAGAGGCACAAAGTGTGAGGGTGGTCTTTCATGGCTGAATTTTATCTGTAATCCTTGAGCTGACGTTAAAGAAAATGCAGAAAGCCACACCAGATGTTTTTATTATCGTTCATTACCTACATGAATGCAACATGGGCAGGCACAGGAGGGAATACAGGAGGAAAAAAAGTGCCCTTGGCTCATGGGACCAGATTTTTCTTTACAGACATCTTTTTAATTAGTTTAGTGTGTGTTTAATGTCTTTGGATTAATTAATGTTGAGTCAAACATTTAGAAACACAGTCAAATGAAGAAATGGGCAAATGGCTGCTGTGATCTGAAGACCTGCTCTCATTAATGTTGAGACTAATGAGGTTTAAATTACATTCAGCTCAGCCAAAATGTAGGGACCAGGATTCCAAATGCAAAGCAGGTACCAACACAGGTTCTCATTTGGAAAAGACACATTCAGATTCCTCTGAGGTGTCTGGAATATTGGAGGGAGAGGATGAGAGACCTTGGATTCTGCCCCAACACTTCATGTAATTTGGGAAAGAGTCTCTCAGTGACACACTTGGATCAGTGTCTGCAGGTGACACTTCGAGAGCCATGAGAGAGACCAAAGCATTTGGCACCAAGTCATGGAATTCTTGTTATCTGGGGCAGTTGCTGAGAGGCTGGAACAGAACTGGTGTGGCAGGGTAATAAAAATCTGAACTTGGGTTTTGGGGGAGCTGAACTGGAAGTGCAAGAACAACGAGTAAAAACTTCACCAAAAACTACCAACAAATCACATTGGAAACCCATTTTCAGAGGCAGAGGAGAGTCAGGAGGTTTAATATCTTTCTATTTGCCACTCCAAGAGCCCACTTGGTGGAAAGATCTTGCAAACATTATACAAAGAGTAGCTGTGGAATTGTTTCTAACACCTGCATCTAATTGGAAACCAAATTAGGTTTAATTACTCTTAGGTGGCTCTTTTCCTCCTCTTTTGTAACTGCAACTTTAAAAGAAGTTCTTGCACCTGATCAGAACAAAGTGGTGTCATGTAGGACACAACACATCCCTCCCTTTAGCTGCCTCTGGCCCTTCCTGCACTCAACCCAACAAAGCTCTGCAACAGCTGGGAAGGTTTGAATGGCTGGGTGAGTGAGATGGAAAATTCTGAATATTATCACCTCTGGGATCTGGCTTTGTGTTGGCAATTAGTGAAGATTAAATAAACCCTTCTGCTCATCCACGGGATGCTGATCCATTCAGGTAAGTTGTTATCCAAACATTTACACATGCAGAAAGACAGAGAATAAATCCAGGCTGAACCCAACAGCCAACACTGTTCTGGTGCAAATATCAATAATACAGAATATCAGGTGTGCCAGAGCAGGGCTGAGCTCCCCCAGGCTTCAGATAAATAAGAGACTTTATCTTGCTGATTGACAGGTCAAACATTATTTCTGGAACTTCCAGCAGCTTTTCGTCTGAGTGTTCCCCATCAGCTAACAGGGATGTGCGAGTGAAAACCTGAAATAAAGCCAAGTCTTGGGAAACTTTCCCAAGGCCAATGCTGCCTCTCTTGATCATGGATCTTGCTGATGTGTGCACACTGGATGCTGCCACCACAGCTCCCTCAGAACTTTAGAATTTGCTCTCTCTCCTTTTTTTTTTTCCACTCTCAACTGGCCAAATATTTCGAACGTTTTCCTTTAACAAATGTGTCCTTGTGGGGAAAAGTCCATTAGTAACAGAGTAGTTGCATCTTGTCAGGACCAGACTGTAATGGCTGTTTGAATTTTAACCACTATTTGCTAACTATTTCTGTTCAAGCCAACTAAGACCATAATAAAAGCCATTAAATCCCAAGTAAGTGGCCTCAGTGTAGCTGCAGGGTACAACGCTGAGTATGATCTGAATTTATGCACTGCAAGAAAAGACTTTGACCCTCACAGACTTTTTAGAGATGGAAACTTTTTATTTCCAGACAGGACTGCCTAGAAGAATAAAAGTGCTCTTCTTTGCCCCAGGGAAGGCCCAGCAGAGTCTGAAGGTAACATGACACACTGTAATCCATTTTCCTATTTGCAGGATGAATGAAGACACTGTCAAATATCTGGCACTGAACTGCTAAAATATAGGGGACAATGTAACCCAGTGTTTGAACGAGTGGAAAAGTACTTTGTGCAGAGGGACAGGAAATCCTGAGTGTGGGGAGTGGCTGGTGCTCCTGGGTGAGCAGGGCAGGTGGGACACGCTGAACTTGGTGCCTTTTCATCCTTTTCCTCCGGTTGTTGCTCTCATGGTGCACACACAGAGCATCAGTCTGGAAATCGGTGCCCAGTGAAACCGCAGGGGATGGGCAGAGGGAGAGATGGAAATCAGAGGGATGGAGGAGGTTATTGAGACAGATGAACCCTGAGTGTGTCATGTCAGAAAACACACCTGCAAAGGCCTCCAGAACACTTCCCGTGGCTCAAGGGACATGGACACTGCTCCCTGACCTCCTCAGTAAGGAGAGCACAGACCCTCCTCAGCCACAGCCTTGTCCTGCTCCAACCTCCTGCCTCAGGCTGGGATAAGAGGGGGAACATATTGTCCATCTCCTGAGCCAGGGGAAATACAACACAACCACCCAAGAGACTTATCCTCTAGATTCTTATTGGGTTTCCTTTAAAAAAGACATGGGGGCAAAAATATGCACTGGGTACTTTCAGTTACACAACAAACCTGTCTCTAACCCATTTGAAGTGATTAGAACCAATAAGTCAAAATCTGTAAAAGCTAAAGAGAAAAAAACTTAAATGCATTAACCTGAAGCATTCTTATCTTTAAATATAGGTGTGAAGTAATAAATGAAGTAAAATAGAGCAGGAAAGGAGAAAGGTAGAACAAAGGTTAAAATAACGAGAATTTCTTGGTTATTTACTTAGGGCCCAATCAAGGTCTATTGAAGAAAAGAGAAAGCCTCAGTGGGCTTTGGAATAGGCTGTTAAGACATTTGCACATCTTAAATGATCACTGGATGTAACCAGTGCCCTGAGCCTGGAGTGCAGAATGGAGAATTAAAAATAAGCAACACATTAGCTCAGATGGGAGCACAACAGACAGCTCACAAAGCAATTTTTCCATGCAAAGCCCTTAACTCACAAAAACAGCCCCAAAAAAAGACCAGTCCAAAACAGAACCCAGCCCTCACAAGTGATGTTCAAAACAATGCTTGGCGAGGAAGATGAGCTTTGCACCACGTCCCAAACTCCACAGCTGGAGACACTAATCCCCAAATGTTCCCTGTGTGAACGGATCACTGCAGGCATCAGGAAGAAATGCATTTCCCTGAGGAACAATAACACATTGGCAAGGTGTTCCAACAAATGCTTCACCTTTCTGAACCAGGGGGTGTTGCTGGGGCTGGATAAGGAGCTGACAGGCCATGAGCTATCGTGTGTTCAGGCAGAATTGATGAAATGTTGAAGGTGGCCCCGGAAAAGAAATGTTATTGAGCTGAAGGAGCTCAATACATCATCGTGGAGAAATGGTTTTGTTGGGCTTCACTGAAGAGTGACCCAAAGCTGAGATTCTTACCCGTAACGTTCTGCTCAATATCCAAGTAAATCACAGCTCACACTTTGTGAAATCATAGAATCACAGAATGGTTTGGCTTAGGAGGGACCTGGAAAATCATGTTCCACCCTCTGCCATGGGCAGGGACACCTTCCACTATCCCAGGCTTCTCCAACCTGGCCTTGAACACTTCCAGGGATGGGGCAGCCACAGCTTCTCTGGGCAACCTGTGCCAGGGCCTGCTCACCCTCACACACACCCTTGGAAATGGTGTCTCTCCATGTTTCTTGTAGCCCCTTCAGGTCCTGCAAGGCCACAATTAGGTCACTCCAGAACCTTCTCCTCTCCAGGCTGAACAATCCCCACTCTCCCAGCCTTTCCCCCAGCAGCGCTGCTCCCTCCCTCTGATCATCCTGGTGCCACCTCTGGAGTCACTCCAACAGCTCCATGTCCCTCCTGTGCTGGGGACCACCCGAAGCAGGGTAGATTTCCCTTCTCTGGACCAGCTTTTTTGGCTCAGAATTGACTTTTTTTTCCCCCTAAAAAACCAACGCTGTGTCATTTCACGGGGCTAAAATACACACAAAGACTTAAACTTCTTGCAGAGAGCTCAGATCATCTCTGTGGTTGCTGTCACTCAGGCCCAGGAATGCCTTTAGAGCAGCTAATCACAGCAGCAGTGGTTTCACAGAATGATATTGCAGTGCCTGAGTTACAAGGCTAATTTGCTTCTAAATATGTTCCTCTTTTTTTTTTTTTTATTAGAATCAGCTCAAGGGTTTGCATGGTTTCAGTGCTGCTTAATGGGGATTAGTTTGAAGTGAAAATGTGTTTTCCATTTGTCTGAGAAAGACACAACAGGGAGCAGAGCCCTGGAGATTATTGCGAGCTTTGGGTGGTTCTAGGAGGCCAAAGGCCAAGTGACTTCAGATTTCAGTGGAGTGTAATAATCCCCTGGAAATGCACAGCCTGATGTGTTTTATTGTGCAATTATGAGATCGAAATTGTAGTGTGGATTATTCTCTCTGTGTCATTAACGCAGGTACAACATGATCATTAAGCACCCAGGGAGTACCAGGTGGGAACTCCAGAATGCTCCACTCCCACTCCCCTGCTCCCTTAGGATGCAGATCCCTCCCTCAGTTAGCAAGAGTTTCACTACGAAATAGTAAATAAAGGAGCTGGTAAAGCTGATTGCCTGATTCCTGGATAATGAGTCAGTCATTTCACCCACCTCGGGGTATTTATGCAGTTCATTAGTGGCACAAAGAATTGCTATTTCAGGGCTCAAAGAGGTTACACTGTACATTGTTTTTCTAGTCAATGGCGTGACATATGGTAGATTGAAATCTTTGTACTTATTAATTGACTTGCCAACAGAGGAACACACTGGCTTGTTTCACCTTATTATTTTATTTATTCCCTGATAGGTGTCTGCTAAAACAAACATTTTCCTCGCCCGCAGGGCACTGGGCTCTGCTGGAGGAACAGGAGGATGGTGAGCAGCCCAAGGCTTCTGCCTGCAAACATTTCAGCTCTCACAGAGACACTGGGCAAGACTGAGAGGAATTTTTCTGGAGAATCTTCCCCCCGCCAAGGTGTAACACCACATCAACCTGAGAGAAAGGGTTTGCATCTACTGGGGATGCAACACCCCTGTGATCCTCAGTCATCCCTTGGATGTTTGCATTTGGGGAGCCAGGCTGCTTCATCCACACGATGCGATTGTTCCTATTGTTCCTTTCCTCCATCCCAGCTCTTTGCTGGCTGCATTTCTTGGGACAGATTTGAATGCTGTTAGTGACCTTGTGGAAACACCGTCTTCATTATTAAAACCAGGTCAGAAATACCCCTGGGCACAATGAAATGCCTCACCTGCAATTCTTCAAATAGTTTCCACTGCTATTAATTCTTTGAGGTGTACGAGGCCTCGCTCGTGTCTGTTCACTAAATAGATATCATCTGGAGGGAGCTGAATACAACATTTTGGCACCAAATAGCCTGGATATAGAACACCTAGAGGTATTATTTGTGGATTTATCAGTGTACCAAGTGATTTCCTGGGATAGCTCATCTGGAGGGAGGAAACTCAGCTTCAAACAGGAAACGCGACGTTCACGAAATTCATTGGTGGTGGAGGTCAAGCTTCGGTTCAACTCATTACAGAGACAGATGTTGAATTCACATTAGGAGTTTTATTTTGGGAAAGTTGAAGAGGTTTTGGGATCTGTGGTTTTGGCCTAACCCAGTCTTTAATCAAAAATGACATCCCTGGGCAAGAGCCTTGAGCTCTCTCCGACCTCTCCCAAATCAGGAGCTGCTTCAGCCTCAGTGAGGAAGCTCAGGTCACACTAATTCCCATAATCCAGGAGAATAATCTCCTCCAGTTCACAAGAAAATAATTTTCCCCATCCATATTTCTTTTGAATTTTTTTCTGCTGACGTTCACAATCCCATAGGTGTGTTTTGTTTAGCTAAGAAAAACAGTTTATGATCATAAGGCAAACATTTGGTTCCAAAGAAAGGACTTTGCTAGTTTGTCAGTCATGACTTTTACGAAAGCAGTGATTGCTTCAAATGATATTATAAATGTGCTCTTGTAGACAATATTTTGTGTTCTTTTAGTTACTTCTATTAGAAATGCAGTGGCTAAGGTGGTGTTTTATTTAGAAAGCAGCTTCAAGAAATCCTTGAACACTCATTCAACAACATTTGGGGTTTGGGTCATCCACTTAAAGGTATGAAAAATTCCCAATGCACCCTCTGTGTGAAACTTGTGGGTGTCAGGTATCCCTGACAAACTTGGTTCTATGTGCCACCACCTACTGAAATTTCCTGGCCTGGGAAAGGCTCCTTGCACAGAGCCAGGAATTCCCTACAAAGGTACCAAAAAGGGGACTCTGATTAAAAAAAATAGCCTGGGAAGAGGCGGCAGCGGGGCCTTGGTGCTGTGCTGTCCTCCAGCCACCTCACCTGCCTGCCAGAGGAAAGTTCCTGGCCTCTGCTATTTCCTTGTTTAATAAAAAAATCAAACCTTTAGATAACGGCCAATTCATTGCGGTCACAACTAAAAGTCTGATTATCCTGATGTGCTGTGTAAACACCTTTTATGAACGCTTATAAAAATGAATTTGGCTACTAAATGTTACTTTTTCAAAGCAGGTAAATACAATTTGCATTTTTATATGTGGGTGAGTACCAGAGGCATGTGAAACCTGGAACTGACCCCAGGCTTCAGGCCCTGCTTTTTCAGTCAAACATTGCTCTGCACAGGAAAGGAATTTACTAATATATAACATTTTCCATCCACTGGATATGCCAAAGAATTAGAAAAACAAGTTAAAAGAAGGCAGGTGAAAGAAAGAGGAAACATCTCAAGGATTATTTGTAAAGAGATGAGGGTAGTTAGTATTTAGCAGGGAGGACTTTCTAAAGCTGTTATTCCTTAGGTCTCAAGAGTCTGCAGAGAGAAATGACAGAGGCCACATCTCCCAGAATATTTGAAAGGAGCTCAACTAAAGCACCAGAAACTGCAGAGAATGGTCCTGGCTTGGCAGGGGAGCTGATGGAGCAGCAAGGAGGACTTTCCTGAGCCTGCCAAGAGACCCTTTTTTTGTCTTTTAAACAACTGTTTGCTGCACAATTCTATTATTTCACAGTTGTCAATGGACAAGAAGAAAGAGTTTCCTGTGGAGTAAAATCTTTCCTCCAAGGTGAAGAATCAATCAGAGGCAAATCCCAATGCCACATTCCAGAGCTTCAGTCCTTATTGTGCTTGGCTTCCTCCCTCCAGCGCTGCCATTGGTCAATCCCGGGACAGAACCAGCCTGGTCTGTCTAATAAAATTTTATTGTGCTGCTGCTTTTCAAAATAACAATTCCTCTCCTGGCACTTGGAAAGCCAGGAAGGCACACAGGCAAGAAAACACATGCCTACGACTCCGAAAGGCTACTGGAAGAGTTGCATAAGAGGATCTGACAATGCAGCACAGTTTGTCATTCCAGTTCCATTCCATTAATTGTTCTTTTTTTGCTTTTTTTGTTTAAATGAAGAACTATCACTCCAAAATAGACTGTTTCCATAAGGAAGCACAAAGATTCAATTGGACATACAAAATCATTGAATTTTATTATCTCTACTGTCTTGCCATTTTTGTTTGATCTTCTCAAATTCCTTTTTCCTGCCAGTTGTGCTCCTTCAAATCCAAGAAACACAGAAGGGTGATGTGCAAGCTCCCAAGAAACACAGGACCTGCAGGACAGGAGTGCTGTGCATCAGAAAAGCCTGGCTTTTTAGTCTAGAAAATTGTCAAACCACCACAGCTGTGAAGCAAAGGAAGTGGGGGATCGTATTTCCCGAGCTTATTTCTTCACTTAAAAATAATTAAAAGCTGCTACATCTTCTTTCTGATCTCCTCCCTTTTTCTGGAGAGATCTGGTGAGAAAGAGAGAAAGTCTTTCTAAGATGACCACAAACAAACTTTTAAACGTTGAATAAAAGAAAAAAGAAAAGCAAGAATGCATCTCCATTTAATTCCCTGTGTTCGCAGCAAGGTCAGCTCAGCCTTTTGTTCCATCCTGCAGCAGTGGAAGTCGAAGCAGAGAATTTCTTCTTCTAGGGGAGTGGGAAGGACCCAACGTACCCTTGGGATGAGTTGACGAGGCACAAATTTCCCATATAAGATCCAGAGCCATTCCAGCCTCCACAGGCCCATCCAGCAGATGGAAAAAGGGGGATGATGTGAAGGCAGAGCCCTGTGGAGGGTTAGTGCCCCCTCAGTGCACACCCACCCTCGGGGCACAAGCCCTGGAATGAGGCCACGAATCTCCACATCTCAGCGTGGGGGAGGTGCCGCACGAACACCGTCAGGAATTCCATTTGCACTGGGGGAAATGGAAGAGCAAACCCCGCTGCCATTGAGTCCTGAGAGCACCATGGAGCCCCTCAGCCATTGTTCCCCCCGGGGCTCTAAAGAGCTGGAAGCAGGAGAGCACAAGAGTGGGATGCACATTTTGTAAATGTTGCTCGGAGCCATGGCCTGGTTTCAGGCCCAGTGGAGTCAATCACGAATCCACCTTCGCAGGAGAATAAAAGCATTCCTGGATTTTCACAAGTCCAAGCCATAAAGAGGAGGGAAATGACACATCTGCTCTGCCTCGCAGTCACTTGCTGTGGCTTTTATTGTAGCTTTGCTCAGAGAAGAGGAGGAAGGAGAAATATTGGCCCTGTCTGGGTAAAGAGGTGTCGTGGTTTGACCCTGGCTGGATGCCAGAGACCCACCCCAACTTCTCCTGAAGGAGAAAACTAAAAAAACCAACTGGAAAATAAAACTGGAAAATAAAATAAAACTGGTCACAGGCAAAAGAAGCAAGGCAAAACTATAAATAAAGAACATAAAGGGTTTATTTTCTAACTAACAAGCTCAGAATTGCAAGGGAAGCATCATTTAGAAGGCAACCTTTCTCCCCCCACCCCTCCTTCTCTTACAATAGATGTAATATTCCCTTTTCCACCAGGAGAAAAAGGAGGAACACAGGGTAGGNCAGAGCAGCAGAAAAACCCCTAAACCATAACAAGAGGAAAAAGGAGAGGGGGAAAAAAGAAAGAGATAAAAAAGGCTCAAGTCTAACTTTAGTGCTGCAGTCAGTGGTAGGGATTCTGTAAGCAAGTCCTGCTCTGTTCCAGTGCCTTCCAGTTATTGCCTGGAATAAATGAAATAAAGAAATAAAGGAATTAGCAGCAGAATCACTGTTGATTATCATGCACTATTGGCCAGCGCAAGCAATATTTCTTCATTATTACCAAGGAGCTCATTATTCCTGTTAGTAATTATTATTATTACTGTTAGTAATTGTTATGCATTAGATTACTGTGTATTATGAAAATTATTATTACATAAATTATTATTTATTGCAATTATGGATTAAATTACTATACATCAAATTATTAGTGTTAGTCATTCTAAAAGGAAATTTGAAGCATGGACAATAATCAGTGGTAAATATGAAGTATCATCTAAACCTGTCACGGCCCTGTTGTGTCTTTGACCTGGAGAAGCTGCAAGATGGTTGGGGAAAGGTCTGAGAAAAGAAAATAATTGAGGAGAAGTAATTGGTTTAAATTGCAAAGGGGGAAACTCGGTATAATTAGCAGGGAAAGCCTTTGTAATAAAATAGGTACAAGGATGTGTAGTTTGCCTCTGGAATTTCCATCACTGAATGTTTGTGAAGAGGTACCTTTGCCATTCCTGACATTCCTGCACTTTGCAATAGTTTCTCTTCTAAATCCCTTTTTAGTCCCATTTTTTCAATAAATATATAAATTATACTTCAGGGTGTTCTGTGGGATAACTAGAAGTACAAATATGTATAAATATTTTCACTTACAGGGTATTTAATTACTTTGAATGTGCATTGTTTGAACGGGATGTTGTGTTATCTGCTCCAAGACGGGCTTGTTTTCATTTTTATCTCATGTGCGTTGTCATCTGCTTCGTGGAGCTTTGTGGAGCTCCAGCCTTGTCTTTGCTACAAGCACAAGGCTGCACTCAGCAGTCTGTGGTAATTAAGCCCTTTTAAAGTCATGTACATTTTAATTATTATTTGTTTTATTGTCAAAAGCTTGCCCACAGGAGATGCATTCCATGTGGGACTGGAATAAGGGTCAACACATTCCTTCAGAACCCCAAATATTCAACAGACACTAATTGGTTTTGAGCTTTGCACATTTTAGACGGGCATAAATCAAGATGTAGAATGGTGGAAAAATTTCCTCCATATGTTGGGAAGTCAAACTGAGACGTGAAGTGACAAAAAGTGGTGGCTGAGAAAGAAAATGATTAAAGGATTTGTTTAGCATTTGGGTAATGTATGAATGGCCCTTGCCTGTGTTAAGGCAGAGGAATGATTGGTTTTCCACCAGCCAGGGCTGTGAATTTTAGCTCTATTCCCTTTTGGGTTCTGAAGTTCTCAGGTTCCAGCTTACACAACAGCAAAGTCTAAATGCAGACCAGTTTTTCAGCCATGAAATGGAAGTTAAATAACACTTGACCGAGGTAGACAAAACAAGAAGATACCTAGACTAAGTGGAAACATCAAGATTTGAAAATTACCTGATAGGAAAAGGGAGGGGAGGGGGATCAAAGACATCCCAGGGAATGAAAAATTCCTTTGCAATGCTTCCTGTTCTCTCTGTTATGCTAACCAAGGTAGGATTAGGTTTCAGCTGCCAAAAGAAATAACATTTGTAGATTTTTTTGTTGGTCTGGGGAAGTGGGATAGAAAGATTTAAGACAGCTTTTTCCAAACTATTTGCTTTTTGTCAAGCAGTCAAGTCTAGTTATTGTTATTAATTTGTATTACAGAAGTACCCAAGTGAGACTGGATTCCCATTGTATGAGGCGTGTGCAAATCTCCACCAGAGCCTGGGCTCACCTCGAAGAGCCCTGAGTGGGGCCAGAGCAGACACAAAAAGGGCATTTGGCCCTGGGGAGCTGCAGGAGTTGTGCCCCTGGTCCCTGAGCTGCTGGAGGGCAGAGCTGGCATCCCAAGAGATGAACCTGCCTTCCTGTATCTGAGTACCAGGTAGGGTGAGACAGGCTCAGGGAAACCAGGATTAATGGGATTTAGTAGAACTGACTCCTGCTGGTACCTGTGTGAGCTGGAGGAACGTCCCACCACCTTGCACCTCATCCCTCTGTTTAATTCTTATAGTTTACTCTTGGTTTGGTTTTCTGTTCCAGGTTATTTCATGTTTAAGGTTCAGAAGTCCTCTTTGCAAGGATTGCGTTCTGCCCTGCTTCCTTGGTAAAGAACCTTTCCTAGGAATTCCAGTGCCTTTAATTCATCTCTAAGTGCCTCCCTCAGTCTTCAAGTGCCTAAATAAACAGCCTGAACACAATATGAAGAATGAACTGCACCTTCTGAAAGGGCAGGGACAGCACAGCTTCTGTGGAAGGGTGAAGGCTCCACTTCACCCTCCCCTTTTTCCAAGTACTTGCCTGGCAGGAACTGACATGTAATTCTGGGACCTCGATGGAAGAAGAGATTGCACTTCTTGTGTAGACTGGGAGCCTTTACCGTAACCCCACGTTAATCTGGAAACAAAGGACTTTCTGTAGGGGGCAAAAAAAAAATCTGAATAAATAAATCAAAATGTAAGCATAAACTTGAACCTGGTTATTCTATAGCTGTCTATCACTTATTCCCAATCCAGTCCCATGTGTAAATATTTGAAGTAGCATTTAAATGATGAAGGGCTTTTATTACCTGGGAGAATTTCCTGCTTCTTGTCTTTTAAAAGCTGAGCTGGATGTGCACAGGTGACTCGAGGTTTGTGTCCCAGCTGCAGGCAGGGAACGGGTTGGGAAGCAGCACTTTGGCTGCCCCTGTTTCCCAAGAATCCAGCAGCTTCCTGAGCGGACCCTCGGAATTTGCTCACAAGAACAGACTGGAGTAAATGTTTAACTTGAGCCTTCGGAGTTTACAGCTCGGTCCTTTCTTTATTATTAACCCAGCCCCTGTTTTTCTTTACAGTTGCACAGCTGCTGCTCCCGAGAAACAAAGGATCCTTGGAAAAACTTCCTGGTGGCGGCCCCAGCAAAGGTAAAGTGCCTTTTGTATCCTCTCTGTACCTGTGCAGGGGAGAGCAGGGACTCAGTTCTGAACAAGCTGCCGACAGCCAGCATCGCCTTGTTGTGTCTTTTTAAACTAAATCATTAGATTTGTGCAGCTGATTTCATCCTAAATTAAGTCAGACTGAAGAAGGGTCTCTCTCCACAGAGTGCACAGGGAGTTTGTTTGTTCAGACACTCCTTGGCACACATTCTGCTTTCCACCCACAGCCTTGTCTTTGTGACTTTGCTTTTCTCTCCTAAAGGGTTTTTTTTGTGCTGCTCAGGTGTTTAAAGGTCTGTGTCATCATCTCCCCGTGGAGAGGGATGACTGCCACTGTATTGCCTCTGAAGAACACTGAAATGAATGGAGGTGCAATCAATTAAGATTTATTGGAGGGATGTCAGTACAGCCCCAGGGACTACGAAAGTCTAAATCAGAGCATAGAAAGAATAAATCAGGAGCTGCATTGGTTTCAAGAGATGGAAACCCTGGTTAGGAAGTGAGTGGGATGTCACTTGGGAAGTCAGTTGGGAAGCTTTGAACCTGTTTCTACAATGGCCAAAGGCAGATGCTGCAATTTACTCAAAGATTAAGAGATAAACAAGCAAAGAGAACAGAACAAAACACAAACCAGCTCCCTAAAAAAAAAAAAGGGAGAATTGGCAAGTTGATAAAGAGCCTCGTGTCTGTTCAAAGGTGACCCGGGTCAGCAGGGGGGTGAATTTTGCCATCGTGTTTTATCAGGAGTTTAATGTTTGTTAAGACTCCGCAGATTTCTCCGCTTCCTGAGAACTTCCCTCCCACCCCCCTCCCCAATCTGGCAATTCCTCAAAGCTTATATTGCACTTTAAACGCATTTGCCTGCCCTGTCCCGAGTGCTGTGAAATGCAAACACAGCCCGGGGCATCCGAAGGGGAAGGAGTGCTTGGAAGAACCTGTCAGGGAGCCAAGGAGCCACTGGAGCAGCGAGAACTGCAGTTCTCAGGAGATGACACTGTTGGTGAGAGCAAACACACCCCAGGGAGGAGCAGGAGGGATCTTCGGTGCTTTCTCCTGCTCAACCCATCTTCAGAATTGAAGTGGTTGAAGAAAAAAAAGAGGGAAAGGAAGTCACTAGAGGGATCTTCCAGAGGAGAAGGTGGGAAAGGAGAAGGGGCTCAATTCTGTAATAAAAGCAGACAAGCTCCTGGTACCTGAATTAACTTCTGCTGGTGTAACAACAGGAATCCAGGAGTTGGAGCCCTGGAAGGGTTTTGGTTCATTGGTTGGTTTGGTTTTATTTGGGAATTTTTATTTTATTTTTGTACTTTGGTTTGGGTTTTTTTTCAATTTTCTAGTGCAATGTTAGGAGCCAGTTCCAACCCCACTCTGGTGATACTAAAGCATGGGATATATTGGATTTCACCTTCTTGTGCTTCAGGGGTGTACAAACAGTGAGCAGAAAAGCCTCATTTTCCAGCACCACTGTCTCATCCAGACTCAGTGCCATCATCATCATGGCAACAAATGCATCAGATTTTCTTGAGGAAAATGTGTAAAGTAGTAACTACCCAGCAAAGGACTTTTTTGACTCCCAATCATGTGGAGCACCAAAGATTAAAAGCAGCAGCAGTAACAGAAATAACAATAACATACAATCAGGGTTTCATTTTTCTGAATCTAATGGTGTTAAAATAAATGGAATTATGTTGCTTTTCCCCTCTTTTTTTTTTTTAAGTCAGCAAATTCCAAAAGAGGATTTGCCCCATTTCTACAATGTGTTCATGGACTTAGAGCACACGATCAAATGCAGATTTATTCGGGGCACGAGGGGCTGGCATAAAGCAGCCTCTGCTTCAAGCTGCTCACTGCCTTTTACTTCCGCTCCAGGAGGGGTTTTTTTTCATCTTAATTATGATTTGTGAGGCCAAATGTGGCCTTGCATTTTTTCAGAGGCACAGAAAAAGTGATAAACACTTCACTGCAAACAGGAAAGGGAACTGGTGTTATGGACAGGACCCAGAACTGGAGTGTGGAGGATGGAGGTTGCCCACAAAGACTCTCCATCCTTGGAAGAATCCAAGGCCGGCTGGGCAGGGCTTGGAGCAACCTGGGATAGTGGAAGGTGACCCTGACCATGGCAGGGGGTGGAATGAGATGAGATTTAAGTTCCCTTTCAACTCAAACCGTTCTGAGGTTCTCTGATTCTATGAAACAATCTCAGCCAAAAATGAAATTAGTAATGCTCAAGGGCTGGCAGAGATGTAAGTCATGGAAAATGATGCTCTAACTTTCATTAACTCAAATTTTATCTAAATTGCCAGATCTCAATCGTCCTCTGACATAATCCTATGATCAGAAGCATTTTTCTTGAGAAGCACAACAAATATTTTACGGAAAAGAATTTTTAGATAATCTTTCCTGCTAACTGCAAGGGAGAAAAACACCTTTTCTCTCTATTCTTTTAGTGCTGATGGAAGGGCTTAGGAAGAGAATTCCGAGGAAGGATTTGCTCCTTGGGGCCTTGGGCGCATTTTCAAAACTCAGACACTTCCACCTTGTCTTTTGTTCCCAGCTCCAATTCCCCCAAATCCTCTTAGCTTAATTTGTTTTCCAGCAGCACGAACACATACGAAACCTCAAGCTCCAGAAAGGCGTTTTCTTCCTTCCCTCCCCGGGCGCGGGGATATCGCTGCCGGAGCTGCCGTGGTGCTGAAGGGACAGCGCCGGCCCCGATCCCGGGCTTTGCCGCGACACCCAAGCGCTTCCCACAGCTCTTCCTGCAGGAAAAGTTCTTCCAGACACTTTCCTGCCCCAAGGGTTGTTTTACTATAGAGTCACAGCATCGCTGAGGTTGGAAAAGACCTTTAAGGTCGTTGGGTCCGACCAATAACCCAACATTGCCAAGTCCACCAGCACATGTCCCCAGGTGCCACCTCTACAGGGGGTTTGAATCCCTTCAGGGGTGGGGACTCCACCACTGCTCTGGGAAGCCTGTGACAGGGCTGAACAGCCCTTTGA
Organism: Pitta sordida; assembly: GCA_013390025.1. Classification (NCBI taxonomy): domain Eukaryota; kingdom Metazoa; phylum Chordata; class Aves; order Passeriformes; family Pittidae; genus Pitta; species Pitta sordida. Next base: position 259,150 of record WEKX01014570.1, on the reverse strand, counting down.
GGGAAGAAATTCTTCCTAATAATCAACCTAAACCTCTCCTGAGCAGCCTGAGGCTGTTTGCTCTTGTCCCATGGCTTGTTACTTGGGAGAAGAGTTGGGTCCTCACCTCTCACCAGCCTCCTGTCATGGAGTTGGGGAGAGCCAGAAGGTCCCCCTTGAGCCTCATTTTCTTCAAGCTGAGCCCCGCCAGCTCTCTCAGCTGCTCCTCATAAGCCTTGTGCTCCAGAATCTTCCATTGCTCCTCCTTGAACTCAATCCAGCATCACAAAATCCATGGATGATGTTCACTATGCTTCATGGAACTTAGTGTCTCTTCCCTTGTAAAAAATACTGATATTTTAAATACCACAGCAATGCTTAATGCCCCCAGTAAGTGGCTGTTGAGCTGCTTTACCAACGCAGAGCAAAGAATTGGTCTCAAGCCTGAATTGCCTGGAGCTTAATGAGGCTGGACACACTTTATTCCTGGTGCTAAACTGCTGCAGGGTGATGTCGGGTGTTGTTGAACAGCTGCTGGGTTCTGCCTGAGAGGGAAATCTAGTTACGGGTTGTATTTGGGGTTGTAAAGTCTGTGACTGTACTGAGGAAACAGCAAAGCCACAAAGCTGGGCTGAGTTATTAAGAATGTTCAGTCACACAGAACAATAACCATAAAACAAGGGGTCAGGTGCTGGCTGGTCCCCCCCCACCCCATGCAGGGACAGAGAGCACAGGTCACCCTGAGGGCAAGAGCAGCAATACCTGAGTGCTCAGAGACCATTAACAGTCACCCTCGGGCCTGGGGAACTGGCTGGAGCCAGGCAGCTCAAAATAATGTAACCCCACTGGAGAGGCTGTGCGTATGCAATGGGAGGTTCTGGGAGACATTTCCCAACTCACTAAGGATCCTGTACGTACAAATGTTGGGGAAAATTCAGGATGGGTTTTCTTCAAATACTTCGCAAAAAAACCCAGACTTTCTGATTCTCACTAACACCTTTAGGACCAAGGGGTCGGCTCTGTGTTGAGCAAGGGCTGGGCTAATTCTAAATATCAAATATCCCATCTGAATTCCCCTGCCAAGGGCTGAATATGGCGGATTTCCATGGCAACACGTTACAGTTAGACTGACGTGTGTCAACTGATCCAGGGATGCAGGAGGTAGTGGCTGAATTTATTCAAGCAATCACATTCTCTTCTCCAAGGCTAATGCACATGAATCCTGAGGTAGCAAACTGAATTGACAGGGATTCCATCTCGATGAACATTTATAATGTTCCAGCCTTGGAGAGCAGCATTTAATTGATGAGTGAGATTATATTTACATACCAATTATAACAAAGACAAGGTTGGCTTTATGTGAAAGACTATTTGCTGTAATACCTTGCTGTTTGCTTGTCCAGGGAAGCTGTTCCTTTATAGGCAAGGAAAAAGAAAAAGAAAAAAAAGAAAACAGATGCACTGAGCCCTTACATGTTCTTCTTTTCATATTCTGCAAATGCTCCATGAAACCAACTCAGTCATGTTGTGGTTGCCTTGGCTACAGACATTAATTTACTCCATTATAACTCGGCTGCTGATTGTTTAACCCCACAAGTATTAATAGTTAGTCAGTGCTGTCCTCAGATGGCTGTTCAGGGGCCAATGCAAAATGAATAAGGGCTCATTGTAAATCCCACATAAGTCAATGGGCATCTTTCTCTCCATTTAATTCAGAGCTGGAATTAGCTATTCCCGCTGCAGTGCCCCCAGATATTCATTTTTTGACCTCAAGACACCTTTGCAAGGTAAGTTAATGCTCCTGACTCGGTCTCACAGATGGAAAGCTGGGGCTGGAAAGGTGACCTCAGAATCACCCAACAAATACAAAAGAGTCCTGGCCCTCACTGTCCCTTCAGTCTGGATTTTGTTTTCCCATGGAACAGTGCATGCCTGAGTTTCACTCCAAGGTGAAATTGGGCTGCAGCTGGACCTCAAAGGACTTCCCATCTTGTAGTTCTGTGTAGTCAGAGAGATCAATAGTTGTATCCAGGGGTCTTCCTATGGAGCCTGGAATGGAGCTGGGTTCTCCTAATGGATCAGATGTATCTAGGAATAAGGGGGTGGTGAAGAGCAAAACCCACCTATTTTTTATGGCAAGGCAAGGAGAAATGTGTGTGACACTGGGGTTCAGTTCTCTGAGCTCCTGTGGCCCCGAGAGGAAGGAAAACTCTGATCAGAAACCCAACACAAACTCCATACTCCTCCCTCGTCCCTGACACACAAACATCCCTAAATTCCCAAATGGTCAGAAGTCTTTGTCCCTCTCTTGAACTCTGACAGCAGACAGGAGTTTAGGTCCATCTTGGTTACTGCAGGAGGAGAATATCCCTGCATGGCTTATCCAAGGATATACCGTGCTGAGACAGGGAAATACACCTGGGGGTCTCAAGTCTTTTACCACATTCTCTTAATCCAATGTTTCAATGCTCTTAGTCTTCCTGACATGGAATTTTTCTCCTTAGCTGCTGTTGGAATTAACTTGTTGACATCATTAGCAAAGCACAGAATTGATGGCTGAACTGCTCTGATATTTATCTTTAGGTCAACAGTTCTTGAGACTCCAGAGGCAAATTAGAAAAAGGCATAGTCTCTTTATCAGCAGAACTTAATTTAACTGTATTTAAACTTCATTAAGGAGTAAAAAAAAAATGACCTTTCTTAGTGCACTCTTGCTTTATAAAGTATGAAATGAGAATATTAGATCAGTTTGATCCTGACTCTTATTATGCACACACAGTAGATGAGAAAGCAAAAATTCCCTCCCTCAGTTAAGTCCCCTTGGATGTCAAATCAAAGACCAGGTGCTCCATACCCCATTTCCTTTCTTCAGTGTTTTATGTTTCCTAGCCCTGTAATTCTCCCCAGGAAACCAGCAGAAATCTTAATTTCTTACCCCCCCTCTCCCTGGTCATTTAAACAATCAGGCACATGTTCTGACATTGTCTGCACCTCATGCTACCCATAAACGGGGCTGTGGTAAGAAAAACCACGGAGCAAAGGAAATGACATTAACCTTTTCCATCTGATAAATAAGGGCTCTGTTCAGCTGCAATAATCCACATCCTTCCCCAGAGATCCAGTTAATGTAATACCTAAGGGCTCAGCTCATTTGAAATTATTTCCACACTGGCCAGCTGATTTCTTGGTGAATTATTCAGTCCCCAGACTGAAATATTCTCATGGAAAAAGACTGGAGCCCTCCTGTTGCTCCCAAGAGTCTGAGGAACCTCTGGGATGTGCCAGAGGGTCTGTGACACCCACACAGTTGATCTGTGCCCCCTGACAGGAATTTTTGGGCTGATTTTTGTGGGACCACCAGTCTTTAAGCACTGAAGATCCCACACCTTGTCCCACGCACAGGGACCTTCTCCCTGCCCTATCAAACATTCAGCACCTGCAGTTTATAGGCAATAAAAAAAAGAGTTTGGACTTTGAAAGGGTGGAAATTTAGAGCAGCAGACTCGCCCAGTTTAGAAAAGGCATCCTGGGGTCTGCAGGTGGTTACTGGGTTTGAGGTGATGGATGTGAACCAGTGACCACTGCAGGGTGGACTCAGGGATCCACACTCCCAAAGGCTAAAAATGGGAATGAAATGTGTTGGTTTTTCCCCCCTTTCTCCCTTTGCAATACATAAACAGCTCCATTGTGAATGAATCTGCCCAGGAAACTTGCCAAGAGAAAGGATGTTTGCAGGTATTGAGGGAGATGTTGTCAAGACAGGTCAGGGAATCAGGACACACAGATCCACTGGCAAATCAAAGGGAAGCAGTAGCGTGACATGAAAATCTCGGATTTATTTTAGTTGTATTGATCCACAGTCAGTTGAAAGCCATGGGACTCCTGTCACTGGCATTGAGACGTTTTGGATTAAGTTCCTACATTATGAGACATGGAGGCACGTTCCCTCCTCTTTCTTTCTTTTTATTTTTTTTTTTTTTTAGGGAGTGTAAATAATTGAGCACAATCAACCAGAGTTGTCTGCAATGTTGCAACCTTTCTGATGGTGTAATGAGCTCCGAGGGTTCATTATTAGGCTGTCTTGAAACTTGCTGGTTAAACAGGAAAAACAAGAAACCTGACCTCACTGCGGTGTTTAATTGAAGTTCATTTATTTACTGGTTTTAAGGTCTTGTAGCAACTGTGTTTCCTGAGAGCTGAGGGGCAGCTCTTGGTTTGGTGGACCCAGCTTTGACACACAAATACATCACACTGTGGGTTTGGAGTGGGACTGGGAAGGAAGTTGGAGATTGGCACTTTCTCCCTCCGTGTGATGCTCTCCAGCTTCTCTCCCTCCCCAGGACCCTCAGAAGCATCAGCCCACGTGGCTCAACACACCAGAGCATCCTGCTGGGCATGGCTTTGGTGATGTTTGGTGGGTTTTGGTGCTGGGGGAAGGTAACCTGAGTCACTAACGAGAATAAACCCCTTTGGACCTAAAAGATTGCAATGGCTCTGCGAGCTGCAGATCTTTAGAAGGCTGTGGATCTCCAGCCCCAGTGCTGAGGAGGGAGGAATGTTATAAATCAGAATCAGTGCCAAACCAGGTTGCAGCTGGGACTGTCTGCAAGGAAATCTGCCTTTGGTGCAGTAACACTGAGACTGGCACGTACTTAATGCTCTGCACTCCCAGCCCCAGCCCATCTGCATTAGAAATTAAGGCTGAAACCTGAAGTCTGTCACCATTCCCTGACCTTAAGAGCAGTTGCTCACCCCAGAGGCCCCCAGCAGGCTGCGGTGCTGCAGCCACGATTCATTATCACTCAACTTTGAGGCTGGCCTTGGCCAGTTTTGTCTGGGTTCAGGTAACTGGTTCCACTGGCAGGAAAGATCTGAGCGTTCGTTTTATCTCTCTGGAGATCTTAAATAGGGAGCTGAACACAATTGAGAACAGTTGCTGGATAAAAGAGGCAGAAAGCAAATGCATTCTGCAGGAGGCAGGGAATGGAAATCAGGCCTGGACTGGATGGACATGGCCCTCCCCTGGTACAGGAGATAAAGCTGAGCTTGCAAGAGGTGAACTGACATTTTTGGCAATGATGTCACACTGACTTTGTGTGATACCCACTGCACTCACCTCTAATCGAGCTCACTGTAATGTCAAATTAAACTGCCTGGGGTTTGTTTTCCCCAAACCTTTGGAACATTTTTGGCTTTGTGGAGCTGTTGCTGGAAAACCAGCCCTGTGATGCAGGTAAACTGAGTCTCTGAAACTTCACTGTTGTAGCTCAGCTGCAAATGTGACCCAGAGGAGATACAAATCCTGTTCAAGTCTGTGTGGCAAATTTATGCAGATGACAGTCATCACGGTATGGTGGGGTTTGTGTTTGCTTGGAACAGCTGGGAGGGGAAGAGGCAGAGAACATGGAAATGCAGATTTGTGCCCAAACTGCCACCTCAAGAAAAGCATTAGGGAGGGAAGGAGACTTGCCAGGCAATTCTTTTGGTGGATTGCAGGGAAGTGGGAGTGTAGGAGCTATTTCATCACCGCTCACCAACCTCCCGGCTCCTTTTTCTTGGCATTTATTAACAAATACTTGTGCCATGAGTCCCCAGAAGCAGAGCTCCGTGGCCAGGAGGGCACAGGCACAAGCAGCTGCAGCCGTGCCCGGAATCAGGAGCAGGAAAAGTTCATTTGACACAGCCTGGATGGGAAAACCCTCTTTGATAAGCCCGAGATAAGAGCTCTGTGTTCATCTTGGTTGTGACACTTTGTAGTAGAGCAATTCCCAGGAGGTGGGAAGGCTCGTGGAAGTGGAAGCACACACAGAGGTGTGCTCTGTGTTGCATCCACCTCTTTTTACTCTGCCCTGGTTACTGTGGTCAGTGTGTTCTGCTAAAAACCCCTCCCAGCTCTGGGATTATTCTCAGGTGACAAGGACAGAAGGTGAGCTGCTCTCTGTGCAGCCACTTCAGAGCATGGACTAAACCAGGAGTTTAAAATAATCTCCTTTCTTGCTGCAAGTGCAGGTTGGCAGCACCACAGGGGAAAACGAGGACTTCAGACATCTCCTGGTGGCTTTTATTACACTTAGTGGTGGTGGGATCTGAAGATAAAACCCAAGGCCCATGAAAATCCCCCCCTTCCACCTGTGCAAAAATCCTCTCGGCAAGGCTGCCTTGAAGGGGCTGCTGGATCAGGGATGTGGGAAAGGTTCAGGGTCAGGCAGTTCCTGGTGTCAATCCTTCGGTTGCTTCAGAGTTATTGCAAAGTGGACCTTGAGCCTTGCTGAGAAAAACAGTTGGAAAACTACCAGGCTCCCCAAAGTAGCACATTTCTCACCGCTTCCAATGTGCTGAAAGGATGGGATTTTCTGTGAACTTTTCCCAAACAGTCTTGCCTTTTTTTTTTTTTTTCCCTTTCTCTATGAGAGGGGGAGGAGTTGTGCCTAAAAAAACAAACCCAACCTGTTGATTCTCAGCTCTGCCAACCTGTCAGTCCAGCCATGCAAGAGAGAGGGAGAGAGACAGAGAAAAAAGAAAGGAGGGAGTGAAGCAGAGATTCTTTCAAATCTCAGCAGACGTTAAGGTAAAGCCCATTTCTCACTTCCTTGGTTACATTTTCCTCTGGGTTTGTACATGTAAACAGAAATCCTGTTACCTTAGAGAGCTCTAAAGTAACTAAACAACCTGTATGGGAATAAACTGCTGATCTGGTTTAACTGGAGGGGTGTTTTGCATGTAACCTGGCAGCTTGTTGGTCGTTGTTTGGAAACACAGTTTCTGTGCCTGAAATTCAGAAGGAGAGTTTGTCTTCATTTGAATATTAAAAGGAGGCAGAGCTTGTGTGAAGACATGTTTGGGGAGGACGTTAAGCTGTGCAAAAAGAGAAGCCTCTAATTACTGCAGATCAGGACGAGAACTTGTTAGAGGCTGGAAATTCTTCCAGAGCTTTTGCAGCTCTTACACCTTTTCCTGGAGAATTTGGTGTGGGACACAGGTGGAGGTGGGACATGAGACCACCCAGCCCATGGGGCTGATCCACCTGGGCAGTGCTTTCATTCCTTTTCTTCATTTCTGGTGGGGTTTAGCAACTTGTCATTCCCAGAGGAGCTCCAAAGCCAAGGTGCAGCCAGCCTGCCTGTTTGCAGCTCCAATTTTTGAGTCAAGAGGGCAGAGCAGCACTTTGAGCTCATACCAAGGAAATTGAGGGTTACAGACTGTGAGAAATGCTGTCTGAAACGAGAGTGAGTCAGAGGAATCATCTCCCAGAGCTTTGCCTTGGGAGCCTGGTCTGGGCAACCAGTTTGTTGGGGTGATTGTGGTTCTTTGGGCCTGGGAGGAAAGGCCTCAAATCCACGAATGGACACGATTTTGGTAGGTCTGAGTATCTGCATAAGGACCTGTGTGAATGTGCCCAAAGGAGTCTGCTGAGAGAGTCTGACCCTTCCTGTGCCACGAAAATCCACAAACAAAGTTGGGGAAGGAAGAATTGTGTTCATCCACCTTAGAAACACCAGGATTCCTGTATTTCTAAATCCTGAGCAAACATTTTAAGGTGGGCTGAGAACTCTGTAATACCTTTCTGAGTAGGCTGAGGCTCTGGGAAGGTCATGAGTGGTGGACAGGATTTCCTTTCCTTGCTGGATATTTCAGATTTTCCCTCCTCCAGCCGAGGCATGACTGTCCAATAACACCAACCTGACAGACAGAGGAAGCTGGAGGATGGCAGAGAAGGACAATGCAGTTGTCCTGTTGCCCTGAACGGGTTGGAATGTGTTTGCCAGGGGTTTGGTTACACAATCCTGGCTTCTGCATCTTCCTTGTTGTCAAACTTCCTCAAACACTTGCTCGTCTGCTGGAATTTCGGATCAAAGTTTTCCTCCCATGGCTGAGACCACCACAGGGCTGTGAGCTCGGGGAGAAGCCAGAGGGGATCCAGGCCAGAGAGGGGTGGTCTGTCCAGATAAAAATGTTTGCTGTGTCCTGGTGTTACATCACTTTCCTTTTTCTTGGACCGTGGTCTCCTGGGAACGTTGAGCTGGTGTTTCTTATGACCCCTGAGTCATTCCCTGTGGGGGTGGTGATACAGGGTGAGACTCTAAGCTTTTAATACACAAAAGAAATGCTTTTAATATAGTGGTTTTGTAGTACTATTCTAAGCTTTCCCACTAGAGCCAGAATGGAGGGAAGTGTTTTTTCATGTGAATGTGGGAGGTGGAGAAAAGGAAGTGAGTACTCCAGTTTTGGTGGGGATAAACCTTCCTATTCCTGCTTACAGTAACAGGAATTAGTCACTGAATGAAGCAAAAGGATGAAAATTCTGTAAAGACTTCACTAACTCACCTCACAGCACTTTTGCATCTTTTGGCTTCCTCTTCTTCTCCTTCTCCTTTTCCATGATTTAAAGCAATGCAAGGAAGGGCTGGGGCATGTCCATGGCACATCCTGCACTGACATTCTGATGCACTCACTTCAGTCCTGCTTCGGAGAGGCTGGGAATGTCCTGATGTGAAGAGGTTGGTGCTGCTGGGTCAGGTAATCCCTGGTCCAGGTGATCCATGTCTCACATGGGCCTCATTAGTGGAGTTGTATCAACTCAGCTCAGCTACAGGAGGGAGGAAATGTCAGAAACACGAGTTCTTACCGAGATGTCTCTGGAGCAGCAGGAGCAGGGACTGATGTACTGGTCATTTCTTCAGGAAACTGTTCCTAAAGAAGCAAGTTTTGCAGAGAACATATCACCAGAGAGAAGGTTAAAACCTCCTGCCAGGAGAGGTTCTGAGTAGCTCTTGGAAAGTTCAGTTGGAAAACAGGTCACAATCACCAAGTTTCTGCCTTTCACCAGGTCAGTGCTGATTCACCTCGCTCAGTATCCTCTGGTGTGACTGAGATTGGAGGATTCTTTGTCCTCCTTCCTTTCCTTAGTCACCTTTCTTGCCCAATATTCTCGCCACAAGCTTTTGGTGAAGTTTGCTAAGAGAACATCCCTTCCCAATAACCAATTGGGCAATTAAACTGCCACCATGGGATATGATAAATACAAACAAATGCAGCTTCAGGCTTATCTTTGCTTTTTAAACTGGGTTAAGAGCTTGATTTCATTCTTCATCTTTTCCTCTGGTGTAAAAGCAGACTAGCTGTCCACCCTGTCTGCACATGCTGTAACTCAAGAAGTCACTGTGCTGCATTTCACAAGAAACTGTTCATTTTTTGTCTGGTTCCTCTTTTTAAAGCAGTTAAATTCCTGTTTTGAGAGTGCAGACAGGGTAGAATAATCTTCAACTACTCAAATGTTATTTGTGGCGACACGTTGGGCTGGAGAATTGGAAGAGAGGAGGGTGTTTCAGCCCCTAATTTCCTGTGGAAAGATTCAGCTCAGGAACCATTGAATTTTCAGTTTCTCTTTGCTGTCATGGTAGAGGAGAGTAGGACAATACTTCCCTGAGAAGAGCTAAGAATTGATATTAGACAAAAAATCAACAGTCTGGAAAACAAACTGACAAGAGGCAATTTCAGTGAACAACCCTTTTTTTCAGACAAGTTTTCGTGCACCTTGAGGGAAAACTAAGACAAGGGTTCACTGGGCAATGTGAAATGAAGATAAAAGAATAAAACCAGCTGGAAATTTTCCCATGTATAAATAAAGGCATCTCCATTCCTGAGACGATTTGGAATACAAAGCATCTCCAGTTCATTTTAAACTGTTGTCTCTCAAACTGGTTTCAGACTGGCACCTAATTTTGAGCACGTCAGTGTCAGTGTCATTTCTTGCTCTCCAAGAAATGCTGATCCTCAGCTGCTGTGGGAGAACGTGCACGGTTTCCAACTGGCTTTCTCCCACTCAAAGATAGCTCAGGGAAAGACAAATCTGAACAATGAAGATGATATTCACTTAATGAAAGCAGAGGCCATAAAACACAGGCGACTTTCCACCAGAAATCTCAACGGGGAAATTCAAGTATTTCTATTTCCACTCACAAGCTTTAACCAGCTGCTTGACTATTAATGAAAGTCCTTTTAGTTTTCCACAACTGAGTGAAAACTCTTTCCAGGAGTGGCCTGTGGCGAGATTTCTTGTGCGCTCTTTCTTGGGATAGACTTAGAATATTAATCTTTCCATGGTATTGTGTCTCCACAGCCAGTTATTCTGCAAAGAAATGAGGCAACTGGTGCCTCATGCAAAAAAACCCCAAACCCAAGTAACCCTCAAACAACTTCTGTTATTCAGGTCTCCAAAAGATTTGATTTAGGCTTTTTCAATGGGAATAAGTAATTAGTGCTTTGCTTTATCTCTTCAAAGGCAGTTAAAAGATTGGTGCAGCAGAGTTTTGGATTGAGGTGCAGTTGCCCTGGCAACAATCGGGAGTGAAATCAGAACCTTTTGAGCAGCCAGTGGAATGTGGTTCCACTTGGATGACAATAGGTCAGAGCATTTTAATGGGTAAAAATGTAATCCAGTACAATAGGATTTATTGCCGCTGTGACATCAGATTGACACTATTCCTCCGAATTCTTTAGCTTGTGACAGACTTCAACTGAAATCTGTTTAGTGGAAAAAACTTGTAAAATGCCATTAATCATTTTGTTTTCCAAATCAGCCAGAGTCTGTGTGTCTCAGGGGGTTAGAAGGAATATCTTCCAAGTGAGTGAAATTCAACCTCTCTGCACAAAGCCCTAATGAGTGGCTGTTCTGGACACAATAAATGGTTCTAAGAACTAAAGGCTTGTTTCTGCAGGGTGCTGAGTGCCCTGGTCCAAGTCAATTGGAGAACTTCCTCACTTGCTTAATTTTATACTAACAAAATAGTTTCCAGTGATTTCCAGGATAGTTATTAATGCTCTTAAACCTGATTGTATTTGCTGACAGACAAGACCTTGCAGGATTAAGTCCTAAACCAACACTGGAAGAAAAGATTCCCTGTTCAGTATGACAAGGGTACGGGGCAAGATTTCATCCCTCCTGCTGACATTTTTCCAACTTCTGCAATAAAGATCCTTTTATTCTGAAAGATTGCAGAGTGCTGGCTAAGCTAATAAATGCAGCCACAGCTGGGGGCAACAGTGCATGGGACCAGGACAGGAGAATATGTTGTCCCTCTACGAAAAGCACGGAAGGCTTGGCATCCTTCGGGATGTCACCAGGGACCTCTGTCACACAGAGAAACCCAGAGTCATCTGTTTTGGTGACACAACAGCAGAAATGGCCCTTAACACTCATTACAGGTGGGTGCCCTTTGGACCTTTCACCAATTTTCCTGTCAAATAGATGGAGGTTGTTCTTATTCATTTTCTTTTAATATGAAAAGCAGGTTTTTATCAATCATGTGGCTGGTACCGTGTACATCCTCTCATTGTTGATGGGAGGCTTTTACAACAATAACCCCCCAAAGTCCTCAAGTGTTCCTCTCCTTGCAATTAGTTATGAAGAGCAATTGAGCCAGACAATGACACAACCTGTTTCTTGTCTTCCTCAATGGGAAATGGGCTCTGAGATTTGTGAGAACGTTCATAAACAGCCGAGGGCGTGTGAGGCGAAGAATGACCTCAAAGCCGAGTTTTACACGGGAGAACAAAGAGATCTCGACTCTTGATTGGAAAAACACCCCGAGACCAAATCAATGGCATCATATCATAATTATCCCCACACGTCACAGTGTTGCTGGAACCCACTCTGAGCTTCTGCCTTCAAACACGAGTAAACACAGCTCGTCTCTAATTGCTGAGCAGCTGCCAGGCCTGGGACACGCCGCCTGTGCTGGCAGCACGGGGAGATAACCTCACCCACCCCAGCATCCCTACGGGGGTCCCAGTATGGGGAGATAACCTCACCCACCCCCAGCATCCCTAGGGATGGACCCCCATCCTCTTTCTGCGGGATGTTTCGGGTCGTTCTTGTTCCCTGATTGCTCTCCCGTTGTTGCAGTACTCCTGGCTCCCTGCCAGGACCTCTGAGGTTGGTTTATAACCTCTTTAATCTGCACTTTCTCTCGCTGCAGTTGCTCCCAAACTGAGACACCCAAGTGCTGTGGCTTGATTCTAATTTTTGTTGGTTTTTTTATCCTGTGGGAAACACCACTTTCTGTTTTTCACAGATTTCTATTCCCGAAGATCTTTCTGTTGTGAAGTGAATAGGGCTTAGCGCCCTACAGAATGTTCCTGAGGAAAAAATGCCACCACTCCAAGCTCGTGATTAGGAGCTCGTCAGGCCTTGAGAGTGATTTGAGGTTTAATTAATCTTCTGCGGATTTGTGGGACTTTCAACTGCTCTGGCTTGATGGCAGAAAAATGATGCTTTCGCTTGGTTTTACTCAGTGAAAACAGGAGTAAAAACGACCCAGGGAGAACACAGGCTAAACCATCTCTCACTTAGGCTGCTTGCATCACTTCTGAATTTAATTTTAATTTTGTTGCCTAATCGTTTATCCAACTCCCAGCTAATTTGGAGCGGCTCAAGGGGCAGTGGAAATAAATTTCAAAGCAGAGTGAAATTCTCTTTAGTCATGCTCTGCTCTCTGATGCAGCACTCCTGGAAAGTTAATGTGTACTAAATGAGCCATTTGTTTCACAGGTCCATGGCACCTATGAGGCAAACCAGAAAAGTTGTTTCTCAAAACAACCTTTGGGAATTGCTTTGGCAATAAAATCAACCCTACTGTAGTTTAGATATCTCTTTTCTGGAGTGTTGACATTTGTAATGTAGCAGATTTTTATTTGATGTATTTTTGTTAACACGGGCTCGATAAGATCTGCTGCTTGTTCGCAGTGTTTGCCTTCGAGAAGTGAAACAGGAAAAACACGGCTGACTGAGCAGGTTCTTGACAAACATCTTGGAAGGAGCTGAACCTCCTGAAGTAGCTCCTTCACTCTGCAGAGCTGAGGGAAAATATTCCACACAAAAGGCAACACACAGCCCAGACCATGGGCTGGGAGGGAGACACAGACACCCTCTGTGCCAGTCACTGCGAGACAAAAATCCTATTGAAAAAAATTCCTACATTCAAATTTTAAAGTTAAAGACAACATTTATATTTATATTTAATATATATTTATATATTTACATTCATATTCCGATTTAGATTTAGACCTACTTATATGTTTACTTACATATTTATGTATTTTTAGTAGTTTTATATATACGTGTGTTGTGTTTGTTTTTAAATAAGTGTTGCAATTTTTGGGAACAGATCAATATTTTGAGAAAAAAACCCAGCACATTAAGTAGCCCTGAGACAGCTGAGGGATTTCCTGGCAAATTCACTCAGATGTGACTGAGGAACCAGCCTGTTGCATTGCTCCAGTGCTTCGTTGCAAAGCCCTCAACAAGTATTTTTCCTCTCTGGCTCCAGGCTCAGAAAGATTTGCAGGAGGCTTAAGCTCCTTCTTATGTTTATGTTTAAACACATGCGTGAAGGTTTTTCTGAGGTTTAAACCCAATATCTGAGCACTTAGATTGTCCTTATCCCGTGTTCTTGGCCTGGGATTCCTCTCAAACCTTTCAGGAGCTGAAGAAACTCATTCCTGTGATTGAAGGGTCCGTTCCACGGGAGGCACATGGAAGAAATTTGGGATTTACTGGCAAACCTGTTTGACAAGTGCAAGTTTGAAATGTGGGTACAAAATCAAGAAAACAAGAAATTCCATTAAAAACATTAGCGGTAGTCAACACAAATGACACAAAGGTCAAGATTTAAGGTTTTTCAGTACCATGAGAAGTCTCTTTTTAAAGTATGTGAGGCAGATTGTGAAAGTAATTTCCAGAGTCTCTGCAATTAATGGAACACGCACAGGAAAACAAGAACACAGCAAGAAAAACAGGCAACTTCACCTGATGACCTCTGAGGAGTCAGAATGCCCCAAATGCTCACAAGACAACTCTAAGAAGATCAGTGAGAAGACATGAAAATGAAAGTATTCATTATAAGGAATTCTGATACAGAGGTGATTGATTAAACCAAAATAACGGGGTATTTTTATGGGTGATGAATCACCAGGGTGTCACAGTACTGGTGAAAATATAGAAAAGGATATTAAGAATGAGGCACTAAATCTGTCTGGTTTTGGATGGAGTGGAGAGGAGAAAGTTTGTAAATGGAGTCACAGATGATGAATAAAGCTCATCCCATGAAATATTTGACAGGGACCACCATTAAAGAGCAGGCAGTGGAATAAATGAAACTCAGTTCTGGTTTAGGATTAATGCTCCAATCTTTAGAGGAATGAGTAACTTATCTAAGGAGGTTTTATTGGTGGGGGAGAAGAGACAAGGTTTAAAAGGAGATTTTGCCAATCTTATATTTCTTTAAATAATAATCCCTGTATTCAGAAACTCCCTCAGGTGGTCAGGAATTAGCTGTGGAACAGCTTCAGGAGACCAGACACGAAGTTATGCAACCCACAGCTTGAGGTAAAAAATAATATTCTTAAGTGTACATCCCAAACACACAGAGATACAGATGATTTTCCACTTCCACATTATTTTAATTATCAGGGAACGGCAGTTTGGAACCAGGAGTGGTCAGCACCATGCTGAGTGTAAGTCGTGAAGAAATAACTCCTGGGTTTTGGAGTAACCTGCCTTTCCAGGCTGAGACAGATGAGGAAGATGGGTGCACTGAGGTTCTACCATCTGCTCCACAAGGTGTTGAAAACCATCCCTGGAAGAAGCTCCTCATTCCCAAATTTCCTACGCAATTCAGTGGAGTTAAGTAACAATATGGAAACTCAACATTCTGCCAAAGTCTGTGAACAAAAAAAAAAAAAAAAAAAAAAAGAAAGAAAGTTTAACAAAGCCCTTGTTTCTTAGAAAGTGTTGCTGTAATTCCAGCAAGCCAAGCCAATTCCAGAGAGCAGCCATGGATTCTGCCTGTGGTGATACTGAGAAACCCAACGGCCACGGCGGATCCAAACCGAGCAATCAAAGACAAGGCCTGCGCTGCCTTCAGGAGGAGTTGGATCAAACCTCTGGTCTCTCAAACTGTTTAATACATTTCCCAGGCTTTTCTGCAAAGTGGTGACATGTATAGCTCGGCAAATGTGGGAGCGTGTGTCGGTTTGGATGGAGGGCTGGAAATTCGGGATGCGGAGCACGACTCTGGGCCTTGGCTGAGCAGCTCCAGCTACACGATACCCTCGAGCAGACTGGAGGGAAAATCAGATTTTGGAGTGTCAGAGGTGGATTTCTGCTGTTTCTACAATGAAAGGAAAGCCACAGAAAGCTGCTCAGAAAAGCAAATAGTGGCTCTTGACCCCCAGTCCTGATGGATAAATTAACTTCCTGAGGTGCAAGATTTGATTGCCTGGTTTCTCTGAATGTCAGGCACAAACTTTTCTGGTGCTCTTCCTAACAGTAAAGAGGCTTGTTTCAACACTAATACTTATCTCAACCTCTCTTTAATTTGAGAATCAGTTTAGAAATCTGAGTTAGCAACTTTTTTGGTGTTGTTTCCTACAAAGTTTTATCATAGTGGATGTGATTATTTACCAAATCCATCCTGGGGCTGTGCCTTTCTAATTCCACACTCACACCTGAACGAAGGGCACAGCTGGACAGACACTAACTCCATGTTCTTGTGTCACAGTGCCCTTCCCTGGATACTTGGTTTACAGTGTGCTCCAGAAAACAGGAAAAAGAGGAGTAGGCTCCCTGCCTCAGGAAGCAGAGCTGCACAATGTGACGTAAAGGAAACTGTCCCTGAGACTGGAAGAGCCCTTTTAGGATATCAGCTCTTGCCTGCCCCCAAATTCCTACATTATTAATAACCTGTTGTGTTTTGGGAAGAGCTATAACAGCGAGTAACGGGACTGAGGGTGTTGGCTCCATTGAAAGAAAGTGGTCAGCATTAATCTAATCTGATTCTGGCATTGTTCATGACCTGCCACTTACCTACTGTGGAATTCATTATTATATTACATCATGTCTATTAAGGGCTGCAACAAACTGTTCTCCTGCTCCTTGCCAAAGAGATCTGGTGGAAAAGTTGCTCGAAGAGTTTTGCCGGGACTCTGTAGGATGGATGTAAACCCTGAGGGGCAATGTGGGGTGAAATCCCTCCTCACACATCTGCACAGCTCTGGGATGAACCCTCACTCTGTGTCACTATAGATATCTCTGTGTCACGGGAGGAGGAAATGCTAATTAGTGCTGGCTCTTGAGTTTGATTCCCTCACAGCTCATTTGCATGGAAGCCCAGGGAATTCTGCCTGCTGAATTAAGGAATCAGTTGCTCGCTGATTTCCAAAGGAAAAAACCTGAATACAAAATATATTTTTTCAGCACTTCCATCTCTGCATGTCTGGAACAAGTTGTCCAGAGAAGCTGGGGATGCCCCATCCCTGGAGGTGTCCAAGGCCAGGTTGGATGAAGCTCTGAACAAGCTAAAGAAAGGTGTCCCTGCCTATGGCAGGGGAGTGGAACAAAACGATCTTTAAGATTCCTTCCAACCCAATTCCATGGGTTTACGATTTTCGGTTCTAGGTGTGCAGCAGCTGTAGGTGCACTCTGTTTCTGGCCACCTTGGTACAGGGGCTGCTGAGAGCTGAGGGTTAAAAAGAGGAAGAGACTCCTGAACAGTTTTAGGTTTCCCCTCTGCCAAATTGTCTGGGACAAAGAATGGCAGCGAGGCCTGAAATCAAGAGCCTCGAGTTGCCAGCACTTTCCATTTCTCGTGGTATTTCAGTGTTTCCACTGCTTGTTCCTGCTGAAACCATGCAGTGAATACAGTGCAAATAAATTAAAATAGACATTTGCAGCTTTCTACAGATTTGGGGAATTGCTCCGAGTGGTGAGCAGGGAACTGGTTCCCTCTGAACATGTTCTGAGGCTCCAAAATGGGCAACCAACCTTTGTCAAGGAGCAACTTCGGTCTGTCTTTTCTAACTTGAAAGGGACAAACTCCTTTACTTATTTTTTTTTAAAATTGGTTTTGTTATAAGGAGATCTGGTTTCACTTAGATGAATGAAATGTCAGTATATCTGTTCCTGTGAGTTGTTCCAGGGTGGGTTACAGCACTGTTGCACGACTTTAAAATCAGTGCAATGCTCTGCTGCTCTGGGCTGCCTATGCCTGTCATTTAAAATATTCAAGAAACACTTTGATATTGATACTTTAGGTCTTGCCTCTGTATTGAGTAAGATGTCTAAGGAATAAATATCTTATTTCTACAGCTTTGAGCTCAGCTATGATAATAATCATAGAATTATTTGGGTTTGAAGGGGTCTTAAAGATCCAGTAGTTGTGACCCCAATGTTGTCTTTTATTTGTGTATTTGCAACCTTTTCTTCTGCTGGGGAAAGACCTTTATACACAAAATTCGTGGAGGAAAGGTGTTCCCTGGCAGAGCTGTGTGTCACAGTGGGACAGAGTCCTGCTGCCCTTGGGGAACTGCAGCCCCCTCAACCTCCCCTGGGCTCAGTCATCCAAGGTGAAGGGAAGGGAACACCAAAACTCTCACTTGAAGGGAAAAGTTGAGCCATTTGGAAGGTTCACTCCAGTGGCTTCAAAGACGTCAGTGTGGACGTAAGAAAGGGCTGGGACTGAAGCTCCCCCTGGGATGTGCTGCACTCTGGGAAGTCAGAACAACTGGGAGTGCTCTGGGTCGTGGTCTGTCGTGGGAACCCCTCTCCTGCATCCTTCCTTCCCAGAGCTCTGGGGCAGTTTAGGGGATTTTGTGTTCCCCCTCCCCTTGCAGAGATGCCCTTCAG
Source organism: Pitta sordida (assembly GCA_013390025.1). Taxonomy (NCBI): domain Eukaryota; kingdom Metazoa; phylum Chordata; class Aves; order Passeriformes; family Pittidae; genus Pitta; species Pitta sordida. The sequence goes on along the minus strand of WEKX01014570.1, from coordinate 241,488 downwards.
TGACCTGGGACCGGAGCTGACACTACAAACATTAAATCTGTTGCCTTCACACTGAGAGTGGCTTCAGAATAGATACTGGGGAAGAATCCTTCGTGCGAGGGTGGGGAGACCCTGGCACAGGGTGCCCAGAGGAGCTGTGGAGGTGTCTGAGGCCAGGTTGGAGCAACCTGGGATAGTGGAAGGAACAAGTATTTGAGTCAAGTTCAGAGCAGCTCAGAAGGTTTTGACTTGTCACATTTCTGGTCTCTGAGCTGAAAGTCTTCCAGGGTTACACAACAATGACTAAAACTGGAAAGCTTTCAGATCATTTCCAAAATGAAGAAGGAAGCTGAGCTGATTGCTAAACCAGCATCAGAGAGGGAGATCCACTTCCACGCGTGTGGGGTTGGAGTGAGCACCCAAATTCATTTGGAAGTTTTAATTTGTTTTCTTTTTGATTTAATCTCAGAACGGAATCGTTCTGGAACCCAGACCTTTGCGTTGTTTTGTTTAATGTTTTACAAGCAGGCTGTTGACTGAAGTTGTCACTGAACAAGAATTCCCTCCTATTGTTTACACGATGGGAAAATAAAATCATAAAAGGGGTGTAGCAGCAGCTTGTTAGGTATTAGGTTAAGGTGCAAGAGGGATTATCCTCACAAAACACTGAGCCCTAAACTCAAAACATCAGGATTAAATTGACAATTACATTTAGTGAAAGGCTTTGAAAGGCTGAAGTTGGTGCTTAAGGTTTTTAAGTTGCTGTTCTGAGCGAGCTGACAATCCAGAGTTCAAGTTGTTCTGGTACAGCTGTTCTACCTCAGAGGAACTGGGGGGAAATATAATTATGACAGAAAGGACTGTTTGCTTTGTGGCAGCTCTTCGCTGAATGTAAGGAGGTGTTGGCTTTGTTCCTGTTTCTGCCACTGCTCTGCTTTATGACCTTTGAAATACAGGAATTTCCTCACCTTCCTCCCACTCCTAATTGGGGTGGAATTTTTGAAGGATGCCAGTTTGGGGCTCAGTGTGCAGAGCCCACAAACACACGTCTCTAGAGATGTTCTGTAGCTCCCTGAGCAGATTTCAGCATCCAAGACAGCAAAACCTTGGCTTTGGCTTAGAGAATTAAGAATAAATGTTGATTTTCAGAACTCTGAGTCTGTACTTTAAAAGAAATCCTGAACCCTCTTTGCCATTAACCCTAAAGAAATCTTTGAGATTCCTCTGTTTCTCTCTTCCTGCTCCATTTTTACTTCTGCTAAGTTTTTATTTGGAAGAGGGAAATAGTTTTATAAAAACGATTAGCAAAACTACTACAAATGTCAGCAGTACTGAAATGCAAGGGGAGGCTCAGGATGTGTACAAACATGCCCAGAAAGAAAAGAAACAACTCACAGAAAGTAAAAGCAATAGAAAAAAAAAGGGGAGGCTCATGTGTCACTGTTAGAGGAAGGTGAAAACACTTCTTGGCAACCTCTGAGAATCATTTGCAGCGACTGATCCAGGAGCTTTAGTGACTAGAGAACGTTTTTAAATCCTCCCCCACTCTTTTCGTTAATCTTTATCAGGTAATAGGACCTTTAATGTAATTGTGTGTCTTTCTCAGGGATGTGTCAAATATTTCCAGTTTGAAAAAATAAGATGTTTGAAATGGCTTTAAGGTCAAAGTTCTGGTTGTAAGCCTGTGGTCTTTGGCAATAAATTGGTAATAATTACAGTCTGTCATTGGTGCTGCCCCACCACTGCTCCTCATGAGGAATCCTAATTTTCTTAAATTTAAAATTATATTGGCTCCTGATTACAACTTGCTTCATTTTCACACCTCGCATGATGAAGTTCTTAAAAAACCCCAACAACCCAACCAAGTCAACCGTTGCCAGTTGTTGTTTGTTGTCAAATACGACTTATAAAATGTTAGGTCAAGCATCTTCACTAGACCAGGCTGCACTGTTTGTTTAAAGCTATGAGCAAAGTAAGTCATATGAATGTTTCCAAAGTCTGTATTCCAAGAAGTATTTTTGGAAACATTAATGTTGTGTTTTTTAATGAAGGCCACATTCTGAGGCTACGACACCATATGTCACATTCATTTCTGTACTGGAAAAAAAAAAAAGAGAGAAAAAGAAAAGAAAAAAGAAATGGAAACTATGTTTGGCTTTTAAGTGTTTTTGGACTGGTGTTTCTGCATGCTTGTCATTGTTCCTTGGATGAGAGGAGAGTTCTTGGTCTGCTAATCTAGTCCATCCAATATATATTACACTCCGTGGGCCTGACTCTGCCTGGAAGTGTGTGCAGTCACTTATACTCAACAAAGTGAATGAAGACCTGAGGAAAAATAACTACCGCTAGGAAAGTTGGTTTTTCTTACATTTATTTTCCATGAATCCATTGGCGTCCTTGAAAACCTGCATCGGAACTTCCAAACCAGCTCGAAAATGGGAAAAGTGTTTGTCATTTTTCCATCGAAAATTTGCAATTTTTGAAAGAATAATGACAGATTTTCCTCAAAAATATCAGAGGGCTTTTCAGGAAAGCTCATCCTGATTTGAATGTTATTTTGTGAGACCATCAGAAGGGATACTCACAGCGGGGTCACGACAAAGGGTTTTTATTTCAGAATCAAGTAGGACTGATAAGAACATTTCTAAATACTTGAATCTCTTGCTGCCTCATGTTTCATGGTCTGTTTTTGAGAAAGGTCGTGTAATGAATGTCAGAGTCTGTACTCTTGAAGAAATTGCTCATGATGGCCATGGAGTGAATGTGTTAAGAACTGCTGTTGCACAGCTCTCCCATAGGAAATTTAAATAAAAATAAACCTTCTCTTTTTTTTTTTCATAGATTTCTAATGAACAAAGACAACAAATAACCCCTGGGACCTTGAGTGTGTTCTGCAAATTGGTGCCACGAGGCAGAGATGAGGAAGACGACGGACCAGAGCGGTTCCTACAGGCCCGTGAGCATCCAGGGAAACAAGGTCAGCTACCGAGGCACTTGTCAGGAAAAGCCTGAAAAGGGGACGAAGAGGTTGCAGAAGCGATTTCTCCACAAGGATGGCAGCTGCAATGTCTACTTCAAGCACATCTTTGGAGAGTGGGAGAGCTACGTGGTGGACATTTTCACCACGCTGGTGGACATCAAGTGGCGCCACATGTTCGTGATATTCTCCTTGTCCTACGTGCTCTCATGGCTGCTCTTTGGCCTGATCTTCTGGCTGATAGCAATCCATCACGGGGATTTATTCAATGACGAGGAGGTGACCCCCTGTGTTGCCAATGTCCACAGCTTCACGGGGGCATTCCTGTTCTCCCTGGAAACCCAAACCACCATCGGCTATGGGTACCGCTGCGTGACGGAGGAGTGCTCGGTCGCCATCCTCATGGTGATCCTCCAGTCCGTGCTGAGCTGCATCATCGACACTTTCATCATCGGGGCAGCCTTGGCCAAAATGGCCACGGCCCGGAAAAGGGCCCAAACCATCCGCTTCAGCTACTACGCCGTGGTTGGCCTGAGGGATGGGAAGTTTTGCCTCATGTGGCGCATCGGAGATTTCCGGCCCAACCACATGGTGGAAGGCTCTGTGAGGGCCCAGCTCCTGCGCTACAAGGAGGACAAGGAGGGCAGGATGACCATGGAATATAGGGACTTGAAGCTGCTCAATGACCAGATCATACTCGTCACACCTGTGACTGTTGTCCATGAAATCGATAGTGAGAGCCCCTTGTACGGCCTGGACCGGAAAGCTCTGGCCAAAGACAACTTTGAAATCTTGGTCACATTTGTCTACACGGGCGACTCCACGGGGACTTCACACCAGTCGAGGAGCTCCTACGTCCCCAGAGAGATTCTTTGGGGCCACAGGTTTAACGACGTCTTGCACGTGAAGAAAAAATACTATAAGGTGGATTGCTTACAGTTTGAAGAGACCACCGAGGTTTATGCCCCTCACTGCAGTGCCATGCAGCTGGAGAGGAAGGAGCAGGAGTGGAACCGAGCTGAGAAGACAGAGGAAAAAGAAGCAGAGACATCAGCACTGGAGAGCAAGACATTCAGTGCCAGCCAGAAGTCGTTTAGTGCAGTTGCCCTCGTCACTGGCTGTGAAGACCCAGAAGACCCAGTGACAACTGTCCCCCAGCCTTCCACTGAAGTTTCTTACCAGAAAGCAAGTGTGTCCTTAAACAGACTCTCCATAGAATCCCAAATCTAGCTCTCACTGCAATTAAAATCACTCCCAACAAATTCTCCCATTGTAGCTCTTAGAATATAAACAATGAACTCATATGCACAAGTATTTATGTTACAAACCTCGCTGACAGGGTGCCCACAGTGTAACACATTGCTGAGCTGCAAGAAGGAGCTTTGCACTGGTTTGTGTGGGTATCAGTGACAGATTGGCTTTGGCACGAGAGAACAGCTCCCATTTGGGTTTTCAGACAGCTACTGCACTTGAGCAAACTCATTGTCAACTTTATTACCCTGTGGGGACCCGTGTTGAACATACCCAGGGACAGATAATGATCTTGGCAGGGGACAAAAATAATGCACCGTGCCCTCTAGGTCACACTGTTCAAAGCTGCCTAATTAATTTGGAAAGCCAGTTCCCATTCTCTCTACGAGGTTCTGAAATGCCACCAGCCCAACAAACTGTTCTTCTCTAATGGTTTGGATGAAACCCATATCCCAAGGGTGTGCTGGGGAATCTGTGGGGCTCTTCTTCATAGAAGGGAAGAATAACTGACCTCAGTGTTACTGGGTGGCTCTGGGAACCTCCTTACACCCTGCCTAGTCCTGTGGGATCCACAGTGGAATCCTGGGGCTGTGAGGACGCTTGGGACGTGGCTGTGGTGGCTCAGAGGGTTGGCCAAGCTGCCTCATGGGCCCTGGTCAGAAACCCAAACAAGACCTCCATCCTGAAACCACCAAAATCAGGCTGAGCTCAAGGAGAAGATCACGGGTTTAGAGGGAGCTGTGCAATATTTCACATCAAGGCGTCTCATTTCATTTTTGCTTTTCTTTTCAGTGTACTGTGCTTCCTTAAAAAGCCAAAAATCAATCTGGAGAACAAACAGGGTGATTTTGTCAAAATGGAACATGTTTATCTCAAATTGCTCTGTAAAAACGATCCTTCACAGAGAAATTCAACACACTCATCTGCCAGCAAAGGAAAGTGTTGATGCTTTGAAGTTGGCTGTGACATGGAATTTCCATGCTCTGCACATCTCTCTAATTATTTAATAAGCAATATCTCATCAAGCTTTTTCCACCTGATGATTACAGTTAATTTGCATTGTGTTTAATTATCATGCTAATGTAAAATAACTACACCTGGGTGTGTGGGACTTATCTCATCTGACCTCAGCTGCAAATAAATAGTGTTTGCTTGCTATCCCTGTTCCTGGAACTCTTCTGTGCCCTCCCAGGGGAGTTCATCCCACCTTGCTCTGGCTTTTTAAGGAGCTGAAGGTATTTCCATTTATCCTGGAAATGTTCATCCCTCCCCGTTTGTTGCTGAAGGAGATGAGATGACTGTTGTGGAAATGCTGGCTAAGTTTAGGCTGCTAAAATTAGGTCTGACGAGTCACTCGCATCATTCTGACTAATTAATTGGGTTTTAATGAGCTCATCACGTTTAATGAAGAAAAATAGCATGCTGAGTCTTTTTTCCTGAAATTTACTCCAAGTTGTAGTATTGTTGTATTATTTTAATGTATCTTGCTTTTCTCTTTTGTGATACATGATCCCTTTAGGTAAAACTGAGGCCTGGGGGGAGTTGGTTATTCCGAAGATCATTAATTTACCCATTTCAAATGCTGATTCATCAGCAGCACTCATCTTTCACTGCAGTAGAAAACACTTTCTTGTACCCTGGATTTGAGCACTGGCAGATGTTGGGGAAATGGTCTGAAAAAAAGGAAGGAATGTAGGAAAACATATAAGGATCTCAGAGCTTATGTGGTGATTCCCAGAGAACCAGATCAAAGTGCCCAACCGTCCAAAGGGGAGCGTCCAGACGCATTCGGAGCTGGGCAGGGAGATGAAACACCGGGATCCTTCTGCCCTTCCCGAGGGTTTCTCGTGCTCCTTGGGGCTTCAAAAAGGCCCAAGTTCAGCATCTTCTTCCCAGCCACCAAGAGGCAGAAACCGGCATTTCTGTCTGGGAGTTGCTCTCCCCGTTCCCGTCTTTTCCACAAAATTTACCAGATGAAGCAAAATCTTAACAACAAAGAGAAAACACAAACCACTTTGCATTGGGCTCCTGACTCATCTGGGTTATTTTCCCTTGGAAAGGAGCACTATTGTTCCTGGTCAAGATTAATTTATGTCAAAGGGAATATAATAAGAGATTATTATATAATTTATTTTTCCAGCCTGCCTTACCACCATTCATTAAGGCCTCTGGCATCTCCTCCCCCATTATCATGTGTCATTTACTGCATTTTTTTTTTGTGAAGTTGGTTTTCAGATGTGGGACATAGTATTTATCCCCTTGTTTATCCCTTGTTTCTTACACACTGTGCAGGAGGTCTGAACTCACTTCAGGAAATAAGAGGTACCTTTCAGGGCACGAGAAGCATTTGTATAGGAACGGGGGAAAAAATTGCTTGTAAGCTTTTTATAGCTCTTAAATCTTTGTTGGTTTGAGCTGGGAACCTGCAAACAGAAGGAGTTGGTGTCTGTGGTGGGCAGAAGAGGCCCAAAGGAGGGAAGGAAGAAGCATCAGACACCAGGAGTCACTTCCAGGCAGACAAGAGGAAGTGTGACAGGAATGGGACGACAGGGAAACAAGGAGCAGTTACACTTTTCATCTGGGCTGAAAAATGTGCGTTGATGTTTTCATGGGGCTTAAAATCACAACACGGGAGCTACTTCAAGAATTTGGGAATATTGGGTAAGTCCTGGTGGAGGGATTGGAATATCAGGTCAAACCTGGGTGAAGTTGGGGAATTCTGTTCCGGGCTCATGGTGCTCCATAGAAAACCAGCAGGTTTTCAAACTCTGCTGTTGACGCCTGTCAGTCAATGTTTTCTTAATGCAAAACAACACAAAGTAATTTTAGCTGTCAAAAATTCCCAAGAGTTTCCCACTCAGATGTGTCATAGAGTCATGGACGGGTTTGGGTTGGAAGGGACCTTAATGCCCATCTTGTTCCACACCTTCCACTATCACAGGATGGTCCAATGCCCATCCAACCTGGCCTTGGACATTTCCAGGAATGGGACGATCTGCGCCAGGCCCTCCCTACCCTCACTGGGAAGAATTTCTTCCAAAAACCTAATTCTTTAAATTTAAAACCATTCCCCTTCGTTCTATCACTCTCCGCCTGTGTAAAAGGTCTCTCTCCCCATCCTTGTCCCGGTGCCGAACCCGGTCCCGGTCCCGGTCCCGGTGCCGATCCCGGTGCCGATCCCGGTGCCGATCCCGATCCCGATCCCGATCCCGCCGCCCCCGCCCGGGCAGCGCCGCCGCGTTCCCTCTGGCTCCACCTGGCGGCGGCGGGTGGAGGTGCGGCGGTGGCGGGGCGCTCCCGGGGGACAGCGGCGACATCCATCGGCACCGAAGGACTCCCCTCAAATCCCCCCCCCGCCCTTCCCCTGCTCCGACACCCCTTCCAGGGGCAGTTCTTGCAGCGCTGCTCAGCCAGCACGGCCCCTTGAACGTTTGGAAAAGGCATTCCCCAAAAAAAGCGCTGTTACAACCAGGGAACCTGTTGCCACTGAATTCCCGGCGCTGCCCGACCGCCCTCAGCAAATTTGGGCCAGCAGGTTACAGCTTCCACAGCCGCCCTCTCCGGCTCAATACAATAAATCAACTCCGAAGGGGCATTATTTTGTTATAAAATTGATTTGACGTGTGCTTGGTCCGGCTGATTTATTCTATATCGTTCCTCTTTATATATAGAAGCAAAAGCTGAGAGGTGCCAGCTTAGGTATATATAGCCAGGCCAACCTGGCTCCACTCCACCAGGAACCTTTCAAATAGGGCAATGAGCTATTTGTGGCCAAAGGGACTGACTTGGGGACGTATCAGTGACAGGAGGCACAGAGCTGCCTGTTCGTTTGGCCCAGGGAACGTGTGTGCGTGTAGGAAGGCAACGCTAACATTTATTATGCAAAACTACACACAGAAGGGCTCCAAAATAAGAAATGCCTTAATAATTATCTCATATCCAGTGCCATGTCCACTTCTGAATGCACATTTTCCATTGAAGAGCTTCGTGCGTTCTCTCACGCACGGGAGTAGCTCCAATGAAACATCTGCTGAACCATCCATCGCATCCTCCTCCTTCACAGCCCTTCTCCAGGCAGCGGCGGCGGCAGGAGGAAGCTCCACAACTGTCAGGCAGCTGCTCTGCTCCGACTACTGGGCACTGCGTTTGCTCCTCGTGTTTCCCCATCTTTGATCACAAGTCTCGCAGACTTGCCTGACGGGGGAGGGACTATTTTTGGTCTGATGTTCGTTCGGCTCAATTCCTGCTTGGCCCAGGTGCCAAAATGAGCTGCTGGCCTTTATGTGACCGTTGCACAAAGCAGCAGCAGGGAGGAGGTTGTCCCAAAGCCTCCCCAGTGTCACTGCCCTGCTCTGTGGTTCGGGGAACTGTCTGTAACGGGTGTCTCCAGCACAAATTTTGACTGATTTTGTGAGAGCCATGCTGTGAACAGAGCAGGAAAAATAGGAATTATACATCAATAGTGAGGTGTCTTGTCAGATCTCCAGCTGGAAATCAAAAAGAGCCTGGTGAGGGAAAACCTTCCTTGCCCACCCAGGTCAAGGGCCTTACTCATGGTGACCCCACCAATTTCAATGGGGTGGTTTCCAGAGTGGCCTGTGGTAGGATGTGAAGTGGGAAACCAAATTTGGTAAGTATTTATTGCAGTTCCTGGAATTACTCACTGTATATACTGATTAAACCCTCTTCTCTTCAATGGTCACTTTTTCCACTCTGCTAGAGGGTCTTTTTTTCTCTTTCCTCCCATTTTATCCCTCATTTTTTTGAGCAGCAACGAGTCAAATGCAGTTCTTTACAATCACACACACCTTTACACACCACATTTTCCAAACCTGTGGCTAATGGCACAGGAGACCCAAACCCACAAAATTCCTCTGGTACAAAGGGGTGGGAGGATGGTTTGAAGAACCTTACACTGGTGATCCAATCCCCAGGATTCTGGGTGAGAAGCTCTAGTGGGGAAAATCCCAGCAGAGCAGGAGGGTCTCCCGTGAATGTACGTCTGCACATGTGGGACTGAAATAGCTCCCACCCCTTTCCCTACGTTAAGAACAGGGGGTGGTGCTGCCAGTTCCATCTCGAGTTTCATCCCTCTGAAATATGTGCACTTTCCCTGGCTGTGTATTTGGCCTGGGGTAATTAGCACGGTGCTGATTTCACCTGAGGTGATGAAAGTGCTGGAACAGCCTCACCACATAAAGGGAGGATCCATCGGCTGATCCGGCGCCCTGGGCCTTCTTTGAGCGAAGAAAATCATGGCCTTGACTTGGAGATAAGCTCCTCAGGGAGGCTTCTTCTTCCCAGAGTTATCTGAGGGTAGGGAAGAGCAAGGTCAAGGATCCTTGTGCTCTGGAAACTAAAAGTACTGAGCACTGAAGTGTTGCCTTGTAGTAAATTACCTTGTGCACATTAAATTACCCAAATAGATCTGCTTCTTCTCTTTGCTCTCCTGTGAGAGAAGGCACTTCCAGACACCAAAAGCACAAAGATGCTTGGAAGTCTTTTATTTCTTTCTGGCCCTTCCAAAAAGATTCAAAGTCAATTGACATTTCAGATGAAGATTCAGAACAGACACATCTTCCATCCAAGCCAGTTCAGCTTGAAAAAATTACAGTGAAGTACGGTCAGAGGAAAAGCAATTTGCCAGGGCTTGGAGAGTGTGAATAATGCAAAGCAAACAGCTCTTCGCAGGGTTCACTTGTGCTTTCAAGTGTGCTCTCCTGTATTGTGCACCCATCCTGCCTTTTCCAGAGGTCCTGGGGACCAGCACCGCAGGTGGAGGTGAAGCAAAGCAGAGCTGGTGACTTCTGACTTCTGTGAACCTGGAGGATTGTTCTGTGGATGAGGTGAAGGGGTTTTTTTTTTAACAAAAGAGCCAGAACTGATTGGCACTGCTGGCACTTGATGCCAAGCTCTGGAGTCACCCCATCAGGAAAGAGGAACAAAGGCAGCTCGTTGTGCTCTGCTCTGGTCTGTTCTGCAAAGGGGTTTTTTATGCCACCTTTGCTGTCAGAGAGCACAAGCACCTTCCAGACCCGTCACAGGCGACATGCCCAGCCCCTGCTCATTCTCTTTCTCTCTTTGTCTCTCTCTCTCTCTCTTTACCCTTTGCCACCCATTGTCTCTGCATGTGACCTCTGCCCTTTGTCAAATCAAGATAGTCACACCCTGGGTGCTGGATGTTCCCTCTGCCTGGTACCCACGGTCTTGGGAGGCATTTGGCCCCCAGGTTACTGCAAATGAAATGCACATCAAAGTGCAGCTCTGCATCCAGGTTTTCTGCTCCGAGGAGGAATGGAGGTTTCCTGGAGTTGGGCTGTTTTCTTTATGAGCCACAGCCCCCCATTTTGTCCAAAATGCCCCCCATTTTTTCCAAGTCTGCAGGCAGGGAAGGGACCCAGGCCCCCTGATCCTGCAGCACCCACCACATGGGTGGGGAACAAGCAGAGCCCACCACTGGCATCCTGGCACCTGCGATGCCACCGTGGCACCACGATGCCATCAGGTCTCCCAGTCACCGAGGGGCTGCAGCAACTTTGACATTTAGTGACTTTCCACACGGGGTTTTTTTTAATACTTGATGTGAAATAACACAATCTTGCCTTCCCCCTCCCAGTCCCTGTCACAAGGTTGCTTAAGAGGGTTTGGGCATGAGCTCAAATAATTTCAGAGGACCAAAGCCAACTTCTGAAGTATTAGGGAGATTACAAAAGAAACACATGGCTCATACTGAGGTGCAACATTTCCTAGCACAAAACAGGGAAGAGCCTCCTTCTACAGCCTTGGCATCCGGATCAGCTGAACCAGAGCACAGCACATGCAGTTTGCTCTGAATTTCCATGCAGGATGCCCAAGGGTGGGTGAGGAATCCTCCCCCTGTAGGTAAATGAAAGGCAGAATTTGGCCTGGAGGCACAAAATGGCATCAGAAAAGCAAATTAGCAGCACAAGACCACGACAGCAGAAGAAAGGAAACCGTGGCATTTACTTGCTGAAGATTATTTCCCCTCTGACGACAGATTTTTCAAGTGCCAGGGGTGTTCAGGTGGGTGGGCCTGGGAGGGCTGGTCCAAGTAATCAGACGAACACAATCTCAGGAAGTTGAACCAACAGTTTTGAGCTTGGTTTGGTTTTACTCATCTGTTCAACTTCAGTTTGGAGGGACATTTCAAAGGTGCCAACTGACTTAATTCGTGTCCCTCCTTCCCGGCCATGCAGGACTTCCCAGCAGGGCTGTGCTGCCGCTTGTGCCAGGGACCTGCTCCACGTCCCCTGGCCTGGCTCTCCCTGCTCAGCTCGGCTTCCTGAGCAGGGAAGGGCAGGCCCAGGGGAGAAGAGATGCTGGGATGGCTCTGGAAGGCTCGAGGTTCTCCCAGGAAGGCGGGATGCTCACCACCAGCTCCAGGACCTTCCCTGGTGCAGGAATCCAGTTGTGGACCAAGCTTTGAGGAATCCAGCACCAAACACACATCCCCCCATCCTGCCCCCTCTCAGGGAGGGCTCTTCTCCCCTGCCATGGGGATGGAAGTTCCCATTGGATGTAAACAGGCCCAGCACTGGCTCCTCAGGAGACATCAGCTTGTTTTCTGCTGCGGTTTTCCTTCCACAATGGCCAATGATCTAACCCTCTGTTTTTAGAACAGTTTATTTGCTTTCCAGGAGAGAAAATAAACTCTGATATTGTCATTTACACCACGGCCACAGGCTCCAGGCCCATTCTGAGGTTCTGGTACAAACTGATAGAAAACATTGAGGACATTTGATCTAAACTAATACAGTAAAATAAGGAGTGTGAGAAAGTGAGGAGAGCAGTCATTTAGGTGATGTTAAAACAAATCAGATGCTTTCAAGTTTATAACTGCAGTTTTCACTGGAGTGGATACACTGGTGGGTAATAAATTACAGTGATAACAAATTATCATCAGCTGCAATGCAATGAGCACTCTGCAATGCAGGAAAAGCAGGGATTTAACAGAGGCTCTCTGAGTCACTTCTGGGTGTTGTGTTCTGCTGTTGGACGGAGGTTTCATCATGTACCCACATATTTCACATCATCCTTCTCTCCGGAACTACCTGAGAAAGTGAAGTTTCCCAGTTTGAATCACTTTGGTGAACCAAGTTTGGAAGAGTAGGAGAGACACAGGAAAGGTAAGCAACGTGCAACATTTCTGCTCAGAGCTTTCTGGCTCTTTCTGTTACAACTGACTTTTTATTTTTTCTTGCCACTCCCTTTCCCATTGGAAGCTTTCCACGTCTCTGCCCATGGTGGCACACACAAGGTCTCTGCTTTCTCCCTCCTCTTCCAGCCAGGGTGCAAGTGAGGGAAATACAAGCCTGAAATCTCTACCCCTTCCTCCTCCTGCACACAACTGCAGGTGCTGCTGTGCCAGGGAAGGCTGGTGGGATCCTCAAGGGGCACAGAAGCCTTTACCCCTCAGCCCTGCCCAGCCTCACGCCCTGGACAACCCTTGCTAAGGATCAACTCTCCAAACCCTGCTGACCAGCTGGAAGGAGGTTGAGGTTTCATTTCTGGGCTCTGCAGATGGAAGATGAAAGTTGGCTGAGCACCACGAGGGCTTTGGAGCAAGTGGGTGACTTGACTTAGCTGAACAATCCCAACTCCTTTAGTATTTTCTCCTGTGAGGAAAGGCTGGGAGAATCGGGATTGTTCAGCTTGGAGAAGAGAAGCTTCAGGGTGATTTCGCCGTGGCCTTCCAGGACCTGAGGGAAGTCCACAGGAAACATGGACAGAGACTATTTACAAGGGCCTGGAGTGACAGGATGAGAGGCTTCAAAACTGACAGGGAGTACGTTTAAATTAGATGTGAGGAAGAAATTCTGCTCCGTGAGGGCAGTGACACAAGTTGCCCAGAGAAGCTGTGGCTGCTCCATCCCTGGAAGTGTCCGAGGGCTGGACGGGTCTTGGAGCAACCTGGGATAGTGGAAGGTGTCCCTGTCCATGGAAGGGGTGGAATGAGATGAGCTTTAAGGTCCCTTCCAACCCAAACCATCCTGTGATTTTGTGATTCTGATCCTGTGACAACCCACAGTAGGTAACCATCAAAACTCCAATGAACATCCTCTCCCTCGAGAGCCCTCCTGCTCACATACAATATCCATATCCCAGAGTTTGCAAGCCAGAAAAACACAAAGATACTCTTACCCTGCTCTGTTCAGCTGAGTTCCTGCTTTTAGGAAACCTGGCAGGCCAGTGGCACAGGGAACTGAAGCTGTGAGGAAGAGAATGAAAGTGCAGTCCCAGAGTTTCGTGTGTGTAAGCTGCTGGCTCTTAACCCTTTTCCTTCCAGGAATTGTCAAGTTCCCTATGTCAGCTCCATAAGCATGTTTTCATCACAGGCAACTTTTATTAACCATTAACTCCCTTTCCCTTGAGATACCCAAATAATGGGAGCTATGGGAGATCTTTAGATAACCCCGAGATGAATAGGAAAATATTACCTTTATGAGTATGCAATTCCTTGGTCAGTTTTATCACTTCCATTAATATCATTAATCCGAATATACATTCCCCACCTCTGCCTTTGAGGACAAATTGCTGATTGCTGGCTGGACAAGGCAAAATATAGAATATTGCCATGCCACAAACAATGCCAGATGTCCCTTACAGTTATTGCATTTCTGGAAGATTAGTCACAATCCTCAACTGTGAAAACTGTTATTAAATGGTACTAAAACTGTCTGGATACAGCAAGGCTTGGAGAAAATAGGGAATGTGCAAGGTGTACGTGAAATATCAGATTAACGTTTCCTAATCATTTGGACCCTACGTGTGTTGAGAGCTGAGCTCAACTTTTACCAACAGGTATCTTCAATATTTTATGGGTCTGCAAGTTGAACTGGGAATTAAAGAGCCTTTAAATGAGGCACCTTAATTTGCTGAGAATTGAGCCACATTGAATATACTTTCGGAAATAAGGTTTTTTTGGCAGAACCTTTTGGGTTGCTGTTGGATTGGGAGTTAGATACAGTTCCTGCCAGCCAGGGATTACTGTTTGCAATTCAGTATTTCAAGATTTCTTCACCTTGTTTCCCACATCCCCCACCTGCAGTAGCAAAGATTGAAAGTACAGACTTTTTTTTTTTTTTTTCAAAATACAGTCACTGGCTTGTGATTTGTCCTTCAAATAAGACTAAATAAGGCAGCACGAAATCTTAAAGAGAGATTTTTAGACACGAAATATATGGTTAAGAAAACTAACGTGAACGGGGTGTGACTTCCACTCTTCTCAGATATATAAAGCAATTCAATTTCCTCTGCTATATTTCATGCCTCCTATGAACAAACACATTTTGATCCAATATAACTGTCTCACTGGCTGCACATCTGTAGATCCCATTTGCTTGCAAAGTACAAAATGTATTTATTTGCCCTCTCAAGTCTTATCAAACATGTAACCACGTCTCTGTGGAATTTTCACTGGATTTTGCCATTCCTCCTCTTACCAACGTGGCTCGTTTCTCCTTGGAGATCCCAGCATTAGACCTATAAAGCCCCAGTTAATGTCTAAACCCCAGGGGTTTGCTGTGAATGGGGAAACCACCTTTTCCTGAGGAATTTTTTCCAGTTGACTTAATGGCTAGAGAAGAAAGGCAAACTTATGCCAGTTTACATGCATGGAAATGGTGAGGCCAGAAAAAAAAAAAAAAAAAAAAGCCCAACGTGTTATTTATGGCATTTCTTCTCATCTTGTGGAAACCAAGTGCTTTGATTCCACCAGACCGTGTTTGCTTTGCGACTACAATACAATTAAGCTATTTTCAGCTGGCAATAAAATCCTTGAGAACCAAAGCAGATTTGGCCACTTTAAGAGATGAAGCCTAATGCAATCTGATTATTAGGTCATTTCGCCGCCAAGACACAAAAAGCAATTTAATAACATCTCCCGTGGAGTGAGGCAGGGGCTCAAGTCTCAGGTCCCAGCTGGCAAGGGCTGGGCCTGCAGTCCAGCTCCCAGATCTGCTTCCACAGGGCATCTGGACATCCCTGCAAGCGTGGGGAGAACTGGGACAAGAACCATGCCCAGAAAAAGGGGGGAAGAACCCCCTTCTCTCACTGATACAGCCTGGGATCTGTCCATGCAAAGCCTCCTGCTTTGTCACTGGCTCCTCTTCTTGCACCTCCAACACTGGCTTGGGACTGTTCAGCCTTTCCAGAGCCCTTCCCATCCCTTGGTGCCATTTCTTCTGCACATAAAGGGTCCTGCCTTGACAACTCCTCAGCCCATGACCATTTCACATCTCCATCTAATATTTCAGGCAGGAGGCAGTGGGAGATTTCTGAGGCAAGGCCACTTCAAATTAACAAACCATTCACTGAGAGAAGGAAAACAAACCCTGGCTCAGTCTGGAGGGTTAAGTTTTCAGCTGTTTCTCACCCTCTTTGTCCTGCCTTGTTGCAACAGGAAAAGATTTTTTAGAAACTTCTCTTGTAACTTCAACTTCCCCGTTTGGGGCTTTGGAAGGACTTCTCTTGCTGAAGTCCATGCAGATGGTTCTGTTATGGTTTTCATTATCTGTAATAGATTAGAATCGATATTTCATTCTAAGAAGAGCTTTCTGGGCAGAGCTGCTCCAACTTTGAGAGAACTGTAAAACAGTGGTGATGTCTGTGCCCTCCCCTTCCCCAGCGAGAAAAACTGAATGGTTGGTTGTGAATAAGCCTTACTCACACTGGCAGGTCTGGGATCTCTGGGTCCGGTGGGTCTGTAATATTTATCACTTGCTTAGCGTGAGTAAAGGCTGAGTAAGAGTCTGCAAAGTCAGGCTGCAATCCGTAAATATCTTGTGGATATTGCACAGAGAATTGCTGAACTCACTCCCCAGCAAACTGTGTGTTCTCAGCAGAGCATCTCTCCCCAAGGGTGGATTGCAGCTCTACTTTATTTCGTTTCCATATCGATGGGCACCTTCTCCTTCAAGGGGGTCAAACTGTTGCCTTTTTAGCTGTTCACAGGAGGCACACAGACACTCAGAGCAACAAGGGATATTTTCTTCTCTGACACAGGTACATGAACAGTGCAGTATTTGCACCTGTCTTTCAAGTCTGGCTGATTTGATGATCTTCGCTTTACTGAATGAACGAGATAATTGCAGTAATTTCCTCTTATAGATTTTTTTTTCCAGACTCATCATTCATAAGCCCGTTATAGGACTTTCCTTCCCCTTCCAAATGAACAGAACCACCCAACAACAACTCAGAACCAGTGTGGTTGCCCAACGTGCCAGATTGCTCAATATACAGAAGCACTTGTGTCTCCTTCCCCCTCCCCTTCACGTAAATTTTGTGATTCCTGAACACACAAACTGGGGCCTTCTACACCAGCTGCACTTGGCCATTGTATTTATTGCTGCAACAATGCGGCACTTCCTCATTCGGAGTGTGGGGAACTCGGCAAACACGGTCAGTGCCAGGAACAGCTCTTGGAGGGATGGCTGAGTGTGTGAGGAGGGAGCTCTTAGAGCTTGGATGCCGTGAGAGCACTTCCACGGAGTATTTAAAGACAGCTCGTGTCAGAGTCGTAAACTTAGGAAAGAAAGGAGGAGGAGGAAGAGAGTTTAAGCATTGAGGAGTGACTGCAGGAGCTGGCATTGCTGTGGGAAGCGAGGAATCATATTTACAGCCTGTTCTGGACATTGTAAGAAGCTCCTCTGGAAGAGAGTGGCCAACCCACTTGGCCCAGTCTGTCCCTCAGCAGCTCCAGGCATATCTGCCTCCCGATTCCTTGTCCCAGCAGCTTCCCCAGCACCCGTTTTGTGGGTGTTGTCAGCACAGTCCTGGGTGCAAGTCGAGGTGTTTCTAAAGCCTCCTGTGCTCTGCCCCCCTTTGCATCCAGCAGTCACCTTGGCTCTTAGTTCTCCAGCACATGACAGGGCTCTCGACGGATTTCAGCTGTTGGCACTTGGGAACTCAGCCTTTCGGGGGCCGCAGGAGAGTGTTCTGCAGCAAACACCTGCCTCGGAAACTAACACCCCTGCACTGTCCATCAGAGCTTGGCAAACTTCAGCCTGTGCTTACAAGGCTGTTTCTGTTCCTGCAAGGCTCCCAGCCAGGCTCTTCATCCTTGTTTTTCCTTTATCTTAGGCCACGTCCACTGTAGGGAGGACAAGCCATTAAAAATCATTTTGATTTCTGCATATTTCAACTCTGGCCAGCCTGACCCAGCTGCCACAGGTGATCCGGGGAACAAAGACATGGATCCCCCGCACCGCAGCCAGGCTGATGCTGTTCTTGCTTTTAGCCTTGCTCCAGGAGGTCTTAGCTCAGGGATCAAAGCTCTTGTTTTGGAAGGGACGTTTGGCTTGAGTTAGAGAAGGATTTTCAGTTTAGGAGCTGTGCTGTGCTTGCCGGACTTCTCGCGGCTGTCAGGTTCAGGAGTCTGACACCCTGCATCGTCGCGTTCCCCTTCACTAAAATAAAGAAATGACACGAACGCGAAAGGAACAAAAGAAACTATTCTGCCTCCGGTACTTTTCTCTCACCGCACGCGGCCTCGGACATGAGCCTGGGACATGGAAACGGGAGCGAGCGACACCCGGATCCCACACGGGACCTTCCCGAGCTGCCTGTGAAATCCTGCACAAGCCTCTACGGCAGCGGCCGGAGGGTGAGCGCGGTCCCCGCGGCAGGTGCCGGGAGCCCCGGGGCGCACCCGGAGCATCCCGGGGACCGGGAACAGCCGCAGCGGCGCTGGATCCCCGCACGGCCGGTGGAGCGGGAGACCCCCCCGAACTCCACCGGGGCTGCTCCGCACCGGGGAGTGGGGACCAGGAGACCGGCTGCCTTCTCCCGGGACACCCTGCCGCGGGAACCCGGGGTGTCGCTGCCTTCTCCCGGGACCCTGTGCACAGGGCATAGGGCTCTCGCCGGATCATTCCCGCTCCGCTGGATCATTCCCGGTCCCGGCGCATCCCGATCCCGGCCCCGCCCCCTCCCGTGGCCACACCCCCACGGCCACGCCCCGCGGGCTGCCATTGGTCGGCGGCGCGGAGGGGGCGTGTCCCCGGGGGCCGCTATTAAACGTGCCATGGCCGCCCGCACCGAGGGGCCGCGGGCGGGCGGGAGCGCGGAGCGAGCGGGCACCGGGTACCAGGTACCGGGCAGTGGCATCTGCGTCCCCCAGCTGCTGGATCTTACCCCCCTGCACTCCACACGCATCTCCCCGGCGGCCGCGCCAGGTAAGGAGCGCCTTCTCCATCCTTTCGAGACGCTTCACACCCCTTCCCCAACTCCTTCCCCGTGTCGCGACACCCCGATGTTATCGCCGCCCTTGTCAGCGGCCGCGCCCGCGCTTTTGGAGGGGGAAACTCCTGCGTTTCTCCCGCACCGTCCCCCGAGCTATTCTCAGTGCCGGGAATAATTCGATAGGTATGGCTGGAGCGCTCGAGCATCTGCTTCCAGCATCTGTTTATGCTCATAACTTTCCATGCACCAGCTGCTCCCCCCATCCCTCCGCCCCCCCCTCCCGGGATATTTTATCCTGGGGAAGGGCTGGAAGTTCGCATGACAACTCCGTGCTCCATCCCTTTCCCTCCGTCTCGTCGCCCGTTGTCCCTGCGCGGGAGGGGTGGGGAAGCAGCAGGTCCCAGCCCTCGGATGCGTGTTTTTGGGTGTCCGGAATGGTTTAGAAGGGCGTGAAATGAACTTGTAGCTTCATTCATTGGAGGTATGGAAACGGGAGGGGGGGGGGTGGGTTTCTTTATTTTCTATCATTCTGCAAAAATAATAGGAAGAAGGGGAAAAAACCCCCAAAGCAACCAGTGAAGAGCTGTATTGTTTCAGCGTAGCTCATGACAGTTAAGGAAAAAGCCCTGACGAGCGGAGGCAGATGGGTTTGG
>WEKX01014570.1:115294-221826 GCA_013390025.1 Pitta sordida | reverse complement strand
CGGGCGGAGGCAGATGGGTTTGGGGGTTCTGCGGCGGGGGCAGGTGGCCCGGGTGGAGCCGGAGCCGCAGCTCTGTCGCCGCTCCCCGCCCCGCGGGCTGCCCGCACTTGTCTCTGGTGTCTCAGCCTCACCTTTACACTTGTTTGCTTTTCCATCCTCGCGGCCGGTGCGCCGCGTACACCCCCTGGTGATGGCTGAGCACTCCCGAGTTATTTTATCAGCCGCTACCAATACCCCGAGCCCGTCTCCTTGGCAGGACGGAACGCCAAGGTCCTTCCCTCTCTCCTGTGACTTCGCACCCGTTTCCCTGCATCACCCACTATTTTTTGGATTTTTTTGGACTTTCCCCCCTATTCCCACCCCCTCTCCCCCATCCCCAGTGCCTGCCCGCCAAGGACAGACCCTTCTCCTGAGAGCAGCTCCTGACTCCGCGTAACTTGAGTCCTGCCCCAGAGCAGCGGAGAAGTCTCGGGGAAACGACTTTTAAGGAGAAAGGTTACAGAGCGAGCAGGAATGCGGGAACAGGCTTCGGCTGGGGCGAGAAGCTCCTTTGTTCTGCTTTCCTTGGGCAGCGGGGAAGGCGCTTGGCTGGGATGGGGCTGGTGCTCTCTTGGCAACGTGTGCCCGTCTCGCTCCGAGGGCTGTGTGGCGTCAGCCGGGGAATAACCGCTCCAAGCGCTCGTTAGTGCTCCTCTCACCCTCCCCCGGCCTTCTCGCACTTCACACTTTTCTCTCAGCCTCTAACCTTCTGCCCGAATTCCTCTCGTTGCGGGGTTTAGGCACGATGTGAGCGCTTTCCCCAGGGATGGTCCCGGGGGGGATGCTCGCCAAGGGGAGAGCGAGGGTTTGGGCTCCTCGTCGTGGCGTTTCCCCGAATGCTGGCTCAGAAATGCTGCATCTGCCCCGTTTTTGCCCCAGCTCCTCCAAGCATCCCCTCGGAGCAGAGCAAGGCAGGGCTCTCCCATCCCGTCTCATCCCTTCCCAGTAATGCTGTGTCAGTGCCAGTGCTGGTAATTAGAAGCTGCGTTGCTTGAACTCCCTTCCAGGAGGAAAGGTAACCTGGATTAATAATAATAGTAATAATAACACACCTGGTGATGACTGAATTTCCAGCTGCGTGAGTGTGTTTCTGTCTGTGCTGCACTGGGCCCAGTTACACAAATGCTGGGGTGGGTTGGTGGGCACTGGGATGGCTCCTCTTGTCCAGTGAGGTTTGCAGGGCTGGTCCCACACGAGCCTGGCATTTTTGGCTGGGGTGGGGGGCAGCAGCCTTGCTCTGTCCTGGAGCAGCAGGTGGATTAGCAGAATAAGAAGCACCAGTAGATTTTCGTGCTAGTTTGTGTCTGGAATTTTGGGGGGGACCTCTGCTGAAACCAGTTGTGAAGGTCAGGGTGGACATAGGTCTGCTGGGTGTTTCACAGGGGCTGTGCTGCCACGAGCAGAGGTCAGACCTGCTGCTCCCTGTGCATGGGGCTGCTCCTGCTCCCATCCCACCCATCCCGGCATCCTCCCCGCTCCGAGCACTCGCACGGAAGAGACGCAGTTTGTGCTGGAAAAGCAAGAAGGCAACTGTGCTGTGATGGAACAGGCCAGACCTTTGTGGGATAAACTTCCAGCAGTGTGTAAAGGGGTCTCCAGGCTGCCCCCGGGGTCAGGGATCCTAAGAGCCAAACATGTCCTGTCCCAAGGGCACAGGACTCCCAGCACAGCCAGGGAGCAGAAATGCTGGGCAAGGTGCAGTAGGCAGAAGGTGCTCAGCCCTTCAGGGGAGGAATATGGCAATGTACAACACCTAATTCGGGTCCCAAACTTCTAAATGCAGCCAGCTCCCTGCAGGAAGCTGCCCTTGGGATTTCAGTGTTTTCTGGAATTCAAACAAATGTCCTCAGGTCAAGACTTTTGTGAGGGAAGCTGCATATTCAGATACTTGAGACTTCACAGCTTATCTTTCCCTCTAGCACAAGTTTTCCTCTAAAATCCAGGAGACAATGAAGGGAAAAAAAATCCAGACTTCATAATAAGCCATTTCCTAGGCTGTGTGTTTCCATCAGCTTGGAACAAAACAGACTTTGACTGTGGAAGTCGAACATGACTGTGATTATAGGATGTGGTTTCTAAAAGTGATCGATTTGCAGCCCAACGCAATGGCTTTTCAAGAAGTTTTTTTATGTGGAATGTATTAACAGTAATTTCACTTCCCCACTTTGCTCAGGTTTCTAATAAAAGTGGTTTTCAGCCAAAATAAAAAATGTTAAAGTGAGCATTCAAAGAAATTTTTCGTATTTTTGAGCCTGATATCCTGACAGGAATGAGAAACCCTGTGAACAAACAGATGTGTGTGGGGAAAAGTGGATTCTTACGTAGTGTAGGCAAGACAGTTGTAATAAGTGCACATGATAAATAAGAGGGCAGCCACACCATAAGTGTTCCTGCTGAAAGCCGTGCTCAAACTGGGCATTGCTGAACCTATTGAAAGCTGCCAAAATGTCTTGTAGGAGCTGAAGTCACAGATGACTAATCTTGGCAAGTAGGCATCGGGACGAATTCTTGCACAACAAACAGGAGTGAGGAAAAAAGAGAAGGTGAAAATAAAGCTGAAGGAGATCCTAGAGGGGAAAGCAGCCTGCACACAACCGTGAGCACGGTGATGTTGCTCTTGGTCACCTGCTCTTTTCCTATCAAGTGTTTGCTGAGTTAAAGTTCTTGTGATGTGGGAGGGCTGAGGAACTGTTTGAAATCCCTTAAGTTTTCGGAACACTTATGCAGGGCTTTAGGGACTGCTGTTGGGAAAGGGGAAAGTGTCGTATCTCCAGCTGTCATCAGATTTTGTCAGAGGAAGAGACAGTACTGCAGGCACTGGTGGGCAGAGGTTGTGCTCCGCAGTGGCTGCGGTTTTGTTTGGGTTTTGGACAAACTCAGATGAGTTTTGGTACTACATATTAAATTAGGAAGAGCATCGTGATTTAATCCCCTGCTACTGTTCTAAATTCTCCTCTCCCATCACAAAGGGACAGCAGACATTCCTCACCACTCGGGTTCAGCTTTGTCTCCTCCACGGGGCACAAGTGGCCGGAGCAGTTGCATTAATGCATCTCTCCTCTGCAGTATTTCCATTCCATTTCCTGATATACAGTACATGACTTAATGGATGACGCACTTGTTAAAAGCTAAGCCTGGGTCTAAGCCAGACCTCCCTGAAACAAGTTTGGTGGCTTCTACCCTCGGGAAGAAGGTTTTGTAGCTTCTCAGCTGAGTCTTAATAGTGATGTTTAGGACCCACGGGACACTGGGAGCTGTTCCCCTTTGGAGATGGAACTGCCTCAGGCTCCCGAGGGGAAGGTGCTGGTTGTTGCTGTTAAAGGTGTTACAAAGGCACCCAGCTGGTTCTACTGCATCATAACCTTTTGGCAGTTGTATTACCAGGAGCAGATGAGGATCATTACAAGGTTTAATTTGCTTTGCACAACTTCTGATGCGAGTGTGAAAACTGCACAAATTCTGGAGTTAAAGAGGAACTAATGCAGCCCTTATTCCTGCCAGTTGCAAAGAATAGACACCTCATTCTTTTACCTTAATTTAAAAAATTGTCAGAGATACAATTTAATGGAAATCACTGCTAGTTGCACTTGCAAAGTTGATAGCTTTTCCACCTTCCCTTTTGCACACTCCCTGCTTTGTCACAGGCTGAACAGCCCGGGAGTCACCACAAGCCACTTCAGTGTTTATGTTTGAACAGAGGGATGTTAAGGCGAGTTGTTTGTTTCAAAATAAACAGAAAGCACGGTTGTAAATAACAGAGAAGTTCTTTGCATGTCCAGCCTTTAAGTGGATATTGCTCAGTGACTTGTGTGACCCGATCACTTCAGTGCTTCCCCTCGGG
The DNA here is from genome assembly GCA_013390025.1 of Pitta sordida. Lineage (NCBI taxonomy): Eukaryota > Metazoa > Chordata > Aves > Passeriformes > Pittidae > Pitta > Pitta sordida. Next base: position 217,946 of record WEKX01014570.1, on the reverse strand, counting down.
ACGAGCGATGTAACAATGTGACTCCTGTCCTGACACAATTGTGGACATTGAGCACTACTGAAAGTTAGAAAAAGGAAACTTCCTGCAGGTTTACTTGATTCTTTCAGGTTTGATTCCTTATCCTGTTCCTCCAGGATTTAACACACCGTTTCTCTTTCTCTTGCAGACCATGCCCTCTCTATGACGGTTGCTTGTTAAGCTAACTCTGCATGCCAGAAGACTGTCCTTGGTCGATCCAAGGGCTCTTGGGGACTCCAGCCTCTCCCCGGTTTTTCTGTGTGTGTGTGTTCCTCTAGAACTTTCAAAACTGTTTCTCCAAAGGGTTTTGCAGAAACTCAGACTGTTTTCTAAAGCAGAAGCACCTCAGTCCACAGCAGTAGTGATGGGCAGCGTGCGAACCAACCGCTACAGCATCGTGTCTTCGGAGGAGGACGGCATGAAGCTGTCGACCATGGCCGTTGCCAACGGCTTTGGGAATGGCAAGAGCAAGGTACACACCAGGCAGCAGTGCAGGAGCCGCTTTGTCAAAAAAGATGGCCACTGCAACGTGCAGTTTATTAACGTGGGCGAGAAGGGACAGCGATACCTGGCAGATATCTTCACCACTTGCGTGGACATCCGCTGGAGGTGGATGCTAGTTATCTTCTGCCTGACTTTCATCCTCTCCTGGCTTTTTTTTGGCTGTGTGTTTTGGTTGATTGCGCTGTTGCACGGGGATCTGGAGAATCAAGAGAACAGCAAGCCTTGTGTCTCTCAAGTGAGCAGCTTCACCGCAGCCTTTCTGTTCTCCATCGAGACCCAGACCACGATTGGCTACGGCTTCAGGTGTGTCACAGACGAGTGCCCCATCGCAGTGTTCATGGTGGTTTTCCAGTCTATAGTGGGCTGCATCATTGATGCCTTCATCATTGGTGCTGTCATGGCAAAGATGGCTAAGCCAAAAAAGAGAAACGAAACTCTAGTCTTCAGCCACAATGCCGTGGTGGCCATGAGAGACGGCAAGCTGTGCCTGATGTGGCGTGTGGGGAACCTGAGGAAAAGCCACTTGGTGGAGGCACATGTGCGAGCACAGCTCCTGAAATCCAGGATCACGTCGGAAGGGGAGTACATCCCCTTGGATCAAATAGACATCAACGTAGGGTTTGACAGCGGCATAGACCGCATCTTCCTGGTCTCCCCAATTACCATAGTACATGAAATAGATGAAGACAGTCCTTTGTATGACTTGAGCAAACAGGACATGGACAATGCTGACTTTGAAATTGTAGTAATATTAGAGGGCATGGTGGAAGCCACCGCCATGACCACCCAGTGCCGCAGCTCATATCTGGCAAACGAAATCCTCTGGGGCCACCGCTACGAGCCCGTACTCTTTGAAGAGAAAAACTACTACAAAGTGGACTACTCAAGGTTCCACAAAACATACGAAGTGCCCAACACACCCATCTGTAGTGCCAGAGACTTAGCAGAGAAGAAATACATTCTCTCCAACGCAAACTCCTTTTGCTACGAGAACGAAGTCGCCCTCACCAGCAAAGAGGAGGATGAGATTGACACGGGGGTGCCTGAGAGCATGAGCACAGACACCCACCCGGACATGGACCACCACAACCAGGCAGGGGTGCCTCTAGAGCCGCGGCCGCTGCGGCGGGAGTCGGAAATATGACGGACAGCCTCTTCCACTCTTGGTGAAAGTTCGAAAAAACCACATCTATCGGTCAAAGGCACGTTGACCTGAGAAGTTGGCCCAGAACAGTTTTCAGACAACGGTACTGTTGGAGAGTGGTGTGAAGGCAGCAGACCTGAGAAACCCAGGCTGGTTTTAGGGCTGTCCTCAGAGGAGGGACGACAGAAAATGAACTCTAAACACAAAGCACTAAACATGTCTAAGTATGAACAGAAGGCACATATGTTGTAGAATAAATTATGTATATATTTTTTTACAAAACTTGAACTTGCAGGCAAGCTTTGGTTGGGTTATTATTATTTTTTTTTCAACTTTTTCCAGAATGCTTCTCTCTAGGGAACAAGAATGTTTTTAATGGCATAACAAAGGCAAGGATCTGCCTTATTATTATTATTATTATTTTTTAAAAAGCTGCTGCTAACTACATGAACACAAATGGTTATTTTTGTTGCAGTGTAGTTTTTATTTTCTCTTGTGTAATTTAAAAAAAAAAAAAAAGAAAAAAAAGTCAGTGTTGAACTTTTGGGGTTGAAAAGCTCGTGATCAGTTCAGAGAGGCTGATGTTGCCAGAAAGTCTAAACTCCTGTTGAGGCCAGTAGTTTGATAGCTAGAATCAATTTCTCTTTTTCCAATTACATAAGGGGCATTATGTAATATCAGGCCTGTCAGTAGCCTCCAGCAAAATTATGATTTTTTGGGGGGAGAATTTAATTCTCTGTCTAAAGGAAAAATGAGACAAAACACATGTAATACATAGGAAAAAGTACTAAGTGAAAACTACCTAAATGGATACCAAAGAAAATGCACAGTTTTGCACAGTGGAGTTTATTTAAAAAAAAAAAAAAAGAAAAAAAAAAAGGAAAAAAAAAGGAACAGGCTGCTTTAAACAAAAAAAAATCTTCGAACCTCAGACACTTTTTTGATTTCGACTTTTTTCTTTTTTTTTTTTCTTTTTTTTTTTCTTCTTTTCTTTTTTAAACCTATGTTTTGCACCTTATTCTAAAAGCTTAAGACTCAGATCTAAAATGAGCTGGGCCTCCTCTCTTTCCTCCCACTCTTCTGTGGGGAAATAAATTCCCTGTTTTCTTGTCAGGAGAAACTGAGCAGCCTGGAGCTGGACCTCGGTGCTGATCCAGCTCCTCAGCTCTGAGCCATGGACGCAGTGTGGAGCTGCTGGTTGATTCCAGAGGCTGAGGCTGCTGGATGTTTGGACATGGGTGAGCCAAGCAGCAGAGAAATCCCCAGGAAGAGGGTTTTGAGGAGGAAGGAGGAGGAGGAGAAAACAGCTTTGACAGCACAGCACTTGAGAAGGGCGGAGAGGTTGCAGCATTTTGTACAAAATGCTTCTTTTCAGCAGGGCAAGGGTGTCCAAAAAGTGTGTTTCCGTCTCCTGTAGAGAGGGAACCTTTGTGGAGGATGAGGCTGCAACGGGAGCTCCATCCCCTGCCTCCTCGCTCTGGCAAACCCCGAGTGGTCGGTGGGTGAGACCCGTCACCCAGCTCTGATCTGATTTTTGTCACCTTCAGCAAAGCTCTGGTGGTGTCTTGGCTCCTTCACCCAGAAGGCTTTAAATTCTCTGTGCCTCTAAGATCAAGGAGACAGCGACCCTGTGCTTGGCACCCGCTCCTTGGGGAGAGGGGAGGGGTGGGGACGACAATCCCAGTGGACTCTTGCAGTATTGGATCACTGTATGCCATTAAAAAACAGCTTGTTCTAGGTCTAGTGTCTTCTGCAAATGGATCTGTGGGAAGGCCTCTGGCCCCTTCCAGCCCTGCCTGAAAGAAATGCCTGCAATGAAACGGTTTCTGGTGGGATCTACAGTGGGTGGGTTCGAAACTGTGGAAATTTGATGTTGTAAACGTGGGTTTGGCTACTCGAGAGGGCAGATGATGAAGTGCAAGGAACTAAGGTAGTTACTGGGGTGGGAGGACGTAAAAGGAAGGGAAAAGTGAACTTAAAAAGGTGGTTGGATTGCAGATTCTGGGTCAACAGTGGTGGAGACAACGGAGTGCTGCTAGTGCTGCTAATTGTGATGTTCTTGTGAAAGGAAAAAAAAAACCCAACTAAACCAAAGAGTATTCAGTGAAACAGAGGGTGCATGAAAACGGAGGCTGAGCAGGAGAAAGGGGACCTGTTCTCAGGTCAGCATTCCCCAGGTGCACAGTGCTCCCACTAAATGATACTTGAGATACTCGAGGGAGGGATGAGAGATGGGGGATAGGAAATACAGGATTCGTCTCATTTCTTTAAAACACAAGAAATTCAGAGAGAGAAAAAAAAATCCCCTCCCCCTTAACATTTCTGGTGCAGAGGTTATGGGTTTGGTTTTTTTCTTTTTTGTTTTTGTTCATCTGTTTTGTTTTTCAAGTCAGTTTTTCAGAAATATTTTTAAAATGTACATTTTATAAAGTTTATCAAGTATTTTCATATTTAAAGCCAAATGTAAATAGAAGTCTGTAAAGGAGGACAAGGAGAAGACAACGAAAAGGCCACAAAAAGTATCAGTTCAGCTCGGCAATCTCGGCTCACTAGTTCTAGATGCTACAGGTTAGCATGATTTTTTAGCAAATACTTGCAAGCCTTATAGGATTCCTAATGCTATGAACTTCTCTTTTATTTATTTTTAAGCATGGACTTTTCATTTGAAAACATGTTCTAGTTACTGGCGTTTTTCAAAGTTACCAGCTCCCGAGTGTGGAGGGTGTGTATTGAGGTAATCCATTGCTCCCTGCCCTGGTCTTTTTTTTTTATTTGCCTCCCAACCCTTTGTCTTTGCCGACTGAATCCTACATTCGCAGGGTTGCACTCGGCCTCTGGCTCTGCAAAGCTGCTAGAAAGAGACCTGCAATGTAGAGTCCATGGTACCCTTCCCCTTTCTCCATCAGTTCTCAGATGGTGTGACACACTTCTACAGCAGCTGATTGGGTTGGTCATCTTAAAAAACAATGTTATTTTGAAGGACTAGACAGTGACTGACAGCATTTCCTCAGTTCCCGTTGATCCTGGGCTAAGCTGATGCTGGATTTGGGGCCCCTCTTGAGCTCTGCCCAAAACTCCACCAGGCCTTGGTTCAGCCTCTTTGGCCAGGATGGAGGGGCTGGACTGGCTCGCACAGAAGGTTTATACTGTATTTGCTTAGGGTCTGGGGGGGAATATGTTATTTCTGCCCTTCCCTGAAAATACTTGAATGAGACACATTGTCTAAACCGTAACACGTACAGTGACAAAAGCGTTCCGGGGGCAGGTGGGGATGGTTCCCTTCCTTCCTCCGGCTCTTCTGTGCGAGTTGGCCTTGGTTAAGGGTGGGAATCCTGGCTCATTAGCTGTGTTTGATGACACTCTCCCAGCCACGAGGCACCTCTGTGTTTTTTAGTTCAGCACTCGCTCGTCTCGGAAAAGACAAAGGGTTCAGATGTTTCATTTGTTCTCTTAGGTCTTCTTTTTCATAATGGATTACAAGGTAAAACTGAGAAGTACTGTAATGTCTTTAAACTATGGCTGCTCACCACCATTGTGAAGTAGAAGGTGCTGCGTAGTTGCCACTCCTCAGCCAACCAGAAGCTGATTTTGTAAAGGACTTTTGGCCTGCAGCTGTTGTTAGGTGAACAATCTTTGGCATCTGGCAGTTGTCCATGACTATTTTCCTGTTTGCAGCCTTTTTGTATCAAAGTCTTCCTCATGTACTGCACAAATTGTGGATTGTACAGATTTTTATATATTATGTCTTATTTTATTATTTCTAAATAAATAAAAAAAAATTGAGAATGAGCTGGTGAGTGCAGCACTTTGTGTAAATGAGTGGGGACTTGGGTCTGGAGGGGGTTCTAGAGCTGTGTTGGGGATTGTCTGAGCACAGTCGTTGTCTGAAGCACTTCAGGAAGAGACAGATCCTTCTCTCCTGTGACAAAAGGCAGGAGAAAAAGTGATACCGTTGTTATTTCCCAGATGAGAACACAAACACGGTGTAAAGCAACTTGTACCTGAGGAAGACCTGCCCCAGACTCCTCAAGGGACTTTGTTAAGGTCGTACCTGGGACTGCAGAGCTCCAGGTCATTGGCCACAAGTTGCATGAAATGGTAAAAAACCTCCAAGTCTCCATAAAGTGCAAAGCAGGGGAAGGGGAGGATGAAAACCCAGAGCATCAACGAGCGCATTGAAAGATTGGGAAACGGATTAAAAAATTAAGCAGGAAACTCATCTTCAAATCCCCGTGTTTCATGTCTGCCTGGAACATCTCCTTATTGAAATGATGTTCCTCAGCTCAGCTCAATTCCAAGCACGTTCTGTAATCTCCAGCCAAGCCTCATTTCCCCGGAGTCCTGAGCCCAGTGTCACCAGTTCGTGTAGCAGGACAGGGACGTGCAGCAGGGACAGGCCTTGGGGAAACCAAAAAGACCCTCAATTGCCTTATTTATTTGGGCTGGAAAGCTCCTTCCCTCTTTGCAGGCAGATACTGAGGCTGCAGGAGGATGACTCAGCTCCAAAGTGCTGATCCAACGGGAATCAAACTGGGGGCAGCCATGGAGCATTTCAGTGCAGCTTTGACCCCTCTGCTGATTCTCCAACCTCATTATCAGCCCGTAATGCCATTAAATAATGCCTTGGATGGAGCCCTGCCCTTGGCTAGCACGACTCCATTTATAAATTCAAATTTACTTTTCAAATCTAATGGTCTCTTGGAAAGCTTATAATAATAATAATAATTACAGGGCTGGATTTAGAGGTACAGATTAGCTGTCACAGCCTGGGTCTGCTTATTCTCCCCGCTGAAAAGCATCTTCTTAGAGAGCTGCTCACCTCTCCGCCCCTGGCTGTGATGTTTCTGCGGGGACAGTGGCCAGGGACCGTTCTCTGCCTGTTTTCCCGTTGCCTAAATCATGAGCACCCTCTCCTGTCTGTGCCTCTCCCTCCTCTCGCCGGCCACTGGTCCTGCCGAGGGCAGTGAGCAGAAATTCAGCGGCGGAGCTCAGAGGCACGTTCTGGGAGCTGAACTCCTCCGCTTCTCCGACGAGCTGGATGCACCAGGGATGCAGGGCAGGCTCCAGGAATCCGGGCAGAGGGAGTCAAATGCCACGGCCAACGAGGACACAGGCACTGAGCCGCTGCCGGGGGCTGGTGCACAGGGAGGTCTCAAGGAACCTGCAGGAGGCAACTGGTCCCTCTTTCCCCAGTTTGTTTTTTCTCCCTCACCCAACAGGGGAGAAAATGGAAATTATGAAAATTACAGAAAGGTCAAGAATATATAAATGGAATATGAGTCTTGAAAATATATATTTACGGTCTGGATTCCAGCACCAACGTTTTCAGCTTGTTTGTGCAAATCCAGGATGTCACACACGAGCCGATGCATTTTATAGTTTTGGGTGGGCAGGACAGAAAAGGGCTCCGAACACACCTGTTCCAGCAATTTATGCATTTTTTGTTATTCTTTAAAAATAAAAGTGCTGCTCTTGCCCTTTCCTTCCTTACTGACTTGGATTTCAACCCACAGGTACTGACAACAGATTTGATTTTAAAAAATCTGCATTGGGACTCATATAAATGACATTCTGATTGAATTTTGAAATCCTACTGAATCCCTCTAGTTGGGAAGCTGTGCAAAAAGAAAGGGACTTCTGGAGGTCACCTTGTCCAACCCTCCTCCTCCTCTTCCAACCTCGCAGCTTCAACAGAGATTTCAGGATGATTCAGGAAATAAGGTCAAAAACAAGTCCTGGGTCTTGGATGCCCCAACCTGGCCTTTATTCTGCTTATTCCTTGTACCCAACAGTGGAGGGGGAGTATCTCCCAGGCAAATCCTGTTCCCTCCTGCTGCAGGAGGCACGTTGGCTCCATGGGGAACAGGTAGGAATCCTTAGGTAAAATCCGTATTTTACTAATGTTTTGTAAAGGCAAAAATACCCTGCTGTGCACAAATATTTGATATGCAAATCATCTCATTAATGAGGATGGATCCCATGGCGTGGCAGGTCCTCCTGGCTGTGCCTGTGGTCCATCCAGGAGCTGCAGGGACACATCCTGGGGCTGCAAACACCAACACTCTGCTCTAAACAGGAGCAAACCAAACCAGAGAACTCCGACCTCACCACCTCAGAAATCCCTGGAGTATCAGGCTTTGGAGAAAGACCTGGCTGCTGGTGTTGCCCAGGATGAAAAACTCCAAGAAACGTTTTCACTAAACTCATTATTGAATTGATGTAGAATGGGCTGTCCCCAGGAAAGGAGGGATTTCTGAAGTTTACCAGCGCAGGATCTCTGCGAGCAGGGCTGCAGAGACATTGCCCAGAGAAATAATGTTGCTTTAGCTTGGTTTTTGAAGTCTTTTCATATTCTCAAATGGTGCAGTGGCCGTTGCCCTGGGAAGGATGAATGTCACCTTTAACCAAAGCAGTTCCATCCTTTCCTCTGGATTTCTGTGAGATCTCTGCATTCACACACAGAACTGCAAGACAGCCCAGAAAAGCTTTTTTTTTTTTTCCCTTTTTCCCATGTTGGTACTTGCACTGACTTCATTTCTGTTGGAAAGGTAGAAGCAGATCAAAAGTTGGTATTTTTCTCTGTTTACACCTAAGGGCAAGAGAGCTTTGGCTGACTGCAGGTGACTCAGGATACCTCTGGGATGAAAAACAGAGGGAACTCCGTCCTTTCTCCTGCAGAGATGTCTGTCCTCTGATCAAAAGCCCAGCAGCTAATTGAAGAAGGAAAAAAAAAAGCTTTAAAGGCAAAATAAAGGCAATAAAGGTGTGGAGCAGCTCAAATGTACAATCTGCATTTCAAAAATGCTCACCTGAAGGACACGCGTCTGCAGGATCTGGGGGGGCACTTGTGGGGAAGGGAAGCACTTCATTCAGTGGAGGAAGGCAGAATGTCACTTCTTTTCGTCCTGTAAAGGCTGTGCTGATGGAAAACGGGGCTCTTGGGGCTCACAGTGTCCTTGCCCTCCCTTCTCCCCTCCGTATCAGGCCATTCCCAGCTCTGATCCCGTGTGGGAAAGGGGCTCAGTGAGGGGCAGTGGGGCACAGAGGCCATGGATCCCCTCCATACCCTGGGCACGTCCTGTTGGCAAGGAAGCCAAGCAATTAAAGCAATTAGGGATGCCCTGATTGCCCTAATTAGAGCCAATACTGAAGCTCTGTTAGAGCTTTTATCTCAAACTCTCCAAAGCTTTGTTTTTGGAGCTCATTTCTGCCCTTCTCATTCTTCCCCTCTTCGTCCCTCTCTCCTCCCAGTGAATGCTCTTCCCCAGGCTTTGATCTCGAGGACCCTCGTGGATTTGGTGTTTACCTTTACAGTTGCAACATTTTAATGGAGCTGGAGCGTGCTGGCGTTTTCAATATTTATAGCTCATTAACTGCAGTGTTGAAATCCTGCTGCAGCTCCTGTGCTCAGTGTTTAATGAGTTGGGGCTGCCAGGATTGCTGTGCCCGTCCCTTGGCGTGGCATCTGACAGCTTTTCTATTGAATTAACTCAAGGTATGCATTGACTAAACATCCTTAGAATCTCTGGACAAACAGACTATGTAAGATTCAAAAATTAATGCAAATCAGAATCAAATATGTCAGCCCAGCTCCCCCAGGAATCCCTGGACCTCAGCATGTTGTGACAGTTCTTGTTTAAGTAAATCTGGATCCTTCAGTGCGAATAATGAGAGGATTTTCATCCCAAGTGGTATTACCAGGGAGCCTCATGTGCCATTCTCCTGCTTAAGACTGTGCTCTCATCAGATATAAATTAAACTGCTGGGAGGGAGCAGGAAAAAGAAATGTGAGCAGCGTTTTCATGGCATGTCCCTCCTTTTCATTGGCTGCAGGAACCTCATCATGGCACCTCTTCAGTGACAATGTCACTGTTACAGTGAATGATTGAACAGTTGCAGCCTTTTGTGTTCTGGCTTTTCACACTTGGAGGTTTTGTCACACATGTAAATCGTTTGCATGTGTCTGAGGTGTAATCAATCATGGATTGCTTGAAAGCCTCATGACACAAATCTGGCAGGTTTCCTTCCACAGGTATTTTCAGGTTGCTGGAAGGATGGATTTGGATGGTGGATGTTCAAGAGGAACCTTCCTAAAAGTGATTTTATGTTGTCTGAAGGCTCGTGGAATTTTCCTGGCACCCAGGATCATCCACAGAGCACATGAACACTGGGGGCAGCTGTGACCAGAGCAGCAGGGATCTGCTCTGTGTCCTCCTCCAGCACAGGAGGGACACAGACCTGTTGCACTGAGGCCACGAAGATGTTTAGAGGGAGAGGACGTTTCCATGAGGAAAGACTGAAAGGATTGGGATTGCTCAACCCCGAGAAGAGAAGACTCCTGGGTGAATTTATTGTGGCCTTTCAGTACTTGGAGGGGCTCCAAGAGAGCTTGGGACAAGGGGGAATGGCTTCCCACTGCCAGGGGGCAGAGTTAGGTGGGATATTGGGAAAAAACCCTTCCCTGTGATGGTGGGGAGGCCCTGGCACAGGGTGCCCAGAGCAGCTGTGGCTGCCCCATCCCTGGAAGTGCCCAAGGCCAGGTTGGAGCAGCCTGGGACAGTGGAAGGTGTCCCTGCCCACCCCAACACTTCTGCCTAACAAAACACGCTCAGCCCATTCCAACATGGCAGATTTTGTTCCAGATAGGAGATGACCACATTCCTTCCTTGAAGTTTGTCTCCTCCGCATATCAAAAAATGTCAACAGATAGGCATAATATATGCCCTGAGGAGCAGAGAAAGCTGCTTTTCTTTTTCTTGGCTGGCTTAATTCATGCTGGAGTTGTGTGACTTTTCATCTCTGCCGTTGGAGGAACAGCCCAACTCGCAGAGTAAAAGTAGTATGATAAATTGTGGAAAAATAACTTGCTGCCTTTCCTAAGAAACTCTCCTCTGCAGCTCCTCCTCTCGCTGTACTCCTTCCAGCACCCCAGAATTCATTGCATCAGTGCATGTTATGGCACCTTTGGGATGTGTTAGTCATAAGAATGAAGCTACTGGTGCTTTGCAGGCATATTTTAACTTTGGCTCTCACATGAGAGCTCTGACACATCCGTGCTGTCTGCACGTCTGGGTAGCGTTTGCCTGTGGATGCCTCCTGAGATTCCAGACCACTCAAAAAAGGAAACATCTCATTTATGTTGGTTCAGGTACGTGTGAGGTCCTTGTGTTGTTCTTGGGGATGGGGTTAAGGAGTGGTGGCTCAAGGGGGAACTTTGGGATTGTGCTCTAATATTCAGCTCCATTTCCTGGGCAGAGGGACTGGGGACTGTGTTTGCCCGGGTGGCCTCACTCATGAGCTCCTGTGTGTTATTTTTTGCACTGGGAATATTCACATTCCCCTTCTCTGGAGGCTGAGGATCCTCCAGGCTGCATTGCCCTGACCCCTTGGCTCTGCTCACTGCAGGATGCTCGGTGTGACCCTCCCTTTCCCAGTGACCCACAGGGACAGGGATGAGCCAACACATCCTCCAGGAGTTTGCTCTGGCATCAGGAGGCTCCCACTTGCTGCCTCTGCCCGCCAGGCACCAAATTGCCTCTGTCATTGTGCCCTGTGTGCAGCAGAGTTGACATGGACTTGGTCTGATCCGGAGTTTGACTCCTTTGAACTCACTGGGATCTCGGGATTCATCTGTAATTGCGTGTAATTAACTCTTCCTCGCAGGGGTTTGAGATGGGAGCTGATAAGTGAGAGCTTCCATGACTTCATGGACACTTGCTCCTGGAGGCAGGAGTTCTGGCAGGCTCTTTTCATCTCAAATGATGCAATGTGGAGCAATTTCAGTTTGTATTCAGAAAAGAAAGAGTTCAAATCCAACCTTCTATTTGCTTTTGCATGTAAATGTAGAAGAATTCCTGGTTTACTTGTGCAGGTTTAGTGCTAGACCTGGTTAGGCATTTCAGGCCCAGTTTAAGGTAACCAGCAATGACTGGCCAAATAAAAACTATTATTATTATTATTAAATATTTTCTCTCTGGCTTATTCTCAAGCAGCACATTGCCCACCAGCAAATATATAAGGTCAGGAAGACTTGAAACAACAAGGTGTTTTAAATTATGATATTCAGGTATTATGTCTATATTCCATCCTTTCTTGTTCAAAGTAATTTCCTAATGTTTTCTGCATAACCATAATCATTTTATGGAAAAAAAAGGACAACCATGGTCTGAAGGAAAACATTTCCAGCCTGTCCACATTAAACGTTCTCACACCGCAGAGGCTGTGGCACAGAGAAGAACCTTTTTAAATTTTTCTCTCCCTCAGACAGATCTGGCAGACAAAAATATATTAAACCAGCAAAGTAGGGTGGTTAGGAAAGGTTTTGTTAAATTAAATGTTGTTTTTGTTTTTCCCCTTAGGGAACAATAAGCAAATTTCTCTTTCTGAAACCAGCTCTGTGACTGGTCACAACCCGTAATAAAAATGCCACATACAAGAGAATATATTTAATATTGGGAAGGCAAAAGAGAGCGATAGGATCTGTTTGGGGTTTGGAGGTAAATGTTTAGACGTTTTTTTCCCTTTAAAATAATGTGTGATAGATGCTGGTTCTCTTACTGGGAAATGAAATCACGGAGGATTTATGCCATTAATGACAGGCTATGATGTCAAAGACATTTGGCCTGTAGCCATAACCTTTTGTGTGGCTCTGCTTGATTCTTATAAATAAACAGGCCCCGCTCAGCTGCTGCCTGCAGAGGAGTCCCCAACGCTCGGAAAACCAAGCTCTTCAATCCATCCTGCCCAAAACCGAGGGGAAGGGCTGCCCTGCAAAGCCCTGCTGCCTGCCCTCAGCACCTCTGCTTTGTGCAGCAGGGCCTGGTTAATGTTTAAAGAAGCTCCAGATTAATGAAGCAGCACCGAAACCAAACTCCCGGGGGTTGATTTGTCGTTAATCCAAGGCGCGGACACGTCGTCAATAACGTCCGTCGCCGCGGCTTTTGCGCCTCTTGTCCCTCTCGTGGGATAAAACTGGCTTTGACAGTCCTGCCAAGGCCACCCAAGCTCAGCATGGACTGGGATGGACTGGGGAGGAGGGCAGCACCCAGGTGGGAGAGGTGAAAACTCATGGCACCCCAAGCCTGGAAACCCCCTGCAAATCCAACTGCGGGGGCGCAGGGGAAGCCTGACACATGTACACCCTCCCCATGCACCAAAGCTGTCCCCTGGAGGGACTCACTGCGGTCATTCCAGTCATATTTTGGCAGATAAAAGCCAGGATTTGCTTGCAGCCCTTTCAGCCCTTTGACACGTGGGAGGGCTGGGCTGTGCTCTGCTCCTACTGGTGTCATTTTTCTTTCTGCCCAGACCCATTTTCCTGCTGGACTTTATCTCTGGGGGTTGTGCTGCTGCTGCTGGTTTGCCAGGTGCCAGAGCAGTGTGGTGGCATTGATTGAGTGGCACCCATTTAAACGTCACCCTCTGAGGTTGCAGGTCCTTTGATTTGCACAATTAGCATAATTAGCAGCACCACAGTGGTCAGGGGGTCTTCCAAGGTCTGAGTTAAGCTCAGTGTCTTGCAGGTGTTGGGCTCCCAAACCCCTGGGGGTTTCAGCAGATCCCATCTGTGCTGCTCAGTGCAGCATCGCTCCAGCCCTGGGATTCGGGTGAGGACTTGGCAGAACCGTGCAGAAAAGGATCAGAGACTGTCCCTGAGATCTGGCTCACGGCTGGTCAAACAGCTCTGCAGAAACCCAGCTGGGCAGGGGTGAATTTGCAGCCTGGAGGTTGGTTTTGGTTGTGCCAGGGCTGAGCCTCCTGCCATTGATGAGCAGAATTTAAAACATTCGCCCTTCTCCCCTTTTCTTGCACTGAATGAGGCAGAGAAAAACCTCAAGAAGGAAGGGAATGTTTTCTGGCATCAGGGATTAGATCCAGTCTGGGGTTTGGGGGAGCCATGAATCCTTGGGAAGCCCAAAGATCTCCCCTCCAGTGTCACCTCTCGTACTGTCCAGATGTCAGAGCAGCTCCCCAGTTTGGTGATCGTGTTCCACTGCTCACATACTTGTTTTCTGGCAGAGTAGGATCATCACAACTGTCACATTATTCTCTTTCTTCTCCCTCCTCCCTTCTCTTTATTACTGGAGACACTTATTATCGCTTTAATAGAGAAACAAGTTCCCTATGTCCTTTTCCACTCATAAAAATACAAGACTATATTTTCCAGAGGAGCTTGTCATTTAACTGTTCAGCTAGAATAAATTAAAATGCCCTGAAAATCAAGGAGAAAAATGAAGTCCTGTTACCCAGAGGAAAATGGACTGCTTAAGCTAATTACAGCTTTGTAATTATTGGTATTGTCAGATCTTACAATCTACAACATTATTCTTAGGCCTTCATCCAATCCACAAAAATATCTCTAAAATAATTGCAAAAGAATCTCACTTGAAGATTGTTTGTTTTGGAAAAATATAAATCTTTGCTCCTTTCAGACTTATTTCAGCTCGGAGAGCGACAATATTTTATTTGTGTGGAAAGGAGGCAGGGGCTCATTAAATATTAATATACAGTTTACAGCAGGGGTTAAAGTTCTTTTCTTATTCTTTACTGTAACTCCGCCCAGGAGACTTCACTCCTGAGGGAGCAGATATTTCTGCTAAAGGCACTTGAAATGAAAGAAAAATACATTCACGAGCCCAAATATGCCAAAACAGGGAAAAAATTCCTGTGGAAAATTACATTTTGCACATCCATGCTAATTAAAGGCATGAGGTAATTAAGAGCAAACATGACAAGTGGGGTGGCAGTTGCTGAGCTCAGGGATGGAGCTCCTGGCCAGGGCACAAGGACCTGACCCATCCCTGCACCACCTCTTGCTTCTGAGCCCCCTGAGAGCCTGACAGACCCTGGGAATTGTGCCAGGACACAGGAAAGGGCTGGAAAATGCCAAGGGGTTGGTACAGGGAGAGAAAGATTTAGGGAAAAGGGGGAAAAGCGGGTCCTGAATTAGGGTAGGGGAAAGGAGTGTTGGAAAAGGGTGAGTGGGAGTTGCGTCTTTTTGTGTAAAAACCTCGGGAAACCAACTGTAAGTGATGGAAATGGGATTTCAGCTTTTTAAACTGTGCAGGGGCTTTGGGAACTACAACACACCAGTCTTGGAACGGGCAGAGATGAGGAGGAACCTTCTGGAGGAGGGTTTTTGCAAAGGTTCGGGAGGGAGGTTGGCGTTTGTGGAGTATTTTGGTAACACAGAGACAACTGCCCTGCTGGTCCCGGGGCCATCAGCCACCTCTGGGCACAGGGATGATCCCTCAGTCCTGGTGTGGTGGATCGAGGCTGGACAGGACCTGCTCGAGTGGAAGGTGGCCCTGCCCCTGGCAGGGAGGTTTGAACAAAATGTTCTTTCCTTTCCAGCCCAAACCATTCCACGATTCTATGATTTTATGCCTCTGAGCATCCCTTCCTGCCAGGGGGCAGATGGAACCCCATGGAAGCTGAGGAAGCACCAGAGAAGAGCCAGGGCTGTTTGTTGCATGTTTGGTTGCAGTGCAGTGTTGTTCCAGGAGAGATTAAGACATAATATTGCCTGTTTGATTAATTCTGGGGGATGTTTTGAGACGTAGATCTAATTAGAGGCTGTGAGACATCCTGAGACAGAAGAGACCAGTTGCTTGTGAATGGAAGGGAACATTGTATTATTTCCACTTTATACTGTGGACTGGAAAGGGAAACTAAATATCCTCGTAGATGAGCTAATCCTAGTGGAACAATCCTGTAATATCTGCTGAAAGCTCTGTGCAAGGCTGACTTGTGAACTTTCAAACAGGAACATTTCCAATGTGTGCAGTGTCTTGCCTCTGATTTAAATTCCCCTAATTCTATCCTTGAAGGTTCTAGTCCTTTGCACTTAAAAGGCAGAACTGCTTATTATTTGTGCTCAGGAAAGGAGACAAGACCTTTAAAGTCTCGAAATATGTTTTTTCTATTTTTTTTCTTTAAGAAAAAATATAATTACATACAAACTGCAAACCCCTTTAAACAATTCTCCTCGGCTGCCTGAAGAGTCCCTTGGCTGAATTATAAATCACCATAAAGTGCACTAAAATAAAAAAAAAAAAAAAGAAAGAAAGAAAGATCAGGACATAAATGAGTTTTGGAGCTGTCTAGTCTGGGGTTCTGTAAGGTAATTAAATCAAGGAGACTTTCTGATCTATAGAAGGGTCAATGTACCAGGGCAGTGCTTTGAACCATGGTCTCATTAAGACACAATTGCCTTCTTTGCTTCCCAGATTGTTTATAACAGAGGGCTTATTTCTAAGCAGTCAATAACTGGAGAACATAAATCACAGAGCAGAAAGAGTTATTCCCACTTTATGGGCCAGATCCTCAGCTGGTATAAATCACTGCTGCCCCAATGATGTCACCTCAGCCGTGCTTGATTTTTACAATCCAAAGATCTGTCTCATACTGTTCTCATTTTATTGGCTTTTCTTGACTCATTCTGTAGGCACAGATTTTCATATATGAAACGAAGGTGGAGATAATTGAGGTATGTGAAAAGTAATTTTGTAAAATTTTCAAGGGAAAAAAACCAACCCTGAATTGTTCTCTTCCTTCCCCCTTCATTTTATTAAAAAGGAGTTACCAGGTGAATTCTTACCAGCTCATCACTCTTTCCCTCAAGGCCACCATGGCCACTTGGAACGCTCTCTTCTCCAGGATGTTCCAGTTGGTCTTTGTATGATTTAATGGTGCTGCTTAGAGGGTTTAATTAAATTCAGGAAGCACATCCACAGGCTCAGCACTGGCAGAGGCAGCGATGGCAGCAGGTCCATCGCTCTCCAAGGGGATGTTCCAGGAATCTTGGGCACAAATCTGGTTTTCCATGGGGGCACAGGGGACCAGCATTGCTGCTGGAGAGCCTTTCCCTGCTGAGGGTTGGGCTAAAACACATCCCAGACAGATGAGTCTTCAAAAATCATCTCCAAAGTTGAGCATGGATCTCCAAAATCCTCCCCTAAGCTGAAGCTCAGCTTTGTCCATTGCCTGAGTGATGAGCTGGCACAGGACATGCCCAGCAAACCTTCCCCCCACAGCCAGGGAGCCAAGGGGAGCCCCAAACCTGCTTTAAACACTGATGCCAAACATCCCCAAGCGCTGGGACAGTCCAGCTGTGCTCCTCTCAATCCCACCTTGTGCCTGCCCAGGGCTGCTCCAACAAAACCTTATTACTAAAATTAATTAAAATCCTAATCAAACGCACAAAAGGTCCTTCCCGGGCCTGTCCCAGTGGTTACTGGGAGCAGCTCTGGCTCTATGAAGTCACTGTAGTGTCCTGGTTGTATTTCATCACTCTGATGTCAGGGCCACTGTCCCCATTGTCACTGTGGTGTTTATGGAGCTGCAGATCAATATCAAATACTGGATTTGGGATCCATCGACAGAGTTGTAGCTCTGACTGCATTTGACCTTCTTTGGCTGACAGGAAGCCAGAGGGGTTTTTCCATGGCCTTCACTTAAAGGAGTTTCCACTGCCTGGCTTTCTGCTCTCACTCCACCGTGTTATCACATCACACTGTTAACATTCCTTTGGAACCATTTAAAAAAAAAAAAAAAAAGATTTCTCCGAGGAAATAATAAAAATTTATGAAAGAAATCTCCAGAGAGCAAAACATCAAGACAGCAGAGAGACTGAGCATGAGAAAACAGCCAAGGAATAATGTGAAAAATTGATGAACAGAGCTGCAGATACTCGAAAACAATAAACAAACAGGATCTGAATAATTAGGGATGATTATAAAGTGATTTCTCCGAGTTAGAAACAATAAGTTTCATATCCATCCAGGATTTTGGCACTGAGATAATGGTGTGTCCAGGCATTTCAGTTCTCTGCTGTTCTGTTTGAAACACACAGAAATTATGTCCAGCAGCTTTTCCATGAAAAATGACCAGTGTTTTATTCCAGCTGTTTCACAAATCTGAGCTGTCACTACAGTGAGGGTGAAATACTCGTAGGAAATCCACACTGTCGTCCTCCTACTGCTCTCAGAGGCGGCAAGAACGTGTGTGTTTGAGACCAAAAGATGGTGTGTTGTATTTAAATACCATCTCTGGCAGAGAAAGACCAGAGGAGGTAGATCTGCATGAACAGGGAACTGGGTAACGTGGCAAACTTTGGCATCTCAGCTCTGCTGGGCAGCCCTGGAGGCATCACTTCCCTTCCCTCTGCCCTGCTGCTCCCCCAGCCCTGTGTCCATCGTCAATATTCAGCTCTTGAGCTGCACAAGACAGACTTCATTCTCCTCCTCATGTTTAAACTTCAATTCATGAGATGTTCCTGGTTGCTGCCACATAGTAAAACCTCCAGAACTACTGATTTGGTTCTCCCAGCAACCTGAAGCCTTAAATTTCCCTGCTGCTGATTTATTTAAATACTCACACACACATTTATTTGTCTGTCTTCATGCTCACCCCCTATAAATTCCTCACCTTCACTAGTCCACCCTTTTCCCACCAACTTTCTCCAACTCTCCCAAGTGATTTGGAAGTCTCAGACCCTCAAGGGTGGCAGCATTTCTTCCTGAACCCATCGTGGCACTTTCTCTCAACGTCCTCTTAGCCCAGAGATCTTTCTGACGCTCCTAATCTTCCTGAGACCATCATTTCTTATCCAAAGCTGCTTAAGCATTTGGAGGGTAACGTTCATTTCCAGGCAATATGTGCCCAAACTTGGGCCAGGGCTGGTTTGCAAAGGGAGCTGCCTGTAATCTGAATTAAAATTAAACCTTAATCACCGTCTTCTGAAGGCAAGATTTGTCAGTGCCCAGCACACATGGATCTTAATGAAGACACTCATTCTTGTGGAGCACAAATCCATTTGTATCCTCTGGCTTAAAAGGACGTGCAGCTGTGTGCAGGAATGCTGCATTTCCCCCATCTGAAGCATCCTGGTGCTGTTAAGAGAAGTTTTCATATAGATATATAAGCACAGGGGACCCTTAAAAATGGATATATCATTAGCCCTCCCTGAATTACATCACTGACAGCAGGACACGAAGGGCTCCTGGTACCTTTGTGCAAGGAGCTGCTGGTGCTGCTGGAGCCCAGCACTGGGAGGGCAAGGGCAGCTTCAGCCCTGCTCGTGCAGAATGAGCTACAGATGGATGAGTTTCTTTTTTCTTGTGTGACACTGGCCCACGAGAGAGGTTAGAAATCAACCCAGGTCTCCTGAGCCACCGCCCTGTGCAGTAACCGCAAGATTGTTTCGCCCTCTCCGTTTCTCAACTGCTTGTAATTACACTTTGAAATGCTCTGGGAGCCAAAACAAACAAGGGAGATGTTTCCAGTGAGCTTTCAGTTTGTTATTAATCCTTCAAAGACGGTTTTGTCCACAAGGCAACGCGGCAATGATCGTGTTGCTAAGCCCACTTCTCTGCTTTGCATGTTTGTGGCATCGTTTCCCTCCAGGAGCACGTTTGTGTCCGAGCTGACATCACCCTTCTTGGACTGGACATTTGCTCTCTCACATGACGAGGAAAACAAATTCCACGCTGGATCAGAGCACAGCCTGCACAACTAATGTGATCTGGAATTGTTTCAAAGGACAGGGATTCTAGTTGCTCAGGATCTACCTCAGAACCAACTGGAAGCAATTTTGTGTATGTTTTTTTTTCCCCCCCCATCGTAGTACGGAGTATTACCTCATGAGCAGAGCATCCTGGAGTGACAGTAAATATCCACACACTGGAAGCTTCTTTTCTGCCTCAGACTTCCTATGCTTACCTTTAGTTTTAAATGCAATCAGTAGGGGGAAAAAGAAATAGGCATTTATTGGATTTTTTCATGGATGTGAGAATTCCAGCACCTACTCATCCTGCACTGAGTCACTGGAATGTGCTTATCACAGGTGAATCTATTGAACAAAATCATCCCTATTGACTCTTTGCCTTTTTTCCCTTGGAGCCTGTTCATGAATGACCTCATGGAGCTTCACAAGAGTTGGCTGAAGACTGGGCTCCGTGTCCTTCTAATTATTGATATTATCTCACCTGCCATCATATTTTATGTTATCTGGGAGATCTAATTCAAGAGAAACCTGTGGGAATATTTCAATCCTCTTACTGGCTTTTCTTCTCCAGCTTTGTAATTAATTCCCACTGCCTGGGGCCAGTGAGAGATGAGCTGGGCTCCATCACTAACACGAACCCAAGGTGCTGTGTCCACCTGGGTGTCCTGTCCCACCACTGGTGCTGCCTCTGCCTCTGCTTCCGTGGTCTTTGATACAACCATGGTGATGGAAAAGCGACACATGGTTTCCCAATGAATATGAACAGCCAAGGAAACTCCAGCCCACAGAAGAACAGCACGTCAAGAAACACCCATTTGCCTTTTCTTTCCCTGTCTTCAAGCCCTGTAGATTTCTAGGAATAAAGCATCTCCAAATTTGAACTCTGCAGAATGACTATTCCCAGACTTTCAGGACAATGACTGAAGAACTCCCTTGATGAGATATCAGCTTCTAAGGATGGGATTGTTTGTAAGAGTTTGGGCCAATGACGCAGGTAAAAGTGGTGGAATTTCTGCTTGGCTTTGAAACAAGGGAGCTCATTCAGATGATTTGAATTTAAACCTAAAAGTCCTTTTGAAAAGAACTAGTGGCTTTGTTAGACTCCTGAAATGAAAATCCGGGATGGGTTTTGATGCTCAGAGTTCAGTGAGCGTCGGGGTATTCCCCCAACTCAACAATACAACTCAGATCATATTCTACAGCAAAAAAATTCCATCAACACTGGATTAGAGAGGAATTAAACCTTCCAAGACAAAATCTGAAGACAGGCTGTGCCCACATATCTGCACCTCCATTTAAGCCCAACCTCCTGAACATGTTTCAGAGCAGAAATTAGGGCCTGGTGAAGTGTGGAGGTGACTCAGACACCAACGTGTCCAAACACAGCCCGGCTGCCTCGTGGGTCACACCCACCACAGCAACACCGACCCACCAACCTTCCTGGGTAGGAGGTAGAGCTGGACCTCAGCCAGAGCTTGGAGGCACACAGACCAGGAGTTCAGACTCTGTCTGTAAAGCTGAAATCAGTTGGCAAATGGTGTTTTAGCGCCGGCCAACTCCCGCTTTTGACTACTTCTCTGGATAAATTGGGTAGAGCTGCTGCAAAGTGAAGACTGGCTGGCTCAAACTTAATTTTTAAAGCTAAATTGACCAGATGATTTTATTATCTAACTTCACACCAGTCCAGCCCACATGAAGAAAAGGCGAGAGAACAGATCAAACATTTCTTGGCCAACATGGCACTGCTCTAAGGGGAGACTTCCAGCAACCTCTGTCACAAGTTGCAAGATGTTTATGAGAAACAAAGAGAGTTTGAAATTTCATGACATTTAATTTTTTAAGGCAGTAATTGCCTATTTCCTTACCAGAATTAGAAACAGAAAATGGTTTCAAAAAAACCCTCTCTCCAGCAACCTCTATTGTGATTCAGTTTCTTTTCTTTGCAGCTGAGGCATTGAGCCCCTTTCCAACAGAAGCCCAGGAAGGTCTTGTCCTCGCTGAGCTCAGCCCAAGGGCAGCACAGGCAGTGCCAGGAGGGCAGTGCTGGAGGAGCGAGGTGAACGTGCCTTCAAGGGAATGACTGAGGCAGCTGCAAGAGATAAGTTTCACCTTCTCAATCCCCCAAGGAGAAAACAACTTTACTCACCCTTAAAGCCCTTCTGGAAGCTGCGATGCTTGTCCTTAAAATTTAACAGATGGAAATGTGTTTTCTGTGAAGTTTGTTGCAGTTCACCACTCAGAAGCTGAAGAGCACGAGGTAAAGAATAGCTGTTCCAAACGTAAGTGTTTGTGTGCAGATATAGAGAATATTAGGGTGATTTGGGTTGGATCATCTTGTTCCACCCCCTGCCACGGGCAGGGACACCTTCCTCCATCCCAGGCTGCTCCAACCTGGCCTTGGACACTTCCAGGGATGGGGCAGCCACAGCTTCTCTGGGCACCCAGTGCCAGGGCCTCCCCACCCTCCCAGGGAAGGATTCCCTCCCAATACCTCCTCTAAACCTACTCTTGCAGTTTAAAGTCATTTCCCCTTGACCTGGCACTGCAGATCCTGATGAACAACCGCTCTCCAGCTTCCTTGGAGGCCCCTTCAGGTACTGGAAGACTCCTATGAGGTCTAAATCCTAAATATAAGTCCTAAATATAAATACAAATAGTCATAATCTGGAAATAGATGGATGGAGGAGTCCAGTTGCACCTGACCCCATCTGCCTGCTCGAGGTTTCATTGGAAGGTCTTGGCTGGGGCTGCAGATGTTT
Source organism: Pitta sordida (assembly GCA_013390025.1). Taxonomy (NCBI): domain Eukaryota; kingdom Metazoa; phylum Chordata; class Aves; order Passeriformes; family Pittidae; genus Pitta; species Pitta sordida. Next base: position 196,015 of record WEKX01014570.1, on the reverse strand, counting down.
TTAACAGCTGTCAGGTCACCAGCCACTGCTCAGTGTCATTTGTGGCTGAAGTTCTAACCAGCACAATTCTCCTTTGATGAATTAGTGTTACTGAGCAGACTTAATTTCAATTATGTCTACCTTCAACCCTTTTGCCACATGCCCCAGCTTCAAATATTTGTAAAATGCCTCAGAAACCTGTAGAAAGATTGTACCACAGTTAATGAGAAATTCCAGAGTCCTCCCTAAAATAATGCTTGGAATGCAAACTAAAGCTACAGGGCAAAGCAAATGAATTGTCATTATTCTCAGAAGTACCTCATGGGCTGCTCTGTGCTCCAGGGATCTTGCTGTACCTTCTGAGGTTTCAGAAGGACATGAAATGTTGTTGCCCTGAGCAGGAATTTTAAAACCTTCCAGTCCCTGCAGTATCAATGTGGGTAAACGCTGCAAGACATAATTAATTGTCACAATGGCAGGACCTGCAGAGACGACTGACAGCAGTGACCAAAGGAATAAATCATTTGTCTTCCTCTGAATGTGATCAGACTCGTCTCCAAAGCAGTTCTTGGAGGACTTGATTTCAGGGGAAAGTGTTTCTACTGCTGAAAATACCCCAATGCAGTATAGCAAGTTCCAGAGTAATTCTGGTGGATGGTGGCTAAAACCAGAGGTGTTTTTAAGGAGATGAGGTGAAAATTAAAGTATTTAATTGTATGACAATGTGGTTTTATCCGACTGTTGGGCCACCAGTATCCCACCCTTGAACCCTGGATTTTCCTTTTAATCTTTTTTTCTCTCAGACCTCTGTACCCTCAGATCCATTTTCTCCAGGTCATTTTAAAGTCCGCATCTTTCCCTTTATATCTTTTGAGGCCCCACCAAATTTGGAAAATCACGATCACGGCTGAATTGGCAAAGAAGAAAATCATCACAGTGGTCTCACAGCTTTCCTAAGGACACTTGTGCTCACAGAGGATTCCTGTAGATCCGGGATCTGGCATCACTCCATGAGGTGGGTCCCCTCTGAGAGATGCTGGTGGCTGTCACATATTCCTGCATCTGAGAGTGGTGGAGTGGAAAGCTGATTCAAGCAGAATACAGGGGGAAAAAAACGAGCAAATACCTCACTATGGGCCATCTTCACCAGAGCTGGACTGGTTCCTTTCCCCGTTCCTGGACACAGAAGGTTTCCAAGTCCCTAATCCATGGGCCAGTGTGTGTCTCATGGAGAAGGTCACATAGCAGGAGATGGAGGCTCAGCTCGTGGAGCAAAACATCTGTGACGTTACCCAGGAAAGGGACATGGACCTGTCTGACCCCACGTGCAGGAACAGGGATTGTCTGGGGACACTCCTTGGGGTGTCACCAAAGGTAGGGACATCTCACACGGAGAGGCTGCTCCCAACAAACCTGGCCTAAAATCTGCCTCTAGGTTTACAGCAGCTGAACTGCATTCCACCCCTCAGATCCCTGCGAAGGCTTTGGATGTTGGAAAACATCCCGTGGCTGCAAGGGTTACGTTACACCTTGTGACTGGGAACAGGGCACTGAGTCACACGTGGGCCAATTACAGCTCCCCAGACCCAGGGGATGGCTGGATTTGCTCCACAGACACTGGGTAATGACTATCCTGCACATCCAGGGCTTTTCCAGGATTTGTGGGGCTGGCATGTGGTACACCCCATGGGAAAAAGGCATTTGGGGCATGAGCCAGCAGCAGGTACAAAATTGTATTAATTTCCATGGAAACACTTGTGGGTAAACTGGTGCAAGAGCAAAGGGAGCACCAAGCAGCAACTGTGCTGGGCTAAGTGAGCACTTGTGGGGCCAAGAGAGCTCCTGCTCAGGGTAAAGGATTCTCTGTAGGGTCAGCTGGGATGAGATCACTAGAGCTCTGTGGGGAACACCTCGTCCTGCCCACAGGAGCTCTGTGGGAATTAAAAACGTTCACTCTTGAAGTAGAAGTGCTAAAAGATTTTTATCAATTGTCTGCTGACAAACCAGTGGTCAGCTGAGTATTTGTCTCCTGGTGCAACTCTATCAAGAACAGCAAAACCACAGTGGAGTTGGACTTCACTTGCCCCATTGCCTTTTGAGCCATCCAGTGTTTTCTAAATTCCTCCCTCTCCCATTTTTCATTTTTTGCTGTGGCTTCCCAGCAGGCAACAGAGACAAGGTACACGCTGAGTGATCATCCTGTTCAGTTTTCCACATCTGACACTCAAAAATAAAAATATGTGGAGAGGAAAGAGCAGTTTGCTGGGAGTGATAACAGCCCTGCCTGTTGCTGCCACAGGACATCACATGATGTGGGGATGCTGGTGTCACCTCCTGGGGGATGATGGCACACAGGGAAATGCAGGTGTGGTGGCACTGGAGCACTGAAGGCAAAGGGATGGGGCAAGAGAGAGTCATGGCAGCGCAGGAACAGGGACAGATGGGCTCTGCACAAGGTCTGGGTCAGCCTGGGGCTTTTCTTGGCATCCCTGGGCTGAGTTTCAAGTCAAGCTCAACTGATTTATGGGCTGGATGCAGACCTATAAAACCTGCAGTAACTCTGCAGTGGGGTTCTCTGTGAAACTCCAGCTGAGCTTTGTCCTGATTTTTCCAAAACTCACATAAATGTAAACCAAAAGCCTCAACCCAAATACTGCCAAATTATGGAGAATGTGCCAAAACAGAGAGTATTTTTAAATATCTTCCCCCGTTTTGTGGCTTATGGGATGGGCACAGGGATACTAAGCAATAAACAAAGGAATAGAGACAGTGTTTTGTGAACTCTGCACATGACCTTTTCCACGAGGTGAAGTTATTGTATAAGACCTTCCTGTCTGAACGGGAAGGGAACGAGCAGGACAACACAATGAATGATCTCTCAGCAAATGTTGACAACTCAATTACAAGGGTACGGACTAATTTCAAGGTCCAGCCAACCTGAAACAGCTCCTGAGCCACAGTTGGGTCTAAGGCATCACAGGACTGGTCCCCCTCGGAACAAGAGGGGCTCAGCAGCTCAGGGATGTCCAGAAAAAGGCAGTGACTAGAAAGGCTGAAAACTTCAGATGCACCTATTTAACATCAGAGGATAAGTAAGATTTAGGAAGAGAGACACAGAGCGATTTACTGCCTTTAAAATCTGTTTTCTCTTAAAAGTCTTTTTCTCTAAATAAAAATCTCTCTTCTAAATAAATAGTACTTGGCTCAGGGGAGGCCCTTTACTGCACAGCAGCACCAGTGCTCCCAGAAAGCAGAGAACCACAGGCAGGGAAAATAGGTCAGGCCTGCTGAGGATCCTAACGGGGATAATTCCCTTCCCTCCAGTCTGCAAATGGGCAAACAGTCCAATTCCTCCCCAAAACTCAGGATGTGAGACTGGGGTGATGTGTCCTGGGCAGCACTGGGGCAGGTGCTCTCAGCTCCAGAGGAGCATCAACAGCTGGAACATCTGCATTGCTCTTCCCCAGGAGAGGAAGAGCAAGGAAAGCAATGTTTGTCAATAGGAAACATGGAAAGAAAAAAACCCAACCCCTCAAGCCCAGCCCTGGAATCCCACCCAGCAGATAAAGCTGATGGAGCATTAACACTTCTCCACTTCACCCTTCCTGCCCTGCCCTTTGCCAATGGAACAGTCACCTCTGCATCCCTTTGCTGCTGCCCATCCCATCCCACCCTTATCTCTGGAATCACGGCACAGCACATGGGTCAGTTCCTGTTCCTAAATCGACAAAAACAGTGAGGACACATGACAGCAGCCACCTCCATCCTGGGCTGCCGGTGGTTTGATGGTGATCCCACCTTCCTGGGGAGCAGGGATTGTATCCAGAGCTTGGGAAGCTTTGAGGGGCTTTGTGATGGTGCAAAGGGGCTGATGGCCAGGGAACCTTAGACCCCAGTGGGGTTTACAGCCCACATCCTTTGCCTGTTGGTTGTAGGGGGACAGGGAAGAAGACATGACTTCCTGAGAGCTGCTGAATAAAATATGAAACAGCACCTCATCCTTGCATACTCCACTATCTGTGCACTGACCTTCACTTTACTTTTTTGGTGAGTTTTTTAAATGTAGAATTCATTGGATAAATGCAAGTTGAAACAAAGTGACTGTGCACTGGTGCCCCTGGTTATGATTCCCTTTCATGTTTGAGGAATATCAAAAGGCAATGGGAACAAGCCCAGCAAAACCCTGATGCATCCTGCATCAGTCACCAGAGCTGGGCATGGAGTTCTCTTACTGCAAATCATTCCATCTACTCCCTAAAAGTACAAAATACGTAAAGAAAGGGACCCAACTGTGGCTGGAAGAAAAGTGTTTTCAAGACAGAGAGCTTTGTTCTTATGCTCACTGCTCCAGCCATACACCAGAGCGAAACAGAGTAGGGTCTGGTGCCAAAATCAATATTATTTTTGGAAGGAGATCGATCCTGGAAAGTAAGTCCATGAAAGAGGAAGAGAAACAAGGGATTGTTAGTTAAGGTCACTTTGAGGTCTGGCACACATGACCCAAAAAAGCCCCAAAGCTTTGGATTCAGTCACCCCAAACAATGAAGGAACCGACTGCGATTACGTCATTCCAAGAGCGCAGAGGGTAATTCCACAGTCGGAAATTGGATAAACAAGGGGTCAGATGTCCACAAACACCACGTACTTTGCCTTGTTGTGGAGGCTTTGACAGCAGCCATGGGCACTTTTAGGTGAGGCTGCTGCAAACACCAGCCTGCCAAGAAAATGACCATCCTTGGGACTCTGGGAATGTTGGAAGTGCCGTGGGCCCCTGTGGCTGGGCACGGAACGCGACTTTCTCACCACTTCCTTCCTTCTCAGTAAATGGAACAGTAAAACCTAAAAAATAAATAAAAAGTGGGTATCTGGGTAGGCCAAATGCACATGCAATTTCCCAAAACCCTTTATTAGAAAGTGCCCGAGTGTTTGAGCACGTAGGGCTGAGGATATCGGGGAATCCAGGACACTTCCCTCTCCTCCACCCGTGATGACATCGGGAATTTAATCGAGGTTGGGACGTCAGGACCCGTGGCTTGGTTCAACTCTGCCCACTTTCCTCTGAGACTGGGTCATTTGCTTTGCCTTATTGTTGGTTTATAGTGATACAAGAAACCAGTTACATCAGAAAAACTCTGGTCCAGAGTGGAACTTTTCGTCAGTTGAGCCAAACTAACAAAGGCTGGGGAGTGTCAATCCTGCGCTTTGTTCCCCTCTGCCTTGGGGATGTTACAGGGCGAGGAAAAGTCACTCTGCTAAAACATCCACTGAAGCAGCAACACGTACTTGTGGTAATAAATGCAGAGTCCATCCCTGGAACAGCCACAAACTGGGAATAAATGTCCCAGCAGCCTTAATGACAGAGTCGTGGGGGGCTTAGTTCTACAGGGTGGGCAAGAAACTAATCTCCACAGAAATCCTGTCCTGCACTTTCCCAGCCTTTTTATAAGGACCCAAGGCCAATTAGCACCGAGCAACACCCGGAGAAAGACGAAAGCTCATTTAAGGCTCCTTGCTTTGACACAGTTTCAGGCTCAGAGAAACAGGAGCCTTTTTAGAAGTGTCTTATATCCCACAGCCACCTGTAAGATTAGAAGAATGTGCTCGGCTTTAATTAGCTCGCTAGACTTGCAGACACGTTTAACAAGGCAAACCCTCCTATCTGGGCCTGAGATCAGACTGCACCAGTCATTAGCTGCTGATTGCTCCTCTCTGCTTTGCTTTGCTGAAACCCACTCCGATTTGGAAGGATGTGAGAAAGAAACCAGAGTTAAAATTCAAGAGGAGTGGGGGAAGAGATGAAACACTAATAAAATTACATTTTACTTGACCAAAATACAGTTTTAATAGTGTTATTACTGTAAGAATGAATTGGCTTTAAAGGTAATGAGCAGTTTAGTGTGGGTGAGGGGTGTGAGTGATGGTCTCTGATTTATCTCCATGTGTCAAACTTATTTAGTGGTATATTAACATGCCTGTTTCTTCCTCGAGGAAGGCCAGCTTTGATGTCCCTCACAGGGGTGGCAGATCCAAAAGGACACGGAGTTGCCACGTGGAGAAGCAGCTGGAGCCCAGCAAGGTCTGACACCAGAACTCTGGAAGTGGTTTGGGAATCACTCCCTCTCTGACCAACCCTCCCAAGGTGTCCACAGGTGGCCAAATTTTGGGATGTACATTCCAGTCCTGGGAGCAGCTGGACTGTAGAGCTGGAGCAATGATTATCAGCTGAAACCTCTGCAGTGGCAATTAATCAGCTCCGTCTAATGAGTTCGCTGTGTGTGAGTGACAGACAGGGGCTGTCAGGCTCTGGTGAAGCCACATCATCTCACAAGTGTCTGGTGACAAACAGACCTTGTGCTTCAGTCTGAGGGGAGTTACCTCCAACCTGAAAATAAAACATTCCCCACAGCAAAGAATGCTTCAAATTCCCTGGAAGGAAGTTTCTTCTTATCTTCTCTGGCACCAAGTCTTGAAGCACTTTTTAATCCCAGGCAATGTGGAGAGATGCAGCATTTCTAGATATGGAATGGGCAAGTGCTCAACAAGAGGGGGAGAGAAAACCCTTTCCCCCTCAGTCATTAAACTGAGCTGACAACGAGCTGAATGTTATTTACTTCCTACATCTCAGTAGAAAGACATAAAGCAACAGAAACCATCTGACACAACTGACATTTAATATGGTTCATCTGTAATGAAGATCTCCTGTGACTACTTTTCTAATTCCTGTTAACACAACTTCCTAATTTGCTAATTACTTTCCCACTCGGCTCATGTGTGTGCAGACAAGAGCTCACAGTAACAATGGTCCCAAACCCACAGCCCCCCACACCATCAACATACCCAATGTGGTACTTTCCAACCTAGGACTGTTTCCCAAACCTTAAATCATCAGCTGAGCTGATTTGCACATTTTACAAACCTAATTAGACCTCAATATGGATGAAGATAATGAAGATTTTTGTTCTGGCTAATAATAGTTGTACTTTATCTTGCTTTGCCTTTTAACTAAACATGCCCTAATTGTGTATTTTCATTTGCTGGCATGAGCAAAACATTCAAAGTAACTGGGCAAAGCAGCTCATTAGCGTTGTACATTCTGTACTTGCATGGTACAGCAGAAAATTGGTGGTGGAGGCAGGTGATCAAACACATTGTCCACATTATTCATGAATTCAGAAACAGGAATTGGGGATGAGGACCCTGGATTAGTGCTTGGAAACTTGTGTCTAATAGACAAGATTCCTTATCATCTCTTCTTTATGGAATCATTAATGATCTGGAAATACATAGGTGTGTGCTGTAGGTTGTGCTCCTACAGAAGGTTTTGTTTCGTGCTTGCTCAGTTCCCATTCCCAAGCAGAATTAGGAATTCTCCCCTCACACCGTGTTCTTGTTCCTTTGCTTCTTCCCCTCTCTCCTGTGGAGCACAGAATTGGTAGCACCAACAAATGTGTAGGAAAATAAGGAGTAAACAAATGTTGTGTGTTGGATTTCTTGTCTGGGAATATCCGTGTGATTTCTGCATAAAACACCAGGAACAATCGTGGGCTTTAATGCAAATTCTCCTTGGAAGCAGCTTCGGATTCAAAGGTTTCTCTGGAGGCCCCAGCAGATTGTTCACAATTAGGCAGGAGTGTGATGGGATTACAAGGAGCTGTATTTCCTCATAATGGGGATGAGGATGATGTAGTTTAAAACCACAGACTGTACTTGGCTGTGCTTTGACACTCTGTCCTCTGCCAGCTGGTGGCTTTGTCACGAGGGAGGCTCCAGAAGAGCTGGGCCTGGACCAAAGAACTTCTGGGGAGCTCATGAGGTTTTCCTGGAAGCAGCGGTGCTCCTGCTCCTTGGACAAAGATTTTGGGATGAAATCCTTCCCTGGGAGGGTGAAGAGGCCCTGACACAGGGTGCCCAGAGAAGCTGTGGCTGCCCCATCCCTGGAAGGGTCCAAGGCCAGGTTGGAGCAGCCTGGGATAGTGGGAGGTGTCCCTGCCCATGGCAGGGGCTGGAATGAGATGAACTTTCAAGTCTTTCCATTCCAAGCCATTCCAGGATTTTATGATATAACCTTGTCCTTCTATCTCACTTTTTTTTTTATATATATTTTCTCTTTTCTCTTCCCCTATTCTGTATTAAAAAACCTGTTCCAAGTTGACTACTGTCGTTATTTAATTCAATCGACCTTGTGCCCCTGAGGAACACTAAGGCTAAAAGCATAACAAGAAATAAAATAGGCCCTGGGTTGCTGCAGGCCTGGCAACTCCACTAGTAAGAAAATTTAGCAGGTCCCTTAATAAAAATGCTGTTAATTCCTCTAATAAACCTCTAATAATAATCATTCTGGCTCTTCCTGCACGTGGAAACAAATATTCTCTAGATAAGAAGAGATGAGCTGTGTTACCAGTGCCATTTGTGCCTTTTTTTTTCTCAGTGGTGGGCCCAAAATGAACCAATCTGCTGGAAATCAAGAAATGCTACTTGTCAAGAGCTTGCAAGGAATTGCTGAGATTGTTACAGATGACATACACACATACATAATTTTTTTCTCCCAACTTATCTCCTCATTGCACAGACCAGGCTGGGGCATGAATTACCTGCCCCAGTGATATGAAGGAAATAAGTAGAGCTGCTGTCTTCAAAGCAGCAAATTCCTTTTTATTCTCCTGATATAATACTTTTCTGACAGCTGAGTTTCAAGCCCGTGACACAGGCATTAGGAATCGACCTGTGACATCTGATCTTCCAGTGAAAGTTTTTACCAAATAAGTGTCTTCGGAATGCTGGAGAGTTCCTGTATCTCTGGAGCAGAATTTCTGCCCCTGTGTCACTGCCAGGAGTTCACTGAGCACCACACACCACATTTTAGGGGTATTGCATGGACTTGCAGGAGAAGCAATTCCCTTCCAAACGTCTTGTTTTTATACGGTGATCAATAGTGTGTAAAAAACCCCCTTCAAACCAACCCAAATCAATGCAGAGTGGTTTGTAACAGTCACCGCTATCAGACTCTCTCTAATCAGCTCTTTTCCTGTCTTAATTGATCATGTGCAGCAAAGCACGAGTTCAGAGCAATCTCTCCTAGCAGGGATTACTGTAAATTAAATGCAGCCTCAGTTACAAGGAGACATAAAAGCTGTATTTGAGAAAAGAAGTCTGGCAGGTGATGGGAGGTTCAACTGGGAGAGGTCAGGAGTCAGCTCTCATTTCAAACCGAGATTAAATCTGAGATAAGGCTCAAGTTCAGAGGTTTGCTGACCAGTTTTCTTTTCTCTTTTATGAGATTTTTTACTGTAACTGTAGTTAAGAGCTGAGCCAGACGTGTTTTCTGAAAAATAAAATAGCCATTAGCTGCAAGAAACCAAAGCCAATAAATAAATGTGTTGTCTCTCCAAGCGAGTTCTCTTTCAATGCTTCCAACTCCAAGGAGACATAAAGCTTGAAAAGAGAAGTTATCCCTCAGCAAAATGATCTCCCAACAACCTGGCAACTTCCACGAGCTATAAAATTCAATTAACGTCTTTTGCTTTGTGTGTCACACTTCAATTAAGTGGAAAGCAGATTAATCATATAGAACAGGAGTGTATTTAATGTGACTTAATGTGTTGGATTTCAGGACTTTGCTGCTCTGCTTGGGATTCAAACCCAGAATGGTCTGTAACTTGTTTTATGTCTTTGGAAATGGGAAGGATGGGACTCATCCACAGTGCATTTACCAGCTGGAAAATTGACTGTAGCTGCACTTGAAGAGCTTGGAACAGTCTTTCCCTGCAAACTGCTCCATCCATGGCTGGCACTGCACGTGTCTGAGAACCAGGGCGAATTCTGAGGGGGCTCCAAAACCTTCTCAACCCCGAGAAAGGGTTCTGTGCTGCAGAAAGGCTTGTTTGGAAAGGCCTGTGGAGGTCTCATGCTCCCCCACAAAGGAGTATTTTTCAGTATTTCAGTAGTCACAGCCTTGGAAAAGCTGGACCACATAGGAACGGAACCATGATCTTGGTGGTCTTGTCTCTGAAGGAGAAGTTGAGAGCTCTGTGTCTTCATTGTGACTCTGCCACTGTATTTAATAAACCATTTACTCTTGGGAGCTTTGGTTTCTCATTTTTACATCCGGACTGACCCCACCTCACTGAATCACAGGATCATTAAGGCTGGAAAAGACCTTCAAGACCATCAAGTCCAACTTCCAACCAAACACCACCAGCCCAGAAACCACTTCCCTCACTTAGAGCAGGATTTGGGATAATCCTAGAATAAAGAACGCTCTTAAAATTTTAATTCTTCCTCATGAGCATCTCCTCCTTCATTGTCTCTGCAGCAGCCACCGGGCCAGCCCCCAATAACAAAGGAATGCTCCAATCCTCCAAATGCTCTGGGCAATGCCTTCACAGCCACTCCATCCCCACTGATGAATGACACAGGTATGAAAAGATTAATTTAGATACCTCTCCAAAATATCCTGAGCTGAGCCTTCCAGGCTGCCAAAATTTAACTGGAAATCTCATGAGAGTTAAAATACTGAGGACTTTTGCCATTTCAGCACTTCCAGCTTGAGCAAAGAACTGGAAATTTAAAGAGTAATAGGGAAAAAATATTAATGGGATCTGTCAAACACTTCAAAGAAGTTTGGCTCTATAAGTAATAAATTTGCTATATATATATGTGAGAGATATATATATTCTCTCATTCATGTAGTTTCTTAATTACAAAACAAACAGAAGCAGAAATCAGAAAAAAACCAACCCCTAAACCTTTAACGTGCCATGTGGTCAGGAGTAATTGGAAAGAAAAAAGTTTCCTTGCCATGTTTCAGCTGAAAGTTTTTATTTATTAGAGATGATTTAAACCCTCCAAATTTGAAAAGGTTAGAGTAGAAAACAATAGTGGCTGCGTATGTCAACTTTTTAGAAGAGACCAAAAAAAAAAAAAAAAGCAAAAATTCTTCAAGCATAACCCAACTGCTGCAGTAAATCATTGTATGTGCTAAAATAAATCAGCGTGATGCTGATAAAGCTCCTTTGGCTGCTTTGAGTCACTTCTCAAAAGGTTTTTAAACTGGTGGTTACATCCCATCTGTGATATGTAGTTGTGTAACTCATCAGGTGGGCCAAAAAAGTATCAATAAATAAATCTTTAAGAAACATAAAATGGGATTTGGCTCAAGGGACAAACGAACCTGTGCAAGAAATTTCCACATTAAAAAACCATTGCTCTTTCTGAATCCCGGGGTGAAGAAAGAGTTTGAAATGAAACAGACAATTCCATAATTTTAGGGGGGAAATATTTATTATAAAACAGACAAGTTCACCAAAACATCCAGTCCAAGTTTAATTTAGAATAAAAAAAACCCTCCACTCCCTGCCCGGCTTTGCTCACAGTTGTAAAGTGGAGCACGTTGGATTCGAGGGATTGGGAGAGATTTAAGCTTTCTGTGGCAGTGCTGTGATTATGGATGTTGTGATCCAACGTTATTTTGGATTGGAGTTTTCTCCAGAAGACCCCAAGGGCTCGGTGGGGTCAGAGGATCTCTGGTTTTTTCTCAGAGCCGTGCAGAGGATGGCAGGACATCATTCTTGACGAGGGATTTGGGAGGCCACGGGGAAGGCAGGGAGCAGTGGGGAGACTTTCCTGGGGGCAGAAAGGGCCAACAGCGACATCCCAAAAGGGCAGCTGGTAGGGGGGGGGCATCACCTTGGGGGGAGGTGAGGGAATAGGTCTGTGCTGGAGCTCTGGCATGAATTCACCTCATCTTACCCATCCCAGGGGCTCCCACAGCGACTCCACCTCATTCACTTGGTTTTAAGATGTTGGCAGCAGGAGGAGGGACCATCCAGCCTTGGGACAATTCAACCTCCAAGACGTAAGAACCCTTTGACACAAAGGTTTTTCCCCATTTCCTCCAGTGGGAGATCACTATGACTAACAGAGCGAATCTCAGAGCATGAGACAGTCAAGGAGAGGAAAACATTCCCAATATTTCTGCTCCTACAGGTTTGGACAATGTTACCTGGCAAGAGTCATTGCCTGAGTCTGCTGGGAGGGGTCGCCTGCAGAGACACAAACTGATGGCTGAAGGTATTATCTCCATCCTCCTGGTGCTTTATCCATCTTCCTGTGCCTGTTTTGATGCTTAATTTATGCCACAGTGGCCATAAAAACAATCTTTGTTGCACAACCGTGGAAAAAAGATTGATGAAGACCAGCCAGATCTTTATATCTGTATTTTATCTCCTTCTGAGCTACAGACCGTGACTGTTCTGCAGGTCCTCTTAGTAATTAAAAATAGATCAAAACCTGATGAAGATGTCCTCAAAATTTGGATTTGGGTCATTCAAAAGGGAAAACAGGTAAAAGCTCTGGCTCCAACTCTGCACTTCCTCTGGTTTGCAATGTTGTTTGGGTTCTGGGGCTTGGGTTTGGTCCATCTTAATAAACAGAGCTGACAAGCACAACCTGGTTAATTCATCATCATTTGAAAATGAAATAAAGAAAAGAGCAGACCTATTTCTGTTTGCTCAGAGGATGCAAGTCCGAGATGAAGACGAATAAAATATCTAGACGCTGACTCGAAAAATAACAGGAGGTTCATCACGTTTGTTTTATCCGTACCCAAATGTGACCCAGACTCGAGAGAATACAAACCTTTCAAGACAGTTTCAGAGTTTCCACGGGCTCATGACCCTTTGTGTGATCTGTATTACATGAGAAATTGTTTTGCAGTGAACTAGGAAATGATCAGTATCCAGCAGGTCACCAGGGACTCTTTGAAACGGCGTAATTAGAATAATTTCACTTGTATTGGGCAGAGCAGGGATTCAAAAAGCAATTCAGAGGTAAGAGGGAGAGGAGCCAGAGCCTGGACGTGGAGCTGAGTGATGCACTTGGCTTGTCACTGCTCTTCCACTTAGAACCTGGCAGTCATTTCTTTATCAAACTCTGCTATCCGTGCTGCAGACTCTTCTGAAATTGTCCCTGTCTGCTCAGGTTCAACACAGCAAAGTTGGAATGGCTGGGAAGGGTTTGCAGGACTCACAGTGCAGAAGTTAGGGATTGGAAGGTGTATGAGAGAGCTCTCCAAAATTATAAGAGCTGGTGCAAAGGGCCCTTCTAAACTACAGAGAGAGCAGAGGAGAGCATGGACACTCCTTTCCCATGGTGTCAAGTGAGAATAGAGGGTTGCTCCCTGTCCAGGACATCCATTCCCGGTTCAATCACCAATTTTATCACAATAATTATCAAGAGTTTGTCCATCCCAGTGCCATCGTATCACCTCCACTCATGAATTGTTATAAAGGGAAGAACATTTCTAGTGCAGGGAAGGATCAAGTTTTCCCATAATTCCTGGAGGCAAAATCCATGTTTTCACAAATTTCCATATGTTTAATGGGTGGTTTCCCCCCAACATCTTCTCTGAGCTCTCTCCCTTCCTACACCCCTTTTCTTTGTGCCTTCTGGCCTCAGCAAAGTGTTTGTTCAACCACACTGAGCCACACACCTCTCCCTCTCTGGGAATATTTGTCTTTTACTCCTTACAAGGAAGATCTGGAGCCTTAGAGGAAAGATATAAACACACATGAATCCCCCTGGGATGACACCAACTGCCTTGGTGACACAATTTGCTTCAGAATTACATTTCCTCTTCCACCGGACTCCTGGCGCCACAAGGAGAGCTGAGGATAAACCAACCCTGCTTTATATCTTATTTTATATTAATATTAATACCTCAGCCGACCTGCCAATGACAATACACTGTGCACAGGAGATGGCAACTGGTTCTCTTGAAACCCAGGAATAGTTGCAGAGACAAACTCTGACCATAAACACTCCAGTACAAGGCTGGATCCTCCTGCTCCCATTTTTATGAGTATGAAGAGTCCTAGTCCTCCTTCTTTGATGTATGCAAGTGGTTCTACTTCAGAGGGACCCCAAGTCCTTGTAAAGAAATCATTGTCTGACTAATAGTCTGAGTCTAACTCTGCTGTATGTTTGTCCCTCTGAGGTAAACCCTACCTTTATGTTCCTGTATCTCCCGGGGTCGTGTCTGGAACTGGATGAATTTTTTTGGTGCAGAAAAATGTATTTAATCCTGAATACTGAATCTCAGGATCCCTTTCAAAGTGTTCATTCTTTGAAGTTCTTCTGATAGTTTAACACATGATGACCTGGTCAGGCAGAGTGGGGGATGAACTCCTAAAATCCTGGGGAATTGCCCCTCAGGGATGAGTGTGGAGGGGACCAGGTCACTCCTCCTTTCCCAAACCCCTTCTGTGATATTTTCTCGCTGTGTTAACCTGGGGTGAGTCACGTCTGGCTGAGGTTCCAGGTGTGACTCCTAGACCTGAAAAATCAGGCCCCCAAGCTCCTTGCCCAGGCCAAAGGGAAGAGCAGCAAGGCAGAGTTTGCAGGAGTGCTGTCCAAAATCCCCGAGCCTGGTGCAGTGGGATGAGCATTGTAGAAATGCCATCTGACAGTCGAGCCCAAGGATTCCTCCAAAGGACAAATCCACAGCAATTAACCTGGCAAGGAGTTAGTCCTTCCATTATGATGGAGCTCTGCTCTGATAAAAGCAAGAATTCCAACGAGTTGATGATTTCATCTCCTTGGCACGGACACCACGGCACAGCTGCACAGCTGAGATGTCACAATAAAAGCAAATGCTTACAAAAGGTTCTTCTTTATGTTTTTGGCTTGTAAATGTAAACTGCCTGTGCTATCCATACATGCCAGGAATGTCAACAGTGGCTGGGCCGTGCAGCTCCTCCTGCTAATCCAGGACAGCACAGAATCACAAGTGATAAATCCTCTCACTTTCGGAGCTCAAGGCAGAAAAAGGGTTGGTATTTGGACAGAGAAAGCTTTTTATATACGCTTGGGCAAGAAATAAGCAAAGGAGGATGAACTTACCCTGCCAGAGGACAGAGTAGGTGACCTGCATTAGCCTTCCCCTCTCTCCTCTTGCGAGGGCTCAGAGGATGGTGAATTTTCTCCCTTTTTCTCTTTCCAACCCTCCCAGATGGAGGCCAGAAAGAGAAGAATAAGTGGAATTAGTGATTTGTAGGGGCTGCAGTTTGCAACACTGTTTGATTAACGTGCTTTCAGTGTAGGAACCTGACAAATGGTCAGTTCTCTAGAGGAGAAAACCATCTGAAACATTTCAAGGGTCCCAGTGCAGCTGTGTTTCATGTGTCTGGGGCTCACATGGGGCAGGGGAGCCCAAGGGGAAGCTCCTCGTTCCCTGAGAGTCGCTGGTGTTGGGATGCAGCACAGGATTCCCCAAAATTCATTTTCATTGACAGCAAAGGAGTTACAAACATTGGCTTTGGTGGCAACTTCCAGTTCTTGGAGCTGAGATGGAAATTTTCCTTTGGCTACAATACATGTAAGACTATTATATTAAATCTCATAATGTCCATGTCCAGCTTTTCTCCCACCTTTTGTGAACCAAGGCATTGGCTGCTCTTCACTCCAGAATTTAGACCAAGACTAAACCCCTGTGTCCTTTCACCCAAGACCAATCCATGAGGGTGGTGAGGCCCTGGCACAGGGTGTCCATCCCTGGAAGTGCCCAAGGCCAGGTTGGATGGGCCTGGGATAGTGGAAGGTGGTGGAATCCTTCAATTCCCTTCCAAGCCAAACGATTCCAGGATTCCATGATCATCTCTGGGGTTTGTAGGTGCTTTTTTAATGTCCCTCAGGCTTTCCCTGCCCTGAGGTTTTCCAGCTGTACCTGATTTAAGGTCCCTGAGGTTGAGCAGAACATCTGCCCTTCCAACGCCAGCAGGAGATCTTTGCCTGAAACTACAATTTGCCACAGGATTTGTTATGAAATTTAAGAATTTGGGTAAGACGGGAAAATAAAAAAAGAGAATGCTTAGGTAACCTAAAAAGCATTCCTGCCAGTTTGTAACATGAACCTGAGGGCTGTAAAATGATGACAAGTATGTGAAGTTGTAAGATGCTGGCTGACATTTCAGAGTACAAATATCCACAGCTCCATCCAGATTGCAAAATATTAATGATTTCAAATGGAAAAATCTAATGGGCCAAACGCTGGCCTCTCTTTTCTATTTTAGGAACACCTAAAATATGGGGTTTGTTGTTTTCTGAGAGAAACCAAGCCTGTTCTGGAAGTGAAATGGCTCAAGTTTAAACATGTGAAGTATTGGAAGAAATAAAATAAAACAAAACTTTAAGAATATTCTCACACACTGTCAATTCTAAGGTAAAAACACAGATCAAGGTTTTCCTCAAGTCGAAATTGTCCTTTTAAAATTCAATTCAATTCAAATGCTCTGAATCTTAATACTTGGATACTTTCCTAGCACTTCAGATAATGAACCACTATGGAGGAACTTAAAATTAATGGGTTTTCCTCAGTGTTTCTGTTTCACTTTCTGGTCCTTGAGGCAATTCCAGAACATTAAGGTCGGGTTTAACACCCCCAGGCACAAAAATGACATTTGAGTAGCGCTCAGCTGAACTTTCCTGGAGTTCCTTGAGAAAAGTACAAACTTCCATATAATTTTTTTCAAAAAATAAGGATGGATCTCCATCCTCCTTATGGCCACATGGATATTTGAATTTCTCCAGACTTTTTTGTGGGACATGAGGCAGGGTGCCAAGGCTCTGGCCAGGTGCAGTAATCCAAGGAGTGTTTAATTTTCAATTGCATTAATTTTAATTCACAAATTAAACTGCAGCTGCTGCCTACAGTCAACCTGATCTGCTCCCCGAGACATCATTAGGGAAAATCAATTAGTTTTTCCGTCCTCCCAAAATGGTGCTGAAGTTGAATAGGAGGAGAAGAAAGAGAAAAGAGAGGGAAATAAAAAGAAGAACTTGTGTGTCTTTTGTGTGGGGAAGATAAAACCAAAGGTATTGAGTAGCCAGGTTAATGCAGGTCAGTGGCAGCTGGGAGGAAAGGAGATCCAAGGAGTTTGTGTTTCATTTTATTTATGAAAATGGGAGCTGGTCAAGCATGAAACAAACCTGTTTTGTGCCCAAGCAGCACTTCCTTGCTTTTCCCCCAGCTCCTTTTTCCATGTCCCTCAGCTTTATGATCCTGGGTTGAGATTAGTTAAAGGTGAAGCGAAAAGGTTCGATAAAAAACTCGAGGAGATCCTGCCCTGGATAACCTGACACTGCCTTCAGACTCCTGAAGGCTCCTGGATTTATTTATTTTTTTTTACAATTCATTAAAAATTCACTGTAAAATAAGTCTTTGGACAATGGGAGAAGCAACAGCAGGATTTTGTTATTATTCATTTAAATCATGAGCCAGATGTGGAAAAAACCAAAGATGACACTTAATTGAAACTCAGTGCACAGGACAAAAGATGGAATTCTGAAGGAAAGACATCCTTTAGGAGGGCTTTTATTAAATGAAATGCAGCTGAGCGCGTTCCAGGTTTTAATGGAAATTAAAATAATCCATTTTTTTAAAGGTGGACATTTAAATTTAGATACATGAATCAATTTTTAGAAATGCCACGGTTGGTGTTCACTGCAAAAAACCCTTTTATTTTGTTAAGAAGATGAAATCGTCAACTCAAACTATAATTTTTGCAATTTTTTCCTTGAAGACGGGCATGTTCTGTTGCTAATGTGAAATGAATCATGAGCTGGTCAGAGACAACAAAACCTATTCAAACTCAAACTTTAATGAACTAAGTGTTTGTTATACATGATTATATTTTCTTATGGAAATGCTATCAAGGACAAAAATAAACCCAAAACACTTTTTAGGAGGAAATGCCTTAATAACTGTAATTTTTCTAAAACTTATGACTAGATCTTGAATTAATTAGGTGTTATTATGAACTAATAATTTTTATATAGAGACAATGTAAACAAACATGGAGCCAGGGGGAAGAGAGGAGGAAACACTCCAAACCTTGTACCCACACCAATATTTTAAATCATGAGTAAAACTTCACAAAAAATTCCAAAGTGGAAAATTTGTGATGAGAAAAAAAGAGTCAGACCAAGGTGGGGGAAATTCCTTCCCCCTGCTCCTGGTCTTCTCCACATCCCAAGGGATGCACAGACACAAACCACACACTTAGTCCGAGATCATTATCAACCCCACCAATCCCATCATGAGTGATCACATCCCTAAGTAATTAACTAAGTAATCAATCAATTAATTATAAGGGAAAGTCGCTCTTGTAACACAAATCAGTTGGGGAGCTCTGGTTTCAGAAATAAAGTATTTATCGAGAGATCTGAAGGAACAGAGCCACCATTGTCTGTGGGAGAGACTCTGTTATTCTTAATTAACTTTTCCGAGTGTGGGGAGCACTCAAATGACCAAAGATAAACCAGCAGTGGGTGTGAAGGAATGTGGCACTGGGAATGACGGGGAACAGCTCCCGGTGACAGCCCGGCGCTACTTTTCAGCTATTAGCAGAATAAACCCCCAAAAGGCCAATTTTCATTGTCTTTTTTTTAGATAAAATCTATTTTTAAAAACTTCCCCCAACTTTTATGTACCCCTGGTTCTGCCTGAACCTGAAATAACTGAGTTTCCACAAGGATTAAGGTGTATTTTATGCACCAGGACTTCCACACACTGCAACACTGTGGGGGGAAAGGCCATTGATTAATGAACTAAATCAGAAGTTGGTTCAGAAAATGTTTTTACTTCGTGGGAGACTGTCACAGTTCACGTTTTGTACCTCTGGGAGTTCCCAGGACTTAATTACCCAGGGAAATGATCCCTCGGACTGCCAGCAAAGACCTTGGTTTCATCTCCACCTTGAATATTCCTGAATCCTCAGCACAGCCTGGAGAGCATCACCCACAAAGAGGAGGAGGAGCAAGTCCTGATGGACTCAGGCAACCAACTGCTTTAGGCAAATTAAGGAGAATCTGAAGAAATACCCAATTTCTTAAACACTGTTGCACAACTGGAGGGTCCTACCTTGGGTGTGCCCTTCCAGATCCTGTGATTCACATCCAGAACAGTCTTTCCCTTCTGAGGACTCTACACCAGATTCCATGTTTCCAGGCCATGTTGAAATAGATGCTGGGAATTGCCCATTTTGCAATGAAAATATTCCAGTTTTATGGCCATGACAATTTCCATGTGAACAGCTCAGAGCCAGGAGAAAGGAAAAAAACCCAAATTAATATACTATGTGGGCTATAAATAAATGACTGTGAGAGCAGATCACACCATCATTTCGCCTCCCTGGCTTTATAATCCTGAGGTTTGGGGGGTGACACAACTCATCAGGGTCACAGGGAAGGTGTTTTTGCAGGAGGTGACCCTGCAATAATCCCAAATCAAGGGCTCAGCAGAGCCAAGGGACCAACAAAGGCCGAATTCCCTTTCCAGGAAGAGGCTGCTGAGAAAAGGTTTGATAAATGCCACTGTGATTCTTCTGCCTTAATTCCGCAGATACGCCAAGATGATGTTTGTGCTGAACAATGCTCGAAGTTTCCAAGGAAACGTGAATATTTTCTTCCTCAGGAATGAGAAATTTAGGCTGGCAGTGTGTTGTGAGGTGGTGAGGTTGTGTCTTTTCCATCCAAATTCGGACCAAGAGGGAAAACTGAAGCAGAGGAGCGCTGGAATTGGATAGAAGGAGAAGTGGAACTGGGCTGGTGGGACAGCTGGATGGGAATGTGAAAATGATGTTTGATGGATAAAGGGAGAGGGAGGGGATAGAATAGCAGAAAACCTGAGGAAAAACCAGCCATTCTACCCAAACTCCTGATGGAGTGCCCAAAAAGAGCAGAAGGCAACCCAATATCTCATGGACAAGGTCTCCTTGGAGCTGGTTGGGTTTTGTGCACCTGGGACTCACCCACGAGGTGTTTGCCCTTGTCTATCTGAGCCTGCTGGATGTTCTCCTGCTTTTCCAGAGCCCTGGAGTGAATTCTCTTGGAATGCCGTGACCCATCCTCTGTTTGACTGCAAGCAAAGGTGCCTTTTAACATTTCCAGCAGGAAAATTCATCCCCCCCAGAGCTGTTCAGTGACAAATGTGTTCCTGTGAGAGTAGTGAGAGATGGATGTTCAGATTGTTTTACATGGAGATGAGCGAAAAGTGTGTAAAAGCAGATGTCAGTGGTTTAATTGGCTGAGCCTTTTGTTCTCTGCTGAGTCAGACAAAAAGCTCCAAAATCTGTCATTATGCAGCTTTTCTTCTCTATGGAGCCCGAATCTATTATATTGAGGGAGCACAGTTTTTAATCCACTCTGCTGGGAATGACCTCGTGGCTGGGAGATTGAACTGTCACACACAGACACTTAATTGTGTGTTCCATGTGGACACCCAGGGATTAAACATGATGGATTTCGATGTGAGGTAGTGGGATGCAGGTGACTGGCCTCGGATTTTGCTTTGTTTTTAGGGACAAGACACTTAATATAATATATGGAACCAAGCAGCTCCCATTTTCTCTACTCCTGAACCTCATCCTTATGGAGGGAATGGATTTCCTCTGATTTTTTTACTGCTGGAACAAGAATATGAAGTTTGCAGAGGTTCTAAAGTTTGCAGTTCAGATCTGCTTCTCCCAACTGATCGGTTATGATGAGCAAGCAAAGCTTTGCTTTGATAATCCCTTCCCTAAAATACGTGGTTTTGAAATTCCTTCAGTGTTTTTAACTTCACTGAAAGGGGGTAAGGGATGATGTAGCTGAAATGATACTCTGGTGACATAACAAAGAACAGTAAAGGTCAGAGCAGATTAATTTGCTACAGGATCAGCTGGAGAATATTAAACCTCTTAACTGTAATCCTTTGATAACCAGTTCTATAATGTAATCATCAGTGTACATCCAATAACACACATGTTAATTACTTTAGAAATCCATTTTTTCATCTTTAATCAAAAGACATATTTTAAAGGATGCCACATCCACCACCACCAGCCCCCAACAGCTAAAATAACTCATTTCAAATGAAAAGAGACTATTTTTATGAGGGAGCTGGGGAAAAGTCAGCCTGGAAAATATCCTTATGAAGGAAGCATCTGTCACAAGTCAGAATGTTATCGCTGGTCCCTGGGGAGATGCAGCCTAGGTACAAACAGGAGTGAAATGCTGGGGCCTGATTTCTGATGGGCAAAGTGTGGATTTTGCCATCTGGAGAGTGTGTTATTAGGCTGGGTCTGAGCAACTCACTCCCCTCAGCCTTGGGCTAGCATCTGAAACCTTTGAAAATTCAAGTCTGGAGGAGAAGGTTTGTGCACAGATAATTTAATATTCACGGAGAAGGAGATGCACAGGAGCACTTCCTCACCAAGAGCCGTGTCCCAAACCACTGCCCCAGCTCTCGCTGCCCCTCCTGCCCCAGCAAAGCCCACCCTCCACAACCTCCTGGAATCTCTTGGAGGCAGAGCCAGAACTTTGTGCCAACTGTGCCGAAGTTTGTCAAAGGCGTGGAAAAGCTGCGGCTGTGACCCACACACTTCTGTCACCGCCCCGGAAACAATTAACCACCCCCTGAAAGCGAGAGCGCTTGTGGGTGTGCTGCACAGCTTGTGTGTGCACCTGCCTTCCAGAAACAGGGGGGAAAAACCTTTCCAAAACTTAAAAATTAGGAAAAAAATAAGGCCATGAATCGATGGCAACTTCCCTTCAAGCTGAAACGTGATTCCGCTGGAACGCTGGGATCGCTGAGGGAGGTGAAGAGCTGAACTGTTCTGGGCTGTCCACCCCCTCGAAATAGGGATTTTGAGGTGTAATTTTAAGGATTCATAGTGTAACAGATGGAAGTTTTAGTGGACAAAAGGGTGAACCCTTCCCTGCTCAGCCCAGGAGAGCAGAGCTCGTCCTGGCCTGAGTCCGGCTGGCACGGGCCAACTTAGAGCAGAAAGGGCAAATGGTCTTTGCCTTAAAGTAGCTTGGAAAGCCTTGAAGTCCTTGGGAAAAAAACAATCCCATGGGTACTCTGAGAAAGAGCATTTCTGCACGGCTTCAGTTCCAAATGCACTATAAAATCTGGATGTACCCAATCATACCGGTGACCTTTTGCATCCTTACAAAGTCACCATTTCACTGTAGAATTTCAGATTTCCGTAAGTGACTCTTTGCTTTCAATGCAAAATTTGTTAATCTGAGATGGAGGTGGATGAATGAATCCAACAATTGCTGGATTGAGGTGTGAGGATCCCCCAGAGCCAAACAAGCCCTGAAATTACTGCAGGGGAATGTTTGAAGATAATCCAGCAGTGATGTGCTGATGGGTGCAGTGTTTTGGGCAGGAGGTCGGGTCTTGGGTCAGGTCAGGTTCAGCTCATGCCACCCACTTTCCTCTGGGAGCTCAGGTGAGCTGCCTCAAATACATTTACATCCATCATGTGGTGTTTAATGTGCTGAATTCCCGCTCCTGCCGAAAGAACTGAGGGTGAAAATGAGTTTGGGAGGTCTCTCCAAAACGACTTGCAGTTTATGGTGCAGCCTAATTTTCAGGCCCTTCCTCCCTCAATAAATACTACGTCCCAAAGAAACTGCTTCCACCAAAACCACTTGGACAAACCCACAAAGCAGCAGCACGTGCACTTTCCACTGATAACTGATCCCAGAATGTTATTGTCCTTAGAAAATGGAAGAAAGAGAAAGGAAAGTTGACCTGGGGGTCAATTCTTGCTCTGGCTTGCGCTGTAATGCAATAGGATTTATAAATGTTTTATTGCACTTGGTTTGCTATAAATGTTTAATGCAAACACGATGTCCAAGTGGCTGTTGGAGGTATCAGTGACCAGGCAGGGTTACAAGGCTGTGGTGCTGTAAGTAACCTCCTGATGGGCAGGAGCTACAAAGGATCCCCATTTATTTCTCTTGCATCTCTTCTATAACGATCAGGGGAGGGAGGAGGGGGTTGTGTGTGTGGATCCCTGCGTGTGCATGGATTTACACAGCACGGCTTCCAGCAGCTCCCTGGGAGGCTGGAGTTTGTGTGGGAAGGCCATTGCATCACTTGAAACAGCTTTAATTAAACCTTTAAAGGTTTGTTGAGTCAAAGAAATGCTCTGAGCTCACAACCCGCTCCCCCCTCAGAGCACTCGCTTCTGGTGACTCCACCGGGGGCTCCTGTGGAGAGCTGAGCTGGGGGGGCAGGACTGAAGGGGAGGGGTGAGGGTCCCTCATCAGCACCCCAAGTCCCATGGGGTCCCTCATCAGCCCCCCAGCCCCGTGTTTGCTCAGTGCCAAGGGGTGCAGGGAGCTGCCCCAGGTCTCTCCAGCCTCCCCATCTGCAGGGAAGGAAGCACAGCCCTGGAATCCCACCCTTCACACCAAAGGCGTCCACCATTCCCTTGTTCCCTTTGGTATCCTGCTTCCCCATGGTTAGGAGAAGGGAGGAGGAGAGAAGGGAGAGGAGACAACCCCGCCAGGTACGGAGTGTCCTCTTGGCCCAGCACTGACTCCTGGATGCAGACCAATCAAAAACAAACTGCACATAATGATTTTCTTTTCTGTGGAAGAAGAGAAGGGAAAGCAGCCCCAGACAAGCTGAGGGCTGTTCTCACTCATGTGGCTTCCCGAGGCTTTTACTCTGCACCATTTACCCTGCATAAATCAATTGCCAGAATATTAGGGCTTTGCTTCCTTGTTTACTCTGAAAGATTATGTCCCATTAGCAGATTTGTCTTGTAATTGAACTGAAGTGTAAAATGCCAATGTCCTGACAACCCCAATGGTCGGGATTAACTGCTGCAGACATTTCTGTCCTGTTTTGAAACATTTTGATTGAGCATAATTAATCCAAGTGAACTGAGAGGATGACGGATGCTTCCAGCCACGGTGGTTTGCAGAGGGAGGCACGGCTGGACATATATATCATAACAAGATAAAGAGGCACTGACAGGCAACAGCTTCTGTTTTCACAGGGCTTGTTTTTTCTTCCTATGACAAACTCTCAAGGGCAGAGCACAAACCTCACTCAGTGCCCAGTTTCTGGGGTATGTCCTGGTGTCAATTCGTTTTGAGAGCACTCAGAAAGCTCACGTTGGTTTTGGGTCAGGGTCTGCAGTGTGTGGGCTGAGGGTGAGCCGTGCTGACCTGAGCACAAGTGGTTTTGAGTCAGTATTTTATCAGAGAATTTTTATCCTTGGGCTCTCCCAGGCCCAGTCTCTCCCAGGGTCACAGAACACACTGACCTGGCAGGAAAACGCTTCCAAAAAGGCAGGACACGTCTTTATACATTGCATTAATCCAGCTGCCAAAGGGTTTTCTGTCCCAGACTGGAGTCTGCAAGAACATGAAGATTCAATTCTCAGAGGCAGAAGAGTTTTCTGAGAGGGGAAGTGGAGCCCTGACTGTTGTCATGTAACATCACAGCGAGTTCAGAGGATTTGCGCCCACAATCCCACGTCTGAAGGACATGGAACTGACCCAAAAGAGGAATTGCCATTATCAGGGCTGTCTGAGAGCTGCAGGACAAGCCCAGGTCCCCGTTCCCCTCCTGCCCAGCCTGCCCTTTGCCATCACTGTTTACTCACTATTTTTATAACGCTGCCCACATCTGCTCTGAAGGCTCAGGGCCAACCCAGCGACTCAGGGCTGGAGGGGAGGGTTTGTTATTGCTGGGGCAATGCAAAAGGAGACGCTGCTCTGGCAGGTACCAGGACACGGGGTAAGAACGTGAGAAATGTCCTGGCTGTGCAGTTGGCCGGAGTCCTGTTGATGCCCCCACTCTTTTTTCTCCTGTTTCTTTTAACCCTTTTCTAAAAAGGAAAGGTTTTAACAAACGAGGACGAAAGGATGCTTTGCAATTCTTCAGGGCTCAGCCTCCAAGTTCAGCTCACAGAGGCCGCATTGTTCTTGTTTACCAGAAATATTTGGGTTTTTTTATCCCTGACCAAAATGAAGTTAAAAATCTTGTAAAAAACGGTATTATTGTGGTGAGTTCCTCTGACAGATCCTGGAATTACAGAAGCGTGAAACAATGACAAAAAAAGGGGAGAAAAAAAATTTATCAGAAGATACGTGTTGCCACGTGCTTTTATTTCCAATTACTCCGAGGAGAACATCATTTACTGTCTCACACACGAAAACAACTCCTACAGCTTGACTCAACTTCTGAGGCTGCTGCAAACTCTTTCACATCACACACCTCGAGGCAGAAATCAAGAGGCAAAATGAAATTATACCTGAGGAGATGAAAGAATTGTATTTGTGAGCACTGCAGCCCCTGCACTCTCTGGGCTGGAAGGTCAGCAAGTGCATCCCTTGAGGAGTCATATTCTGCTTTATTACATAACTTCTATCTCCGGAATTAAAGTTTAATCCCAAACTGTGGCTCGGAGTCCAAATCAGCAAGGACTCACTTACATTATCAGTGACACAACCAGCCTGTTTTGTAAAGGTACAGAAAAGCAGAAGCAACGGGGGTGATTTTTTTTAATCTGAAGCCCCATGTAAGGGAAATGAAGCTGCTGGTTCTCCTTCCCTCTGCAGCTGTCCAGAAATCAGAGGGTCTTGCCAGAGCTTTGAAGAAACACGCAGAGTTTTGGGTGGCACTGGGTGCCAAACATGCTGCTGATAGAAGCAACAAATCCCCATCCAAACCCTAAAAATAATATTGGGCTTGTTTTAAATTAAGGTTACTGAGTATGGGATTAATTAGACCCTGCATGGATTCTGAATAGCAGTTATGACATATTTGTTCAGGTTTAAGTATTTTTATAGGATTTTTTTTTTTTTAATCCTGTTAGAATATTTTTCCTATGGGTTGGGGATCATCTTTGTGAGAGGAAGAATGGTTTTGTGGTTAAGGCTGGCCTGGGACTTGGGAGATCTGGGTTCGACTGCTGGCCCTGCCACAGACACCCTGTGTGAGCTCAGGCAAGTCATTTAACAGCCACTTTTATTTTTCTTAAAATAAAAGTCCAAGGCCCATTTAAGCATCTGAAAGATGTGACTGCTGAGAACTGCTGAGTGCTCAGCATTTTAAAAAGGAGAAGAAAAAAAGAAGAGGAAGAAGAAGAAGAAAGCTGGCTGTCCATCTGAGAGTCGTCCCTTTGGTCCCCTCAGAGCATGCTGAGAATTTTTGGAAATCCATCCCTTCATGTCTCTGCTCTTCATGTGTGGAGCAGAAACTGTAACACTCCTCTCACACACAGGGATTCTGGAAGTGCCACCAAGGCTGGGAATGGGGCAGATGGGGATGAATTAAAATGATTTTAGTTTGGGTTTTATGCCAGAGGTGGGTGAAAATACGAGAAACGTCATTGCTGCTCATGAGGGAGGTCGGGTTCCTGCTGCAGCAACCTGGGCAAAAGGTTGCCAGGTCTTCCTGGCACAAATTCACTGTCAGGGTTGAGCTCGCAGACTGGTTTGGGGAGTCATGTGCACTTGTTTATTGTTCCCTCCAGCAGCCCAGTCTTCAAACCAATCCTTTCAAATGTTGGCTCCTTCTGCCCCTGGTTAGAACCAGAGGACAAGAGTGGGAGATGCCAGAGGCTGGGAAGGAACAACACAAGCCCTTCAGGAGTCAGGTTTGCTTTTGAGGGGTTTCCCAACACAGATTCTGTGCCAATGCAACACTCACATGGCTCAGAGTCTCACCTTGATCATTTCCTTACTCTCATATATATAACCCAAAGCCAAAAATGGACAAACCAAAAAGATAGAATCCAAAAATTATAGTTGCAACATCATCAGTCCTTCAACACACATTGGTAGTTTGGCATCAGCTGTTGGTGTGTGGCAGAGAGACCTTGAAAAAAGAACTTCTCAGAAGTTCTCAGAGGTCTCAGAGAAGAGTTTCTGATGAAACTCTGCCAGAAAACTCTTTGTTTAGTTATTTAGGATGAGAGAGAATAGATATCATCACTATGTGGAACTTTTTAATAACAGGTAACCAGAAATGGCTGATTAAAAAGGTTTTTTCCTGTGACAGTCTCTTTCCATCCCCTAAACCCCAGTGAATGAATTTGTAGTCACATGAGGGAATGTGACCTTGTTCCTCTGTTTTCATTGATTAAAAAAGGAAAAAAAAGTGTTTTGACAACCCTCTCTGCACCTGCAGGTACACACAGAGCATGAAACAAATGTGGAATATAATAAATGTCATCCAGTTAACACGGGGATGAGCGAGGCACAGCAACGGGACTCTGCAACTATGAATATAAATGCAATGGGAATTCTGGGGAAGGGTTGGTGACAAGTTCTGGTGACAGGTAACAACAAAATGATTCCATTAGACCAGGGCAGCAGGGATTAAAATCACAGAGCGGATCAATAATAAAGTGGGCAGTACATTCATTTAGGATGCACAGACTGATAAAAAGAAACCACTGGGTTTTTTTAAGATGCAGATGGCACATGGGAAGGTGCCTCTGGGGTCAGGGAAAGTAAGGGAAGAGAACAAGCTTTGTGAAGTCTCTGGTCGTGGCTATGGATTCATAAGGTCAGAGCTAATTCTGGATGGAAGGAACCCTTAAAGCAGAGGGAACTGCAAAGGTGAACCATGATGCCCAAGGCCTCAGAGAGTGGAATATCGTTGTGTCTGGGGGTTCCACACCCTCTTGGTGAAATGTTTTCCTTCATATCTAACTAGACTTCCCCCTCTCTGCTGCTGCTTCTCCTTTCCAGGGCACCTTAGTGGAAGGTCTGGCTCTGCCTCCTCTGCCCCTCATGGAGCAGTTGAACAGGGCAATTAAAGCTGAATTAAGCAATTAAATCACAAAGCCCTTGCCGGGCAGCCTTTCAGCCCTCAAGTCACCATCAGGTCACCTGTTACAACCCCTCTGTGCTGCTCTGCTGCTCCTGTTCACCAGCAGCTCTGTGTTTATTAATATTTTAAAATATAACAATATTGGCAGCGGCTCTGGGAAACACCTGAGCCTGTAATTGCTAGGGATGGAGAATGTGTGGACAAAGGATCCTCATGGACACCTTGACCTGTGCCACCCTCTCACTCTGCCACAGGCCCTGGGCTGCCTGGACAGGGCAGAATTTAGGGGTGTGAACGCGACCCCCCTGCTTTATTTGAACTGTTCAACATATTCAAGCCAGCTGAGAGAAAACCAACTTCTCCCTGGGCTCATCCTTCTGCTGGTCCCACAATATTCCCATCAGTCCTGGTGGCATCGGCATGGTCAGAGAGGGAAACTCTTTCAGTGCCTGTTTGCAGTGGAAAGTTTTGGGTTTCTTTTTTTGTTTGGTTTTTTTTTTTCCTTTTCCCTTCAGTGAGCAGCACGTGCCCTGGAATGTGAGGAATGTCCCTGTGTGGATTTCCACCCGTTCCTGCTGGCCACTCCAGGCCGTGTCTCACCCTGGAACGTGGCCAGGATGGAACAGATTTGCGACGTATTTCCTGAGTCACTTGAGTGAGTTCCCCTCCAACAGCTGTGCAAGAATCCAAAGATAAAAACAGGGACCTGGCCCTCATGTCCTGCCGGGGCAGAGCCTGGAGGGGATGGACAGAGGAGACCATTGGAACATCCTCCACATGGGCCACGGGAATTCCTCGTGGTTGTGGAAAGGGTTACAACAATTACACTATTTAAACACCCCAAAAATAGAAATAATTTGCCATATGGTCAACACTGTCCAATTTGAGCTCTAAAATCCATATGAACCCAAATCCAAACTAACATGGGCATATTTTCTTCCATGCTCAATGGTTGGCTCTTCCTCCCTTATGAAGACACTTGTTTTGGGATGATTCAGCTCACATGTAGAGCGTGGTGAGATCTGTTTGCAGGTGGGATTTCATTCCCACTGTTCTCCACTTGCTTCCTGCACAGCACTGTTTGAACACAGTCTCCAGCAATTAGACGACTTTGCTGACAAAGGAAAGGGGGTTGATCACAGAGACAAAAGCATTTCAGGCTCCCCAGGAGCTCATAAAGTCAGACTGCAGTTCCATTGATTCTCGGCCTATGCGTTCCCACAGTCAAAACACAAAGCAACATCAAATTTAGTCCCAAAAAAAGAGCCGACCCTTCGACTGGAATATGGAGAATAAATGTTCTCACCACGGCTCTGCTGGCTGGATTCTGTCAGGAGCTGAAACATTATCCTTCCTGCATCTGAAGAGGGCCTAATTATTTTGAATATTTTAAGAAAACAAATTAAAAAAATCTCCGGCGGGTTCTGGAAAAACCAAAGGAAAAACTGCTGGAAGTTGGACTCTTCAGGCTGTGCAATGCAGAGGACGGAGACACTTGGTTTTATTTGCTGACTTGTTGTTGCAGCTTCTCTCAGGGTGAACCCAGCATTAACTCTGCCTTCATTATTTCCAAATCTCGAAAATAGGTAATTTTGGTGGGGTTTTTAAGGTTTCAGAAAACATTGGGAGTGTCACTAGTGTGGGCAACAGAATTATCTGGGGATGTCAACCATGTCTGATACTCTTGGGACGTATCAAAAGTGGGAGAGGACCCCTTGAAAAGACGAGAACAGAGGTGATGTGATCACAACCATTTCACCCCAGGCAATAATTCATATCAGGAAAACTGTGGGGTTTTAGAGGCTTTTGCAGGGGTGGAAAGATGGGTAACAAACCCCAGAAATAATAGAAATTGTGTGCAATCAAGACCTGTGTTTTGTGTAGCTCCACACACATAACACAGAGATATGTAATGGACATTATCTGGGGTGCTGGTGGCATTCCTGGCCTTCCAAGGGGACAACCATTCATCATTTCTGCCCGTTCTTGTGGCTGTAAGTTAAATCTGTGTGTGGTGGAGTCCTGCCAGCACATTCCTGAGAGAGGAGCCTTCCTTTGCTTTTGTGTAAGATGTGCATTCATTCTTTTCCACATCAGTAGTGCATTACACACGGCAGTGCCAAGTGGGCTTCAAAAAGGAACGGGATTAGAGGTACCACCCAGTACAAAGCATACCACACGTGCCAGACGGAGCCTCAGGATCAGGAATGAGGCAGATGGAGACAGGAGGGCAGGAGCAGTGTGGTCATGCACCCAGGAAGTTCAGCTCAGCTATTTGATGAGTGATGTATTCCATTCCTGAGTTCAGGTTAGACCCCACCTGCATCCAGCTGTGGGGGACCAGCACAGGAAGGACATGGAGATGTTGGAGCCAAGGGTCACCAAGGTGATTAGAGGGATGGAGCAGCTCTGCTGTGGGAAAGGCTGGGAGAGGTGGGATTGCTCAGCCTGGAGAAGAGGAGCTGTGGGGTGACCTAATTGTGGCCCTCCGGGACCTGAAGGGAGTGACAAGAAAGATGGAGAGGCCTGGAGTGACAGGACAAGGGGGAATGGCTTCCCACTGCCAGAGATGAGGGTTAGATTGGAAATTGGGAAGAAATTCTCCCCTGTGAGGGTGGGCAGACCCTGGCATAGGTTGCCCAGAGAAGCTGTGGCTGCCCCATCCCTGGGAGTGTCCAAAGCCAGGCAGGAGCAGCCTGAGATAGTGGAAGGTGACCCTGCCCATGGCAGGGGGTGGAACCAAGAGATTTTTAGGGTCTCTTCCAACCCAAACCATTCTGTGGTTCTATGGGAAACCATTTAACAAGCTGATTAAATCATATCTTAAACTCTTCCAGTCTCCGTGCTCCCAGTGTTCCCAGTGTCTGCAGTGGAAGGGAGTTTTAGGCTCTTGCTGCCCAAGCTGCTTGAAAAAAATCTGATCCCCAGCCTAACTCCACCCATCATCTTTATAGTGCCGTTTGTTCTTCTCCTAACACTTCCTTTGCTCAAACAGTTAC
The DNA here is from genome assembly GCA_013390025.1 of Pitta sordida. Taxonomy (NCBI): domain Eukaryota; kingdom Metazoa; phylum Chordata; class Aves; order Passeriformes; family Pittidae; genus Pitta; species Pitta sordida. Next base: position 165,409 of record WEKX01014570.1, on the reverse strand, counting down.
CTCCGCACCTCTTCAGAGCCACCCTTTCAAGGATGAATAATTGGAATTATTTGATTTCATCTCATCAAAGCCATCCTACTGCTAACAGTACATCTTCTCTCTTCCAGTTCAAGTTTCTCATCCCTGTATATGGATAACAGGGACTACTGTCACCCTCCCAAGTCTCACCACTTAGAAAGACATTGCTGCTTCTGTCTCCTGGGGAGGTGTCTCCAAACACACTTTGGGAATGATTTGAGTCTCTCATGGATAATTCACGCAGATGCAACACAACCAACCAACTGCAACCAACCCTGGGCTCAGTTCCTGCTAATGAGGCCTCTGCTCACATCCCCATCAGTGGATCTCCACCCAGCCCCAGTGCTTGGCTCAGCACCAAGTACAAAGCAGCTTGGGGGAAGTGGTAAAACTGACTGACATTAATACACTGCCCTCCTGAAAAGCATCCAATTATTCTACAAAACCGTGGAGTTTCAACGACACCTTCCCATTGAAATGCAGACGATACCTAATGCGGAAAGTCGAATCTATTAAATGTAAGTACCAGTCACATCTGACAAGAGGGAAATCGCCTTCACTGATGGAAACAGAAATTTTGGGAGCAGAAAGTAATGAGGTTTGCTCGGTGCACCAAGTGCTGAGTAGAGTCATGGGGTTGTTAATGATGTGCTATTTCATGAGTCATGTAACATGTTATTGCTTCCCTAAGAGAGAGCAGAATTTGAGACAATTATCTCCAAACCCATGGAAGTGTTCACTAAACTGGGAGCTGGATGTCCATTTTCTTGTCTGACGATAATCCTGAAAAAATCTCCTTCACTCTGTCTGTTCTTCCCTCCCTCAAACTAGTCATTTGCAGGTATATCTGATATTACAGATATCAGTAATACTAGCTGATATTACTGAGAAGTCCAGCTCTAAGGACAAGAAGTAATTAAGTTTTTGCTTCCAAGGAGACACCTGGGACTTTCCTCTTGTCATTGTCTTGATGATGTGCAAAGTAGTGTAAAAGTTCTTTAACAGCCTACAAAATCCTGTTATTCTTTACCTTAAAAACACCAGAAGAGTCTTGTCTTTCCAGTTTTGTTGATGCACAGCTTGGGAATTGCCTAAGCTCCATTTTCCGAGCTGATTAACTGACAATTAACCCAAATTAGTTCATACATTTGCAAAGACCAATTCAGCCACCCACAAGTATTTGTTTCAGGCTGCCATAATTTGTTCAAAATGGAGCAAAATATCTAATCTAGCTATTCTTAGGGTTGATTAAGAGGTAGCAGCTCATCACTGCTGAAGATGCAGTGGTTAGAGCTGGTTTGAATATTTTTGGAAGTCATTATTTTGCCGCAGAACCCAAAGTTGTTTCATCTGATGTCTCTTGGCTGTGTCAAGCTTTTGGTGAATCAAAGGCTGGTTTCCAATGGAACCATGCCTGGATTTCATGATGGGCTTCTGAGGAGCTGAGGGCTCCCAGCCCCGGCGATTCCCAGGCATCCTCCACTGCCAAGCTCATCCCAGTGCAGCCATTTGAAAGCCTGAGGAACACGGGTGGTGGTGGAGAACCAGAGGAGAAAATATAGCAAAGGCATAGAAGGAATGTTGAACAACCATAATTAAATTTAGCTCATCTCAAATATCAGCCCCTCGTCCAACAACCTCCATGACGTTGTCGGTTCATTTGTTCTAAAGCCATCCATTGTCTCCTGGAGGCACTTGCTGCCAAACTGGAGACAAGCAGCTCCTGGGACAGAGCTGGAGGGTGGACGTGGCTGGGTCCAAGCTGAGAAGGTGCCTGGGGCAGTGAGGGGTGAGCTCTGTGCTCATGGAGGTGGTTCCCAGGGAGCTGGGGAAGGGCTGATGCTCTGAGCCACAGGGGCTGCCCTGGAGCACAGCTTTGGTCTGCTGGGAATGACTTCTGCAAGGCTTTGCTGCATCAAACGCTTCTGCCTCTCCCTGAAATACAGTTTTTGGGCTTTTTTAAAGAACTGCTGAAAACTCAGAGTGTTTTCACCTCTGAAAAATTCCATTTGAAGCGTTGGGAATTAGTCAATATTTGCCAATGTGTCATGAAATTTGAGGCAGCGTATCAGAGTCATGGGGAGAAGTGAAGTGCAGCAGCTCCAGAGCTCTCCATCACCTCCTGACAGGTGGCTCACCTGGCATTCCCTGAAATATCTCCACAAGTCCCAACACATTCCTTGCAAAGATCAATCACCCCCTGCTCTGCAGCGGAGAATGTGCACTTGACAAATGTAGTTTGACCCTGAAACAGGGACAGCCTCACAGAATTTACTGCTGAGGGAGAACTAAATAACTACATGAGAGAGAAAGAGATCTCCGCAATGATCCAAGGAGGAGGGAACTTGCTCAGGGTGGTGTTGCTGTTTGGATGCTCTGCAGCTCTAGAGAGTATCAAGAAAAAAAAGGGATATCCAGAATCCGTCACCCCATTCCTCATTAATTTACTATTTCCATGGGCTCAGTCCGGCCTGGTGCAAATCAATATTGTTAATGTTGGGTGAGGGAATCTCCTGGAGAACTCTGGGTGAGAGTGGTTTGTTTGCTCTGGGACCATCAACAGGAGCCCTCCAGAACAACCCATGGAGTGGGAGCAGTGATGGCATCGCTGGGTTCCCTTCTACTTGTAGGAACCTGCATTTTTACCCCCAAACAGCTTTTTCAACCCACCTTCCTCGCTCTGTGTGTCTGTGCCAATATATTGTGACAGCTCCTGGACAAAAGTCTACCTCTGCCCTCCTGCATTTTATAAATTTCAACACAAAATTCACTGCATTTTTTTTGTCACCCAATGGGGATAAGTGCTTCAATGAGTGCCGGGATGGTTCCTCATTTATCCTGCTCTTTGGGCTCCTCTTGGAAATCAAATTCCTGCTCAAGCCAGTGGTTCTTTCCCTCAATATGAATAAAGCAGAATCTGACAGAGGCTTTGAGACTTGGAGCAAGATCCACAATAGGCCTTTCTTCCCCCCTAATCAATACATTTGTCCACTGTCACATCGCCTTTTTCTATCTTCTCTTTCCTCTGACAGTTTTTCTGACTCGTTTTTCTCTGACACCAACACTCTATATAGAGCTGGATCTATAATTCATGAGAATGAAAACAGTGGCATCAGGAAGAAAACCTGTCATAAATTAAGCTCTTAGGCTTTTAACTGAGCAGTGATGGCAGCGTGGGGATGCAGAACATTTCTTGCCATGCTAAATATAGGGAGAAAACTAAAAGGTTTGCATCGATATGTGGTAAGAACAAAGTCCTGAAAGCCATTGCAGCTTGAATTTTTGTTCTCTGAAAATTGTATTAATGGCATTTTTTTCCCTTTGGTTTTGGCTTTTATGTCTGATTTTTAGGGGGATTCTTTGCCTTTTGAAGTCAAGCCTCTTTCGACCACTTGCTGGAGGAGCTGCATTTTGAATCTTGGGCCTTTCCCCTCTCCACTTCTCCCCCAACAACATCACAAAGGCTGATAACTTCAAACAGAGAGGGAAGGAAGGGGCTGATGTTGTTTTATGGATTCTCCTTAAGATCATTTGTTGGGCCAACAAGTTGTTTATGAGGAAGTTTCTTTTAAAAAGTGCCACAACAGGCACAGAGTTGTTGCCAACAGTACCAAGAACGGGCCGATTTCTCCTCCAAATTCCACATCTGTTGTGAGCTAAATTCACTTTTCATACATTTACAGGTGTCCCAGCTCACACCCTTGCCACTTCCTAACCCCATTTGACCCAATTCTGTCCCCACTGCTGGGTTATGTTCGAGGGCTTTATAGGAACCTCTGAAATTTTTCCAATCTGAACAGGAAGGAAATGTATCCCACTGCCTTAAACCAGACCTGCCAAACACCAGCATTTTACGGTAATAAAAGGAACCAGCAAAAGATATTGTGAGGTGAACTACGAAAGGAAAACAAAGCTGCAGCTTCAGCCTTGTGTAAATCACTTGGAGCCCTGCCTGGGCTTTTCTATTTGAAGCTTAAAGTCGATGGTTTTCTGTGGGAGTCAAAAAATACAAAAGTTCTCCTGGGATATTGTAAACATAATTCATGTGGCTCAGGCCACCACTGACATCACTTCCACTGGGCTGCGAGGCCAAGGCACTGAGTGTGCTGGGCCTGGGGTAAAAATAGCAGCTTCATAAATCTGCCCATTCCCTTAATTAGGTAACCCTGATGACAGGATTAAGATTGAATGCTTTCATTTCAGATTGGTTAATGAAGTGCTTTCGAATAGTTTTGATTCTGCACACAATGGGCTGGCCCTGGAAGGATCCTCTCTGCTGTTACTAATTGCTTCAGGTACAGCCAGCCTGGAAAAAATTCCTGATCCAAAGGTTAAAAGAGAAGATTGTGTAGACATTTGATTATCTCCTATTGTGTTTGGAGACTACAAACGCTTTGCAGACAGATGAGACTGTGCAGCTCTGCTTGGTTTTTTTAATTAATAGAATAAACATTTGATCAAGATCAAAGAACATTTCATATTGTGTTTTTGCTCCCCTGTCCAGCATCTATTGAAATATTATTAATTGGGGAAAAAAATCCCTCCTCAAACAAATCCTGAAAGAACAAACTCATGCACAAATGTTTCATGAATCTCCCAATAAAGAGATGAATTTTGTGCATTTGGAGAGAGTCCAGAAAGTTTCCACCACAGGTACAAACCACTCACAGGCACTTAAAGGAACTGAATTCCCCATTCCCAGTGAACTGGTGTCCAGGGAATTGCAAACGTCAGGTGGTTTCTCTGATATACAGGACACAAGTTCCCTGGTAGCTGAGCTGTCAGCACCGTCCTACACTGGTGGTTCTTGGTGTGGCCACAGAGAACCGGCTTAAATTCGATTCATTATCCTCAGCTGAAGGTTTCCCTGCACCCTGAGGAGGATTTATCACTTTTGTGTTGATAGCCTTCAAAAATGGCTCTGGAAAGGGGAGGTGGGGGAGAGGAGAACCTGTGCTCTGCTCTGAGGAATCCATCAGCTGATTAGGGGTGGGGGGGGGAAGTCGAGGTGCTCGTAGGAAATACAAAACAACAACACACGAAGCAAGGCCAAGGGAAAGGAGGAAAGATCATTTTCCTGCTCCTGAGCCTCTGCCTGCAGTGGCCAACTCCTGAACATCTGGTCTCCCAGCGTGTTTTCTCACATCATGCCAATACCTGACTGGAACAAACAACTTTATCTAGATCCTCCTTTCTTGCCATCAGCAGCTGATAAGAAAACTCACTCCTATCAGCGTGAGATTCCAACAGAGGGAAGAAAGATTTATGCCTGCTCCAAACCAGCCTCCACCCTGCCCAATTGTTCAGAGCTGGGGAGTCCAATCCTGCAGATTTGGAGTTTCCATGAGGCTGTAGATCACGGCATCACTGCTGCTCCCACCACCCACCAGGCACGGAGAGCACACGGCTCCAGTTTGTTTTTACATGGCAGTGACACTTGGCTTCCTCTCTGCAATTTACTGTAACGTTGATATTTTGTGCTTCTCCAGCTCCTCTCCCTCCCTGGGCTCTGACTGCTTGTGAGAGCTGCATATATTGAGGTGGGAATAATTTCTATTCTGATGGGCTGAGCAGGGGCTATTACTATTCTTTTGAGATGTTTCCAGCCTTATTATTGCCACTTATTCAGATTTTGACCCATCCACACACTGGGATCCCTCTGGATCTCAGGGTGTCCTGGGAGCTCCACACTCTCCTCCTGGATCACTTCTCAGCCCTGGTTTGGGCAGCTTAACTGGCACAACTAAAATGGTTCCTGATGCTGATATGAGGTAGAAAAGGAGATAGAAAAGGATCAATTAGGATTGGGAGGACAGGTTTAAAACATTTCCCCGAAGAAATGTAAGTCTCTCCGTAGGTGAAGCCACCACGGCACCTGGAGGATTAGAGCCCAGCTTATCTCCTTCTATTCCTGTCTCACCACAACCTCTAAATCACCTTCAGCCACAGGTACCTGCACTCTCCACAGTTTACTGGGGAACCCTTCACACCCTCAGCTGCCTGCACTGCCTTGGGTGGGGAAGGAGAGCTGGGAAATGATTTATTCTCTGCACTTTTAAGAGCGTTTGAGCTGTCGAAAGTCTCTTGTCACATATTCAGCTTCATAAAAATTCCTTGCTGTAGGTGTGCAGGTTCTTTGAGAGAATTTGGCTTAATTTTTACTTTCAGTGGGCTCATCATTCAGCTTATAGCAGCTCCCACAGCCACTGCTAAAAAATTCACACTTAATACCATTGCTCTATTATTATCCCCATCTTGCATCCAATGCAAGTTTGAATATAAGAAGTTACTTTTCATTTTAGTATTTGAGAAAGCTTCATAATGTCTTTTTGGTCAGTGAAACAGGGTGAGAGGAGGTTTTTTCTTTCTATATAAATTGACTTTTTATGTGTTTTTGTGCTTCTTTTGGTTTTGAGGAGCTGTTTGACCAGGCAGTGCCCACCCACCCCACTAATGGGAACACATAGGAGGGGGTCTCATACGTGCAGGTGTGTTCAGACTTGGCTGTGAGGCATTTGGGGGGCACAGGAAAAGTGGTTATTCCTTTATGTGCAGCCTGTGAGGCAAGTTCAGTAAAATGGATGAGATTCCCCATGGCAAACCAACCTCTTTCACATAAACCCAGTTTGATGTGGGGGGTGCCCAGCCTGAACAAAAGCCGACTGGAGCAGTTTCAAAGTTCAAGTGAAGTGCATTAGGGAGCTCACAGCGAAGCGCCGAGTGACTGATGGTCTCTGCTGTGGAGAGGTACAAGAACTGGAGTTGAAAAGGTTTCCCTGTTCCCTATTTTAGCCTTTTATCACTTTCTTGACAGAAGATGTGAGATGCCCTTCACTGTGCCTGGCAAAGAACAACCTTGTTAACCTTTCCCACTTGGGAATGCCACGTCTCCATAAAAAGTGATGACATCCATTTGTAGGGTGACTGCAACGGGGTCAGTGTCACCAGATAATCACACAACTGTTTATTTTAAGCACCCTCAAGGCTTTGGCCACATGGAGCAGAGGCACCCTGAGAGACAAGTACCTACTACCAGCTCTGCCTTATCTCTGGACGTGTCTGAGCAGGAGATTAATTTCTCTGATACCTCCATTTAACATGATAACAGAGGGAAAATAACTACTCTGGGGGGATGTGGGATCTAAGTGTTTTGACATGTCTCCCTGTCTCTTTAGGCTCTCACTCTATATCCAATTCTGTGATGTCTGAGGACCTTTTAACCTTTTAAAAGCTGAGAAATCATTCTTCCCTCCGCTCTTCTTGAAATGTTAATTAAAACACCCTCTCAGTGCATGTCAAAACATCACCTACTAAGCAAGGGCCAGTAGATACTAGTTGGCAGCATTCCTTAAAAATGCTTTCCCAAGGACCTGCTTTGGTTTCCACTTTCAGTGACTCGTCTCAACGTTTTGAAGAAGTAAAACCTTCCCAAACCCTTTGCAGGAACGCAGGTGTGCACAGACATGGGGAGGTTCAGGAGCACGAGGTGCCAGCTGTGCCATCCTCTCCCCCTTGGCATCTCAGCAGTGAAATCCCAGCCCCATGACCTCGAGTGGTGAGAGAAACTCTTCCACTCTAAGTACAGGCACAAATCCTGCCAGCACTCAAACAATGGCTCCTTGGGAAGGCCAGTCTTGCAGAGGATTATGGATGACTTCCCAGCCTCAGTCCAAGGGACTGTCAGAGCTCTGCATTCCTGCTTCCCCTCTTTGTTTCCAGGCTCCTTTCTTGCAGCTCCCAGCCCGTGCTCCAGCCCCTGCACCCTCTGCTCCGTGACCTCTCCGATGGGTGCCCAGCTCTCCTGGAGCTCCACAAAGAAACATCTCTGGGGAGCTCATCCAGCAGTTCAAAGGTGGGTCTAGAGGACATTTTTCTTGGATTTCTTTAGGCAAAGTGAGAAACTTCACCCTCCTCTGCTTTCAACGACTTAAAGAACAATTTCAGGTTCAAAGGCTGTTAAGGGGAATTTTCCTTCTCCCTCACCTGCCGTCCCTCCCCACTCTGAGTTTGACAGTCAAGGGACTTTTCTCCCAACTCCAATGTTTGCTGGAATAGTTTCAGCTATTTGGGAGCAGTGTGGGGGCAGTGGACACTGGGATTGTGCCTCATCTCGCTGGGAGCTGCCCCTGACAAAGCTCTGCAGCCCCGACGTGTCTGTGCACGGGGTGAGGGGGATGTTCACAAAGTGCTGGACAGTTCATCCCTGTTAGAACCGGGAAAACATTCCAGAGGGGAGTCTGAAATCATTGGTTTTTCTTCAAAATGCCTTCAGTACCAAAATATTTCCCATTAATTACAGTGGCCATATCCAGAGGGCACAATGATGTATCTGAAGTAATTATTTCTTCTTTTTTTTTTTCTGTTCTGCATGTAAAGTCATTTCTTCATTCTTAACTGTTCTCATGCTTTCAATGGAAATAATAGATGGATAGTAAAGGATCTGAATCCTCTGCCTATTCAGTAATACAAATTAAATAAAGAAAATTCCAGCCCCTTTCCTCTGCAAGAGTGCTGATCTCATTCTCTTTTCCTTTCCAGGTGAGTCAGAAATCAAGAATGAATTAAATACTGACATTGATCTGGATGGAAGAGAGAAGAAAACTCCCCGTAAGCATGGAATGAATTCCAGTTTAAATCCTTGCAGATTTCTGCTGGGAAATGCCCTGAATTGTTGCTGCTAATTGTGAACTCCTCCTAAAGTCCCAAGGTGGTGAATTATATTGGTAGATGTCCAGAGAAAGCTCATAACCAAACCAAACAATTCCAAATAATTGAATTAGAACCAAACCAAAGCAAAATTAAAAAAAAAAAATCCAAACAAGAAAGAGGAAAGACTCATCAAACTGATTCATCACAGCCCTCACTGCGCTTTGTATTCTCCCTGTTTCCTCAGTACTATGAACTTTCCACTTATTGATTGATTTCTGCAGCAAATATCAGGACAAACATTTAGTTTGATCCCTAGAAATATTCCTTTTCAATGAAATTTGTTAGTCATTCATTTCCAGAAGCAACAGCAGAGGGAACAACTCTGCACTGTCAGGGGGACGGAGGAGGTGACCGGGTGGCATTTTACAACTCTGAGGAGTTTTAGTTTGGTTTTTGTGCATCCCTTTACAAGCCTTCCGTGGTTCTTCCTATGAATCATCCACTAAAGCCGTACTCTGCACACATAAAAGTCGTGTGGCAAGGGAGAACCAGTCTCCTTCCACCCACTGAAGCTATTTATGACTAATGAGAACATAAGGCATCCATATTAATTAACATCTATTGAAGAGCACGTTGAGCAGAGCCATAATCAGTGACAGCAGAAGGAGCTGGTTTGTTGAAGATCACTCAACACAGACACTAATAAGATGCTTCTTAATACAGAGACTAATAAGATGTTTCTCATTTTTCAGGTAATTAATCTCAGAGAAGAAAAGGAAAGTCTCCTGTAACCTGAAGTGACTAATTTCTGGGTTTCCATTAAAGCACATGGGGTTTTTTTTGTGATGTTGCCCAGAGAAGCTGTGGCTGCCCCATCCCTGGAAGTGTCCAAGGCCAGGTTGGAGCAGCCTGGGATAGTGGAAGGTGTCTCTGCCCATGGCAGGGGGTGGAACTGGACGAGCTTTAAGGTCCCTCCCAACCCAAATGATTCTGGGATTCACTGATTCTAATTCAGATTTTATTATTCTAGAACTTTGTCTGGCTGTTTTGAGCTGAAGAGCAGCAGATTTTAATTGGGTTTATGACTTTCATGTTGTACTTTGTCAAACAAGCAGAAGGGTGTAAGTGAATTTTAACAGGGATTTGTTTTCCTGCCTTTTCTTTAGGGAAGGGAGAGGCCAAACGTTACAGGCAGAGTTCCTGGGGTGCTGTTGTCAGCCAGGGGTTGTTTTATCAGCAGTGCCCCAGAGACAAACCAACAAACATCAGGGGAGGCAAAAGGTCCCCCTGGTCAGCTGGATCCTCTGGAATTTGTGGCTTTGCAGGATTGGAGGAGCTGGGCCAGCCACGTGCACGTGGGGTCGACACAGAAACAGGATCCCTCTCTGAGCAAGAGACGGTAAAAATGGCTTGGGTGAGGGGGGGAAAGGTTGGGAAGAGAGTGTGAAAGGTGTTTGTAACACAGCCTAGAAGGTAAATCCTTCTGGAAACTTGGAGTGATCCAAGCCTGGAATAAAAATAGAAGATGGGAGATCCTTGGCTCACGTTTCACTGGGGAAATCAATCCAAGGGATGGAGGAGCAAGAGGGACAGGGCAGGGAGGGAGTTCTGCAAGGACACAGAGCTCACTGCAAAGCCAGCTCAGGTTTCCTTGCTGTCCCAGAGCTCCTGGTGGGAATGCCTGGCCCAGTGGGAACACTTTGGAAAGTCCCAGCTGTGTTTCCATTGTGCCTTTTGTGTGACCCCAGCTCCTGTACACGAGTCTGTCCATCAGCAGCCTTTGGACTGGGTGCTAAACTTTGCAGAAAGGAGATCAAGTGCATCTGGACTTCAAAGCACCCCTTAAATTATAGTTAAATTAAAAATAAATTTAATTGCAGGAGCATGGCATAAGCATTGTCCTTGTGCTTTTTACAGGGGGACAATCAGGGACAGTCCTGTGGCCCCCTGCAAGGAACACCAGGTAAAGCATTGCTCTAAACTTGGAGATGCACTTTAAAACGCTGCATTAATCCATAAAACTGATAATGGAGATGAAGAATAGATGAATTATCTCTACACACTGCAATTTCCATATGGGAAAAGAGGGCCCAGAAGAGGCACCAAACAGCCCTGACCTGACGTGCTACTGTTCACCTTCTGCAACTCCCCCTGCTGTGGCTTTTGGCAGAGAAGGGCTGGAGCTGGAAATGGGATGGAACTGACAAGCAAAGCCTGTGCCAGCAGAAGGAATGCAGCCCCCAGGAGAGCTGCACACTGGCTTTACACACCTTCCACACACAGAGGACCCTGCGAGTGCCACAACAAGTCAAGGCAACATATAGCGAGTGTATCCCCGAAGTTTCTAAATACCAGATGTCACATTACATCACTTTGCAGTGAGTAATGTTCTCTCCTGTTATGCAATGTTAGCAGCAGTAGTCTGTTATTACAAAAGTTGCCAAGAGAAAAGCTCTGAATTTTCAGAGGTTTGTGTTTTTATTTCGGTTTGCAGCTCGTTATTTCTGCAACCGCTCTGGGTTCCCTTTTTATTTACCTACAACATCGTAATCTGCGCCCCCCCTGCAGAGTGGATGGAAGTGCTTCCAAAGCTGCAGGCAAGAAAGGAAAATTCAATTTTTATAGGCAGGGAAAGTGGTAAATGACAGCCTTGCTGAGGGGTTGACGGGGAGAGCAGCTCCTGTGATTTTACTCAAGGAATCACAGCCTCTCTCTGCTCTCGGATGAGTTTGCACCAGAACAGTTTTTCTCATGCACAAAACAAATCAATTTTTGCAGGTGATCAGCTGGGACAGTGACCACTCAACGAGAGAGGAATCCCTGACAAGGTGCTGAGCACTGCTCAATACCAGTGTTGAGTTGGCGAGACAGGACAAGGGGGAATGGCTTCAACTGACAGAGAGGAGGTTTAGATTTTAGGGCTAAATCCTTCCCTGGGAGGGTGGGGAGGCCCTGGCACAGGGTGCCCAGAGAAGCTGTGGCTGCCCCATCCCTGGAAGTGTCCAAGGCAAGGTTGGAGCAGCCTGGGACAGTGGAAGGTGTCCCACAAAGATTTACAGACACTTCCAATTTACCCCTCAGGAACAGACAGTAAAACGAGACCCACTCAAAAATGCCATAACAATCAACCTTAGGGCAGCTAAACCAGACCTCTTCTATGACTCCAACAGGAAGCTGAATTCACTCGTTTTACCCCAAATCTCTGACACTTTGATGAGCAGTTTCATGCACAATAATCCCAATATCTCGACTGATGGGTACAGTGCCTCAGCTTTACAGTTTCACACAAAATATCCGAGGTTTCCAGCGAGCAAAACACGGCATGAAAATGTGAGTGNCGACTGATGGGTACAGTGCCTCAGCTTTGCAGTTTTACACAAAATGTGAGGAGCCTCTTCCCTCCTCTGGGAAAGGTTTTGGGGAGCAGTTGGATCTGTACACCCTCAGACTCCTCTGAATCTCAGAGCCCTGCAGCATCTGCCAGATATTTCCAAGATGTGGGTTCTGAGGAATGAATAATTCAAATTACCTCAGCTCTCTGCTGAACGCAGTGTTTGAAATAAAAGGATGTGTGCGTAGTAAAGGGGAGGGAGCAGGAACCTTGCTTTCCTTTTGCTTTTAAGGTCAAAGCTTGAATCATGTGCTAACTGCTCTTGCAAGCTCTGCCTTTTAAACATGCCCAGAATTATGACCTTTCAATTGTCGTCTAAATACCGGGTTTGGTTATAGGATCATCTCAGTGCCCTGTGCATGATTTATAAAGTCACATGTCAGAGAGTAGTAAAGGGGATTTACAGCAGATTGTGGGTCAGAAGGGTCAGGGCACACTGGAAATATTGAAAACAGGAGTAAATTTAGCATAAATGAATGTAGTGGATATTGAGTGGATGCCAAAGCATGTATGGGATTTCAGCCATTGTTTTCTATGGTCCTGAGCCAGTGGGCCCAGATTGGTGGATCTGTGAGTGAATGATTAAAAAAAAATAGTAATCAAAGTTATTAAAAAGGAGGAAGAATCTGAATGTCATTACTCTGCTCAACATTACAATGAATCCCAGTCTAGACCTCAAGGGGGAAGGGAAATCTTTCAACAGGTAAATGTAGGCACTTGGGAGAATTGCTGTAGAGTTGTTCACGTTTTGTTTTCCACTCCAAAAAATCAAATTCTCTCTCTCACTTCTACATATTTGGGCTGCACTTTGCATTTTACCTCCATCCTGCAAAATCAGCAGTTTTCGTAATTCCTTGCAAAGCACAACTGCCCAGCACACGCAGGGTCCAGCCCTGAAATGTTTCAGTAATAAGGAGATATCTTAATTATGTGATTTTGATAAGGAACCAAAGGCATTTGTCTTGCTCTTTCTGTCACCTGCTTCCCCTCCCTTGCCCCTTTTGATGAAACAGTTAAAAAAGAAACAAAAACGCGGCCAAAAAGATAAAACCAAACCTTAACTAATGTGGCATCTTGTGTACTTTCTGAATTCTTTGCTGTCAGCAATGGAAGAAGAAAAGCCTGGGAGGCACAGGGAGCTCAGGCCTGCAGGGGAGGAGGGAACGAGCCCTGATGCCTTACAACAACTTTCTGCCTCTTTTCTCTCTCAGTTCTGCTGCAAAAAAAACTTTGGCTTTGAGGTTTTGAGAGGGAAATGTTTCCATTTTTTCCGTTTTCAGCCCTTTCCCTTTTCTGTGCTGGGACCAACGAAGGGGCTGGTGCCACTTTTCCCATCTGCTCCATCCCTCCTGTCCCAGTCCAGAGCTGCTGCTGGGAGGGATTTCTCTCGTGCACTATTTCAGCCTGATGGGTCCATCCTTCTCATGCCTTCCTTGTTTTTCATGTCCACCTTCCTGTCCTTCGCAAGGCTGCCCTTCCTCTCCCTCTTTCCTGGTTTTGTTTGATGACACTCACGTCCCCAAGTCTTCCAGAGCTGCTGCAGTGGTGAGGCTGGGAAACCAGGGAAAGGAAACTTTTGGTGGCACTTAAGGGGCATTGCAATAACATGGCAAAATGATGGAAATCTCCTTTACATTGATAGAGAATAAGAGAATCACAGAATATCCCAATAACCCACGAGGATTGTCCAGTCCAACCACTGGCCCTGCACAGGACAATCACCGGGTTGCTTTGGGATCATCTCCCTTGATTTGGGTTTAGGAACTGGGATAAGCTGTACTGATCAAAGCGTTCAGGTGAAATGTCCCTTTGGCTGCGCTGACACTGTGGGAAATGATGGAAATACAAATCCAGGGTAGATTTTAGGGGGTTATTTTTCTGAAAATATTTGCTCTCCTCTCTCCAAAAGGCTAAAGGAGTTTTCTTACGCTTGAGAAAGAATAATTTTAACTGTGAAAAAAGAAGTGCAGGCAGGAGGATGTGAGCCAAGTATGGTAAAATCAGCCCCCAGCTTTGCCAAGAAGTTAATGCCCCCCTCCCTGCCTGTCAGCTGGAGGGTGGGAGTGGGTGGTAGGTGGTGCTGCTTCCCCAGCAAAAGAGCAGAGACAATGCAAACTGCTCTTTTTTCTTTTTTTTTTAAACTTGCTGTTTTTGTAACAGGGCTCAGAGTTGCTTTACATCCTTTAAATAACCCAGACTGGCAGAAGTTCTGCACAGGAAATAAATGCCTTTTTGGGGTTTCAGTGGGTGGCACTGTCAGCGCCCACCTTGGAGTCCTGGTCAAGGAATTAATGACAGGTGAAAAAGGGTTGGGTTGTGTGGAGGGCAATGGCTTTAAACTCTGACACTTCCAACTGATGGAGGGTTGAGTAGATCTAAGGCAGAAGGTTTTGCTGTGAGGGTGGTGAACACTGGCACAGGTTGCCCAGAGAAGCTGTGGCTGCCCCGTCCCTGGGGACATTCCAAGCCAGGTTGGATGGGATTTTGAGCAGCCTGGTGGGGTTGAAGGTGTCCCTGCTCACTGCAGGTGGGTTGGAGCAGATGACGTTTAAAGGCCCCATCCCACCCAAACCATTCCATGACTCCATGCACCTTTGCCTGGGGCTCCTGCCAGCACTTGGGAATGGTGCCCTGCAGGGAAAATTCCAGTTGCCTTTTGTGTGTGTCACGGCAACGTCACACACACGACTCTGTGCCAGTTTGCTCACGAGACACTGAGACAGCAGCTCCTATTTCCAGAAAGAAATGAAAAACGCGTCTGAAAGATGCGTCAAGTGGCTGAATCCACCTTCTGCTGGTTATCCCAAAATGGGTGTGTGGGATGTGTCAGGCCTTGGGAAAACCCTTCATCATTCCCTTTAGCAAGGGATACATCAGTGCTGAGCAGCACCAATAAACACAATAAACCTGACTGGCAGGAATAGTTCAGGTGTCCATGTCAGGTGCTGCCCGAAAGGACTTTGAGTCTTTTTCCAGGAAGCTGCTGAACTCACTATTTACAATATGCTTTTATGGATTTAATCAAGAGCAGCGGGGAGAGGGAAAGCAGGAGGTTTCTAATCCCCGCTGGAACCCTGTGTGTTTTCCCGGGATATCAGGGCACCCTTCGGAGAAGAACAGGAAGAGCTGGTGAGACCTTCCTGGAGCTCTGCAGCTGTTAAGGGCCGTAAACACCAGAAGTGAGCACAGCACCAGAGCGGGCTGCAAAGTAAACACAGGAAGCTGACTCAAAATTGAAACAACAACAACAACAACCCCTCCTCCAAGCCCAAAAATAATGATGGATTTTTTTCCCTTTTTTTTTTTTTCTCCTCCAAACCCTCGCGACTTGAATGGGATCAAGTTTGAGCTCACACACACACACGGAGGAACACAAAGCCTGGCTCTGTGCTAGCAGCCTTTCTAAATCATTTTTAAACAAGCAAGGGCTATAGAAAACTCTGGAACAATAGAGCCGACCTACGTGTTTGTTTTGAGCCCCAGAAGCTCCTGCCATGGTTGGATGTTGGAGGAGCAGGAGCTTGTGCTGGGATCGCTGGTGATTTCCTCTTTGTCTATTCAAGGTAAGCTGCAACAATAACTTCCTGCTCACTCTGCTGTGAAAATACCCTGTTTGTGGGTATGAAAATAGCTCCGGGTCCCATCGTGTGCAGCCTCCAGAACACTCCAACCCTGGGCACGGAGCGACTTGCAGACCTCTGGGGGACAGCTAATAAATCAAATTTCAAATGCCAGATGCTCCTGAGCTTTATCTATGCAGCAGTTGAAAGCAAAAAAGGGCTCAAAAGTCATGGGCCAGACTCTGAAAGGTATTTGGTGACTAAAGGGATTAGCAGCTAAGGAAAATCAGTCAGAAGGAGCAGCATTATTGGTGAATTCTCTCAAATTCATTTTGGAAACTGGGCTGAGAGCAGCCCTGAGGAGAAAGACTTGGGGGTGTTGGTTGATGACAAGGTCAACACAACTCAGCCTGGGCTGCATCAAGGTGTGGATGATCAAGTCCTGGAAGTGTCCAAGGCCAGGTTGGAGCAGCGTGGAATAATGGAAGGTGTCCCTGCCCATGGAAGGGAGTGGAACTGGATGAGCTTTAATCTCTTCCAACTCAAATCATTATAAGATTTCATGGAAAAAAGTGCAGAGTGCTATAATAAAATCTGTTTGAAATTCATTTCTAGCCCTTTTTTCACTTCAGAAGAGTCTCAAGTTTTATTTCAATATTACTAAAAATGAATATCTCCATTAAGAAGTACTAAAGCATAAGTGAAGCATCACTTCAGTCTGAAAGCAGATTTTTCAGTGTGGTTAAATGTTCTCTTTCTGCTCCAGAACAACTAATTTTTGCTCTTTCTGTGTTGCTAAAAACTGGAATGAAATTATTCTTCCATGACACAAGGTGAAGAGTTTTCCCTTGTTCTTCTCTTTTCCCCTGACTCACCAGGTAAATGAAACCCAGAGATATCTGTACAACTTCTAAGGATGCCTGGTGAGATTTTCAGGAGCACCCAAGGGTCTGTCTGCACCCTTAAGCATTGAACCAGCCTGAAATAGAGCCCTGACAATGTCAGGAGGCTTTTCTGTAAGCCAACGTGCTTCTTGACCCAGGGTATTGTCAGCTAATCCAATTGAGAAAGAATTGAGGTTTCCTAATCTGATACTGAATCCAAACAACGAGCCTTGACCTGACAAGTAATGTACATTTCGAGCCCCCTCCAAAATATTCCCACACGTGTCTTTGTGTGGAGAAACGAGTGTTTGTTCGACAGTTGCAGGAATCAGGGCCTTGTTGACATCTGGTTTATGAGTCATGTGCCATGATAACAATCTGTGTTGATATCTCAAGAAATCATCCAGGTGATGGGGAAGCAGAGCTCCCGCTCAGCGCATGTGGCATCACACGTTTCCTTTCACCGGCGGGTCTGAACAGTCATTAAATAAATTAATGAGCATCAAACAGCAGCTAAACTGAGGAATATGCCTTGCTAAATGCTCAGCCCCTGCATTCAGGCAGAGATCTCAGCTAAGAGATGGGCCAGATTACCTCAGCCACAATTATCTTCTCCTCTGAGAATCATTTTCCACCTGCTTCCTAACCCCTGATTTTTTTACGGCCACAATTCACGTCGCGCTCATGTATTTAAAACAGTTAATGAAAATCTTTTGTCCTCCTTCGACCCCTATTTCAGGAACCTCTATTTTCCCTCTTTCCTGGGTCGTTCTTAATAGCATCCCCAGACACGGAAGGCTGAGCTAAGCCTGTGAGCAGACAGGGCTGAGAGTCGCAGGGGCACCTCAAGGTGAACTGAGGCTCCTGCAGGGGAGACCCATGTGAGCTGTGACGTCCTTACGTGCCACAAGCCCCGGCTGGGCTTGTCACCCCCTGCCAGGGATGTTTTGGTGCCCTGGTCATGTTGAGTTCACGCTACAGCAGGTGCTGGGGGAAAGGAAAGAAAAGGAGGAAATTTTTTTTTCTTTTGAGCCGGTTATCTGCTTTTTAATGAAAAATCAGCTGCTCCGAGGGAGCCCTAGATTGCAGCATAAACTTTCCTTAGCATACAGTGTAGACAGTTCCTTGGCTGTGTAAGTACCTTCCACCTAATCCTCAGTCTTGTCAATATGTATTTACCCTTAATAACTTGGATCTGGGTCATCACTTTGTCTTCCATTTGTTTCTGTGTGTCCTAAGCTGGGGCTCTATTTCTGTCCAAGCTAAATGCTTGGTATTCCCCCTAAGACTTGGGAAGTTTCCAGCTTCTGTCTCACAGAATAAAACAAAGCCTCTTTCCAGCCAGGCCCTGTATTGTGGGCACAAAGGCTTGGCCGTATCTGAAATTTCCCACCCTTAAAAGTATGTCAAAGGTATTTTCACAGCTTCTGCCCCATGTCATTTCTCCAAAACATCTCAAGTCATTTTCCTTTAGGAGAACAAGAGATGAAAAAAAAATAAACCCCACATATACACACACACACATAAACCCCAGGCCTGTAATGCCTGTGTCAACAGGTGAGGTCTAAAAATTTCATTAGAGGAGAAAAAAAAGGGGAAGCAGTAACAGCTGCCTGCGTGTTTGGAGGAAATCAGAGGGGTACTTTCCATCTGGCATGTGCTCCACAGGCAAAAGGGCTTTTCTAAGACTTGGAACTCAAAGAGCGCTTGTATTTTGGGGAGCAGGCTATTCTTGGGCAGCTCATTTTAGGCAGCACAGCAACAGCTACTGTTCAAAATACCCCGTCATCCCACCCCAGGAGAGTTCACCCTGTGGTTAAAGAGACAAAAAAAAAGTCCATCTCGAAGTGGGAAGATGGAGATGGCCAAGGTGAGCCTGTCTCGGTTTTGTTTCAGCCAGAACCTGCTGGGAAATGCTGGATTTGACTCTTTGGTCTCTGAGCTTGAGGTTTTTTTCCCCACTGACTTAGGACCTGACATAAAGGAAGAGATTCCTGCTTTCAACATTTTCAACCTCTGCAGAAAAATACTTCACAACTGAGCTATTGATGCAGATAAAGGCTTCCCTTCACCTCAGCTGCCCCCAAACCTGGCCCAGGAGCACAGACAGCACCTGCACTAAAGAGCAAACGGGCTTTTCTTTTCTGATATTATCAGGTTTGGCCATTTCTCCTGTGCCATGAGACCTTTTCAAACTTTGGCAAAGAAGCTTGTCTGCAATAAAATGAAGTTAAAGCTTCAGAAGAGGGAGGCGCCTGTGAAGGGAGAGGGCAGAGGGCAAAGCAAGGCCTGAGAAACAGTCTGGGAATTGAGGTGACACAGGATGATCCATAGGACCTTCTACCTTCCTTCTGCATCCCACAGAAGGGCTGCAGCCACCACACTTTGTGGGCTTGCCCTCTTTCTAATTTTAAGGACAAATTCCACCCTGGAAAGTTTTATCGGATGACATTTTCCCAAAACATGTTCCCTGAAGCTACTTCAAGAATTCTGCCTCATCCGTCAAATCCTCCAGGGTCAAACCCTTCCAGAGAACCCCAAATCCAGGCCGTCCTGGGCCCAGCTCTGCTGTGCTGAGCCCTGTCCTGAGAGAGAACCAACTGCACAGCTCCTGCCCCACGGAGTTCCCACTCTGGATCAGTAAGAGGCTGATCATTCCAGAAGCACAAGGGAACATTCCTCACTTTCAGTGTCAGACCTGACTCTCAGCTCTCCCATTAACTGGGTTTTGCACCATAATGCTCATATTTAACCTCAGCTCAGCTGCTCCTGCCCGAGCTGGTGCTGGTTTGATGGTGCAGCATCAGGCCATGGAACAAATTGCATCTTCTCCCTCAAGCCCTGAGCCAGCAGGACATTTCCATGTATTTTCAGCTTTATTCCAGCAAATCCATGGAGCCAAAGGGGTTGTGCTGCTCTGCTGTTGCTCTCCTTGCTCATCCCTGGGTGACCTGATGCATCCCTGTGGCTTGAGCTTTCCACAGCTCATAAAGTTGGGCTTATGCTCTATTGAAGGCCATAAACACTTGGCTTTTTTGGGGGGGGGTGAGGCAGAGATGTGTAACCAGCTATACTGGGCCAAAACAGACTGTTTTTTCTCTCGGGAATCATTTAGGTTGGATAAGACCTCTAAGATCATGGAGTCCAACTGCATTGGGCAAGAAAACAACTGGCATTTTTCTTTTTTTTATGGCCTTAGTTCGGATTTTTTTTAAATTAAAAATTGAAATTCCAACTCAAAGTTGTGCTTATAAATTCGTGTTGGCACATCAACAAGCCTTTTCTGTACATCAGGGAGCTGATCAATGCTGCTTCTCCTGCTCAGTGCCTCGCCTCCAATTCCTCCAGCTGATTTTCTTTCTCAAAGTATTTCTCATTCCTGTCTTCTACAAAGCAGAGATGGCTTTTGGAGCTGAGTTAATTGTGCAGAGGTCAGCCCTGCCACCAACGAGCCATGGGAAGGGTTCCTGACCTACGTAAGGCAAGGAAAGATAATAACGTGCCACTCATAAGAGTACGGGCACAGAGAGAAACCAGAGGGGTCAAAAGACACGCTGGAGAAGAGAAATAAAAGCTCTGACAAGATTAACTACTTTAAAAACAAGCAAAATGCCATTTCTCAGTGTCCAGGCTGGAAAGAAGCTGATCAGCCGTAAGAAAAATCTCCTCAGAGCCTCCAGGACGGCACCGTTCTCAGGCCAAACAGGGACAAGCAGCAACCAAACCCCTGAACACAGAGGTTCTCCCTCACTTGTGCTTATCCCAAAAGCAGGAATGTTTGCCATGGTCTGCTCTGTGTGAAGCAGCACAATATTTCATATATTTGCTTTCATTCAGCTGCCTGAAATTGGTCTGGTCATGTTTTCTTCCACCAGTTGATGAAAGTGAGGCATGAAAACGGATGCAAGTGGTGGGGGTGAGAGGGGGGGACACCTTTCCTGAGCTGCTGGGTTCCCTGACCAGCTTCAGAAGCAGCTACAAATAGGGCAGGTGGGAATTCTGCTGCGTTTGAGTTGCTTTTTTTTTGTTGTTTGGTTGCCTCAATTTGATTTTAAAATCTCCAGGCAGGAGGAACAACCGTGTCTTTGGGGGCTGAGCAGACAAGTGCACCAACATACCCAGGGGTTACTGAGTGTGTGGGTTATAAATCCAGGGGGTTATCCCTGCAAACAATTTCCCAGTGTTTTTCTTTTCACGCTTTTCAATGTAAATGTTGAAAGTTCAGCGAGCGCTAATAAAATATGAATGATGAACATTCCTCACTCCCCAGTTTAAAGAACAGCACAAGTCACAAGTAACATAAAACCACAGATTTTTCCCAGGAGTAATAGTAGAAACTTCATTACTCGAATCGTGTAATCAGAGCAGACAAAGCAGGGAAGATTATCCTCTGGGGTACAATCCTGGAGCCCTTCCCTCCCACCCCAAGAACTTTCCCTCAGCTGTTAGCATGTGCCTTTCCTCACAGATTTCTTGCCAAAACAGGTCCTTTGCTTTCCCTAAAAACAAACAAATACAAACTTCGAAATCACTGAGACCTTCCAAGACATTGCACGTAATTCAATCTGAATATTCACTTATGCTCAGGATGACCAAATGTTAAACCTTTAAGCTCAGAAATTTATTAGCAGGATGAGTTCTCCTGATTTTTCCTGCAGGTCAGGTCATAGAAGTCAATTTGCCACAGGTAATAAAAAAGATCTGATCTGTAAAAGAAATTTTTCAAAGTTCTTCTGGGGGTTAATGATCAAAATCTCAACTGATGACCACAAAAACCTTCCCCTTCCCCTCCTGCCTGGATGACAGGACAAACACTAAGCAGGTTTTGGTTCTTTGCTCACAGACTTTAGTGTGTCTCAAATCAACTCCACCAACACAGATTTGCCCAGTATCTCCTGGAGAACTTCCCCATCACTGCAGGAATGGATTCTGTGTTACATAACCTGCACTGACAATGCAAGTTCAGGGCAGCAGAGGGATGGACATGGCTGAGGAGTCCAAGAATTCCAAAGACACAGATCCAAAGGCAAGGATCCCACCTGATCCCAGTGGTGGGACTCAGACTGAGCCAGTCCCCACTCTGGTTTTGCCCTGGCTCAGGAGCTGTTTCCCTGAACACAGAGCTCTTCCTCTTTGGAACAGAGCAGGGAGGTTTCATCTGGCCTGTGGAGGTCCTGGCACCTTCCATTTAGGAGACCCATAAAACACAACTAAAGAATTTGGAGTCTCCAGCCACAGGACCAAAATTCCAGCCAAGTCATACCCGGACTGACCCTTCCCTGACAGTTCCCCAAGTGCTGCAGGTCCTTAATCCCGTGGCTGGAAGTTACCACACGTTTGATCTCAGCTCACTTAAGCACAGTCCTACTTTTGCACAGCCTAATGTAACATTTGAAGGAGGGTCCGTGTCAGATATCCCGAGTAAATCTCCCTGGTTTTCCATGTGCTCCCGCAGGTGTTCCCTCGGCCCTGGCTGGCCCCAGCCATGCAATTCAAACCCCTTTGAAATCCCCAGGCTTTGTTCAGTTTGGAGAAATGCTTTAATACAATAAAGCCTGAACAATTAGGAATAGCACCGAGCCCCCATGAATCACTTTTCACACTGTTTTTGCATCCTCTCGGTATGTTTGTCTTGCTTCCCAAGGCTATTCCCAAGCCACTGCTTTCCCCTGGAGCCCTGTTAGCAGCTATTCTTTGTATTTACTAACAGGAAGCATCACACTTCTGTCCTCACCAGCTTCACTCGCAGGCCCTCTTAATTATTAGTTGGTTGAGGGTTTTTTTGAAGCTTATTTGGCAAAAATCTCTGTTCCTCTATTCTTTCTTCCTGGCTAGCAGGTTATTTCTTTCTTCCTCAAGGTGCAATCCGGTTTCCTTTTGTTGTTAAACTGCCTAATCCTGACACTTTCCTGGATATTGTGGGAAAGAGCCTCGGCTGACAACCAACTTTTCATTTCCATCCTGATTAGCAAGCACATAATAACTGGAAGCATAATTTCCAGTTCGATTTAAGCCACCTCATTCACGTTTGGAAGGAAATCTAGGATGACTAAATCTTGAAAGGAAAGGCAGGATAAGCAGCATTAAGGAACTGTCAGGGATCGGAATTGCATTAAATGCTCCTGTTTTATTGTCAGGGACTTGTGGCCTCTTGCATTAGCACAGGGTGATGCTGGGGAACTCTTTAATCTAAATATATGGAACTCAGAAAATAAGAGAGAAGAGAAAGCGAGGTGACAGGCATCCTGCATCTCCCTGTCTCTCCAGCTCACCAATACATCCCTTCATTAATTCCTTGGCACTTTTCCTCTGCTGACAGCTCCTCTTTTCCCGAGGCACTGCTTTACACTTATATTCTAAACCCTCATGAGCCACTTCAAGAAACCCCAAACAAATCCCAGACTAAACACAAAAGAGCCCCAATGCTATAAATATGAATAGATGTATGTCAATCCAACTCCTGAGAAACCTTTCCTGCCTGTGGCTGCTCAGAGCCTTCACTTGCCCTTTCAAGAGCAGCTCGAGGTGTTTGGCAGATTCAGCAGAGAATTCCCATCACCCCTCAAATTTCCAGGCTTTTACTGTCCATGTTCCAGCACAGGTATTGATGTCCACCCTTAGGGATCTCTCTCATCTCATTCCTTACTCCCCAGGATGGGCTTTTCCATCCTTTTCCCTTTAGGCTCCAAAAATCACATGCTCAAAGCTACATCAGCCTTTAGATCTTCACAGGCACTGACAATCAAGCCAAACAACATTAAAATTATTTACACTGCTTTTAAAATGGAGAGGGGTTGTTTCCCCCCCACGTCACAGTGAAATGTTAAAGCAGAAAAACTCTCCTTCCTGATCAAAACAGGGTGACAGAAAAGAACCTCTGCCTTCCAGCCCTGAAATATTCAGTTTGTGTTTGTCTCTGAGCTGTTCAGCCTGGGGAGAGGTTGGGACTGGAGCTGATCACTGACACAACAACCAGCCAGGACACAGAACCTCTTTCAAACTTTTCCTGAAATATAAATCACTATTAGCACACCATCCTGTATTTCTTCCAGCTGCAGCCAAACTAACTGGCCTTCGCTGGAAAGACCAAGCAGCTCCACTGATGGCATTTACCTCATTTAGTCTGAAATGCATGTGGGGGGTTTTATTTTGAGGGAATATTGCCGTAGATAAATCACTGTATTGCCCCTCATGGAGCTGCTCTCACCTTGTTCTGTGCACTCAAGTCGCATTTTCTTGGACTTCAGGGAAGTCTCTGGCATTGCCCTAAATTCTCTTGTTCCCTCCCTTGGATCCTGAACAATATTTTTTGTGACTTTTCTCCCAAGTTCCAGCCATGTGAGCCCTTATCTTTGCAAAATCAAAGTCCTTGGATAGTTCAATAAAACTATAACATGTGGAATTGTCAGCAGAACACCTGGGGCGGGGCAGCAAACCCATCACCCCTGTGACAGGGAGCTGTTGGGGGTTAGTGCCACTGGCTGAGCCAAAGGCCAGAACGTGTCAGAGGACGGATCACAAGGCAGGAATGTTCAAAGGGGAGTTTGGAGAAGGGGAAAAAATGCAAACCCTGCACAAATTGCATTCGTGCCCCAGCAAGCAGAGCCACGGGAAGGTCTGCAGGATGAACTGGGATCCTGGGCACACTCAAGGCTCCCCAAAGTCTCCTAAATTAATCATGGCCTCAGCTTCAAGGGATGCTTTTAAATCCATGCGACTCCATGTCTTAATTGCTCTCGCAATTAAAAGTGGAATGGAGTGGTCTTCGTTTTGCTTGATGTATTCCAAAGGAATTTTAGTTTTAAACACAGTAACATTTTGTACTTTTTCTTTTCCCTGTGTCTCAAAAGAAAGAAAAAGGAAAACGTGACGAAAAATATTCATTTGGGAAAATTTGGGGTCTTCAATATATAACAAAGTCAAACTCACAGCAGTAACTCTGATCCCACTTGGACCAAAGAACTGGAAGTGTTCTGGAACAAGTTGGATGAGGTTGGAGCAACCTGGTCTGGTGGAAGGTGTCCCTGCCCGTGGCTGAGGATGGAACTCATGATCCTCCAATCCAAACCATTCTGGGAGTCAGATCAAAACAAAAAGCTCTGACAGTAAAAGCTACACAGATCAAAATGTGGAAACAAGGCAAAGAAAAAACGTGTGTTGAAGTTGTGACACAGCTCTGCTGCCCTGGGAATGCCAAGGGAATAACAGGCAGAGCTTTGTTTCTGAGCAGCAGAGGGAGGCGGTGGAAAGGAGAGTCTGGAAAGCCCCACACGGACAGTCAGTGAGACCTTCAGGAAATCACTGAGGGGACCATTTCCCTGGGCAAGGTGACACCTGAAATACCTGGATTATCAGCAGATTATCCACAGTTTCCTCAGGTTTATTATTTGTCTCAAATGGATGGATCCCAGGGGGTTTGTTCAACATTTCTGCCGAACAAATTTAATGAACCTTCCAACAGCCAGACAGGAGGACAACACTTGTTTGCCGTCGCTGTGCTACAAGTTTTTGCAGCGATTATTTGTGGCTCTCTCCCTTATATTTATCATTATGACAAATGCTGCCCTTTCCCAGGCATGTAATTAGTTAAGCTCAGCTTATTTCAGAGTTCACAGCTGAAGAACCAAGGGAATAAATCTCCCTCAGCCATTCCCTGACACTGTTGGTTTACAAAGTACAGGTGAGGTGGGTATGAGCTCACAGGAGCATTTTAGAATCTAATAACAAGCACAAACACTTGGTGGAGAGGAGCTGGAATGATCTTTCACAGAGCTACACCAGCCTTAGTCAAAATTAACTCTTTCATCTACTGCACCAATCCCCCAAACCACCTCCAGCAGGTGAGCACAGAGGACAGACTCCCCCCAAAAAAGGAGGAAGGTTCATCACAACCCTAAATAGTCCTAAACCTTCCTGTTGAGGCCAGTTCCTCAGCAGGTATAAAGTGACAAAATATCTTGATGCGTAAAAATACACCCAGGGAAGTAAAACACAGAAAAAATGTGACCTCTGACAGAACTGATATAAATAGGATATTTGAGAAGTTTTCCATACAGCATCAGCTGCCCTTTAACCCTTGATCTGCAGGCATTTTCCATCCATCCCTCCAGCCAACTACTGTGTGTTTGAGTGCACATGTGTGTGTGTATATATATATATTTATATTAAATGTATTTTTCTACTGAGGAGTATCTATAGTTCAATGCTGCTTTGGCAAAGAGCTTTATTAATACTCTTACCCTGATCACTTATTACATCTGAAAACATACTTCTTAAATGGCCTATTTCCTTCTTACAAAACTCATTTGTGCTGATCCAAGGAGGTCAACGTGCTCCTGAGTAAGATTTGGAGACCTGCAAAGTCTGTGGTTAAGAAGAAGATATGACAGGAAGCCAAGAGGAAAAAGCTGCAAGAGATGGTGGGACTTGATGCTGGATCAGAGTTCTGGGGTTGTGCGTTTGATTTTGTGATCTGCAGGGACCAAGCACAGCATCACCACCGCGGGTTTTATCTTCGCTCCAGAGCAGCAGTGACCCCACTGTCCCCCCTGAGCTGTCCCCCGTCTCAGAGCAGAGTTACACCCCAGAGCAGAGCCCTGGACATACACCAGGTCCCATCAGAGCCCAGGACTTGAAGAAGTTTGTAAGAACAGCAACAACTGGCCATCAGTGTCAGATCCACACCAGAGCCAGGATGGGCACAGGGTTGGGGGCTGGTTTGCTGCCTTGAACCATCTGTGGAGTGAATGTCAAGCTCTGGGTTCCACAGGGCCTGAGAAGTGCTGGAAATGTTCTGTCACCAGCACCAGCTGAATATTGTGGCTGCAGAGTCCCACCCTAAAGTGAGAATACACATCCCAGCTCTGAGGAGCTCCTGCCACTTCCCAGAGCCCATTTAGAGCCTTTTGGACCTGCAACATTTGGGAGCAAAGCCCAGTCTCCCATCTGCACCTCCCAGAGCTCTCCTCACACAGGAACTGCACTTCCCGCTCCTGCCCAAGGGGAAGGTGACCCCAAAACATGGGGACACTCCAAAGTCCTTTGTCACCTGCATTAAATAGAGCCAAGCACACAGAGGAACCCTCAGGAGGTGGCAGATGAGGGAGAGCAGGAGGGATGGGCAGGAGCTGGGGGACTTTCCTTGCCCGTCTGGAGCTGGGAACAGCTGAGCACTGTTTGTCCACGTGGGGATGGACAAATTCAACAGCATGAAACAATAAACCAGCTGATTTGCTGTGCCTGGGCAACTAGAAATGAGCTCTCCCTGTCCTCACCTGTCGGTGGGTTGCACAGGTGTTTGTTAAAGATATGTGTATTTAAATTACTGGCCATTTATTACTCCTAAATAACGAAGTTATCACCAAGTGCTGGGGGAATATGAGCAATAGATTCTCCTTTTGTTCTAATCCTGAGCTCTTCCCACCCTTTGATGCCAGGGAAATTCATCACGACTGGACCTGAAGCTGCGTGTGATGCCTTCAGGAAATGTCATCCCTCTCCAAGTCATCTCCAAAGACATTGGCTGGGGAACAACGTGGCATCATTCCCATGGGCAAAAAAAAATGAAATAGGGAAACTGAAAAACTTTTCATTAGGCAAGTGTTGAAGGAACCAACTTAGGGGAGATATTGGGATCTTTGGCAGGCAAAGCAGTGGAGTTATCCACTGTGTTTGTGGTGCCTTTGCACTTTACAGATGGAACATTAGCAGAGACTGTGCCTTGGCTGGGGACAGAGACATGAAATCACTCTGGTTTCACCACTGAGTTTTTTGCACCCCTTTTGACGTAAAACTCAACCTGGAATTCTCTCCAGCCCTGCCTGCACTCTCATCTCACAGCCTTGGCTTTGTCCTGGAATTATCTTTGCTTGGGCAAAGCCAAAGCTTAAACCTAAACACAAGAAAGGAGAATAATGTGAGAAAACTTTCTAAAGATTTTAAATTTTGTATTTAGTACCCCATGTACTTCTCTGGGTTGCTGCAGGCTCCTTTTAAATGCCAATACCAGAAAAATCACTTGTCCCAGTGATTCTTCCTCAACCAGCTGATTTCTCCTTTATTGGGGTGGTCATTTCTTAAAATATCTATTTACTTGCATTACTTATAATAACTAATTAATTTCTTTCTCCACTCTACTGTTACAATAAATTCATTAAGCTTTATCAGCCTCCAGCTCCAAGCAGACATCAGGGGGCTGAGGTACCACTGTGGCCCTTGGGAAGCTGCTACCCAAAAATGACATTTTTAGACCACATTTGACCTCCTAAATTAAAAACAAAATATTCTGACATAATGTCTCTCCCCCTTTCTTCAGTGTCTGGAGAAATTACTTTGCTCTTAACTTAGTCACCTCCAAGAGCAGTTGAAACCAGAGTGGGATGAATCCAAGGCTTTGCTCCTAAATGAGCACATGGAGCCTTCTCTTCTCCTTTTTAAGGCTGGAAATTACATGGGACCTAAAATAATTAAGTCCCCCAAACCATCTAACCCTGAGGGGCTCTTCTGAAAATCCTAAGCTAATTTCAGCTCCTGCCTAAGTGACCAAATGTTTGGGTCCCTATGGAAACCTTCCTCTGGGGTATCTGAACCATAAGGAAGCTGTTTTTGTAGTCCCACTCCCAGTCCATTTCCATTGGTCCCATTAATATATGGCAAGAATGTAAGTAGTAGGAAAATATGTTCCCAGTCCCTGGTTGATTCTTCCAAGATGGTGCTGTTGTAGGAAAAAGGATTAGGTGAGTTAAAAGTGCTCAGGGCTCAGCAGTCATCGAGTGCTACAACTGCTCCCAGCAAAAATACTTCTTGCAGCTGCACTTTGGGGAGATGTTTCACGGGGTTTGGGTTGTTTGCTTCCTTGTTGGACGTCAATATTCCCCAGCAGGAATCTCTCCCCACCTGCCATTCAGCAGCAGGACCCCAGGTGGGTGGGTGGGTTTTGTGTAAGGGAGGAGGTCTGGCGGCTTTTGGGGGGAAATGCAGCGAGGAGAGGTTGAGCTTCGAGTAAATAAAGAGTAACCAAACATTGAGAGACATGGGACTTGCTTTAAGCTGCACTTCCCCCCGTGCTGTGCTGCCAATCTTCGCATCCATCTGATGTTCCTGGCACTTCCCAGGCTCCCATGAACAGCCCTTGGCACTTTCCCGCTGTAGGTTCACCCAACTCTGTGAAAACCCTTGTGTTTTAAACCCAGACATCACTAAAAGTGATGCCACTGTTCCAGCCACAGCCTTCCCTGGGATCTCAGGAAGGTGCCACCCAGAACCTCACTTCCAACACATCCTGGAGCTGTTTCACCACAGCAACAGGGTGTTGCTGCCATGGGGACACACTTGGGATAAGCTTTCTGGTCTAATTAACAGTGTCTGTGCCCATGGCAGAGGGGTTGGAACGAGATGAGCTTCAAGATCATTCCAATCCATACCTTCCTCTGCCTAAATTCTGCTCCTCTCTTCAATGAGGAGAGTGGAAAGGGCATCCTCCAAAAACTCAGTCTTTTACCATCATTTGGAAATGCATCTGGTTTAAAATTCACCTGTCTTTCATAATATAAATGAATAAAATAGAAATGACTCTATTGCTGCAGCATTGAGGATACAGTCAGAGACCTGGACCTGATGGTAGAAGGATTTTTAGAGGGCAGAAGGAGTTTTAGAGGGTAAAAAATAGCGTGGCTGCACCATTTGTGGAGGAGAGGAGACGGCGACTGTTTGCAAAGAGGAGATGCTGGGGCAGGACAGAGCCAGATCCTCAGCCTAAGGCAGGAACAGAGAGCTGGTCGTGCAGGCCAAGCTGAGCCTCCAAGACAAAACCAAAGAGCTCATGTTTGCAGCGTGAAATCACGGAAATGGCTTCAGGAGGAGAAACGACAACGAGGAGCTTCGGAAAAAGCCGCGTTCGCTGCAGCGTTCTCAGCACAGCCGGTCGAGCCAGAGAGTTCCTGCTGAGCCACAAACGTCACCCTTCCTCCTCCTGCCACAACTGCTCAGGACGGGAAAATCCAAGAGCTGCTGCCTCCTGACTGCCAACATCCCGCTCCTGAACTGGGCCTGACCCTGGGGCAGCAGCCAAGTGACAACCTTCCTACTGACAGTGGTTTGAGCCGCAGCACAGGGAAGGTTTTGGCTCAATGCTTCGTGAAGCTTCGGTTTAAAACTAAAGGCAAATCTGAGAGAGGATAATGCCAGAGGAAAAAGCTAAAAGCACACATTTTGTGTATGAAAAACCCCCATGTCTAAAGGTGACCAGTTATGACATGATATTTTATGTCTTTTCTTTAGCAATAATTATTGGTGGGTGTTCTCTAACTACATACACCACATTAACTCCAGAGAACAACAACAGCAACAGAGGCAAAACTTCGTTAAAATGTGTTCACTTTCAAAAGAAGAAGGTGGAAATGACAGTCAGACTCTGAGAAGGCTTGTGCTGGCCCAGCTGGGGTTGTCCCCTGGAGAAGGACATCTGCTGACTGCAAAGCACTGAAAGCTTCAAGGACTGAAAAGCACTTTAAAAACCCTTCCCCAGGCACTAAGGATAAAAGTTGAAGTGAAGGAATATCGAAGTGGGACACTCCAAGATGTTTCCAGTCTTACTAAAAACAGTCCAAGCAAAGACGTGTGTGAGAGACTCGTCCCGATCCTGTTTTTCCTGATCGTTCAACCCTCTGCCTGTCTGGGACAAGCCACTCAATACTCCAAACCTTCTGCAACAACATCTGTCCCAGTGCCACGGCGAGGAGATGCTATTGTGAAAATCATGGATGTGCTCCTCGCCCTTTGTTCCAGGACTGGCCCCCGTCAGGGGCCAGAAAACACGTCAGGTCATCAAATCAACACAGTAAATCTTCCCTTTTACTTAGAAAGACAAAAATAATCCTGACTTTTTAATGAGCTCACACAGCACCAAAAGCCATTTCAGACTCAGGAAAGGATCTCATTTCTGCTGGCGACACAGCACAAGTTGGACTGGGCTGCACTTGGATGGGCTCTGGAGCTCCACTGAATCCTGCTCATCTCAAAGAGGGAGCAAGTCAAGGCACAGAGATTCAGCGGCAAAACCCCGTGCCCAGATCTCTTTCTGGATTCAGCTGGTGCCAGCCTCAATATTAAATGCAGAAGAAGGAAAATCACTTCTGTAGAGGGCTGGAGCTCCTGAGTGAGAGGTCCCAGCTGCCACAGAGAGCATGTAATCTCTTTTCATGATCTCAGTTGTAAGAACTGGCCTGATTTCTTTT
Source organism: Pitta sordida (assembly GCA_013390025.1). Lineage (NCBI taxonomy): Eukaryota > Metazoa > Chordata > Aves > Passeriformes > Pittidae > Pitta > Pitta sordida. The sequence continues at coordinate 134,673 of WEKX01014570.1, read as the reverse complement.
CATGTGTCCTCACTATTCCTACTGGAAGGGATTTCCAGCCTCTGTCTATTTATACCCATTTCTTCCTTTGCCAACATTGTCTCTTCACTTAAATAACTTTCCTCTGCCTGCTGCTTTGCCTCCTTGATGCACTCGTAGGCAGCTGTCAGACCTCCGGGCCCTCTCTCCTTGGGCAAAACAAGTGAATCCCATTTAATAACCTTTGAAAAAGACTCCCCCTTCCCTAGATTCTCCCTAACTGTTCCCTACAAGCAGTTCCTCTCTATGGATGTGCTGCTGAGGGGCCTCCATCACCCTCTGTGGAAGTTTCCCATCCAACACATTGTAGGGTCGTATCCGAGGTCAATGGTCTTCCTTTGCTTTCAGCCCTGCCAGTAACCAAACAATCCCTGTGGAATAGTGCAACAATGATCACACCTATTGTGTCACCCACAGGGCCATAAGAAAACTCTGGGTATTGGATTGCAGAATATTATCTTTGCAGCTCTTCCATTTTCTCATCGACAACAGCAAACAAGGACGTTGCTTTTCCTTCTCAAAATTTTAAGGTCCAGATAGCGCTCCAAAAACTAAGAAAAATGTGTATTTGTTGGATAAAGAAGAACAAAGGTTAATTTTACTGTTTCCTTTTATTGTTATCGAGTCTACCTTTCTCTTTTTTGTCAACATCATATCAGAGAAACACAGAATGGTTTGGGCTGGAAGGGACTCAAAGCCATGGGCTGGGACACCTCCCACTATCCTAGGCTGCTCCAACCTGGCCTTGGACACTTCCAGGGATGGGGCAGCCACAGCTTCTCTGGGCAACCTGTGCCAGGGCCTCCCCACCCTCACATGGAGGAATTCCTTCCTAATATCGCATCTAAAACAATCCCTCAGTTTGAAGCCGTTCCCCCTCATCCTGTCACTACCTGGCAGATGAAAGATCTGTTTCTCCCTGAAGTCAAGTCAGTGGTAAAACTCCCATCAACTTCATGTTGTGGCAAAGAGCACTTTAAGGTTCTGGTTTTTGTAACACGCACAAAAATCTGCTGGAATAAAACGAATTTCAGTGATAACCTTGTTTAACAGAGCACTCCTTTCCAAGATATAAAAAAACCCCAACAAAACCCAGAGAGGTTTTCTAACGATGCAGAGAAAAGTTACTGGCAGAAGGAAGAGTGGGGCTGATTAGACCAGAAAAATGAAGCTCAAAATTCTTGCAATGGTTCATCCTCTGCCCAGATCAGCCAAGGTCCTGACAGCAAAGCTCTCTGCAGATCTTTGGTTGCACACTCATTATTTACACATCCCTGGTGGTTCTTTGCTGCTAATGAGCACACGGGGCAGTATCATGATTTACACCTTGTCTCTGGAACACACCTTCCCACAAAAACCCTGCCACATATATCATGGAAGGCCCCCCCTTCCCAAACAGCAGAAAGGGCAGGAATAACAAGATCTTGCAGGAAAAGCCTGACCAGCACAAAGAGAAAGTATGTCAGGAGTAACAAATCCGTGGCTCGTGTCAGAACCCGCTCGAGATAAGAGGAAATATTTTTTAATCAAGTCCAAGAATGGCCCTTGCAGATGTGGAAGGAATGCAACAGGAGGGTATTTTCAATTCCCAGTGGGCTGCAAGAACCAGGTTTTACAGCCAGGTTGCTTTGACTTTTTCTTTCGACTGACCCTTGCCTTCTATTCTCTGATTCCTCAGGGTTTAGGGAGCACAAGTGCCCTCACTCCAGACATGCACGTTCAGGAGTAAACCCCGAGTAAATCCTGTCCCAGGTGTGTCATACACAAAGGAGGAGGAAATCTGTCCCTCCCTGGCTAATTCTCCTGCTGATTTGGAATCCTGATACTGCTCCAGCAACAATAGAAATCTGCACACATGGGAATATTTTTCCATGAAACCAACCTTGCTTGAGCTCTGAACACCTGCTAAAATCCGGGAAAATAGAGATTCCATGTTGCTTTGCTGGATTTCTCTTACTTAAGTGCCTCATGGTGGGTGGCATTTCCCTGCCTCCCTTCCTTTTTATTTTCCATCACAAAAAGAACTTATTTACAAGGGAGATAACAGAGAACAAGTCCTAGAGGAGCCCGTTTGGCCCAAATGCCACATTTTGATAAGTGTCCTACGTGAAAGAAAAATGAAGTTAAATCTTGAACAGGAGGGAACTATTTTGAATATACAATTTTGACAGTAAAACACTGATGCTGATGGGGTTAAGGCTCTCAGGGAGCTTTATTTCACTCTGAAAAAAGACCTACTTGGTTTTTTTACCCCTCCAGGAGAAGTCAGTGTTTACACTAAATTAAGGACACCTTCACCTCTTGATGGTTAAAATCCCTACCACGAAATATCAGCTTGCACTCAAAATCCCTGCAAATGTTTTGGGTGGCAAAATTCTGTGGAAATTTGGGTTGAGTTGGGTCACATTTTTTCCTTACAATGACTTCAGTACAATCCAAATTTCCAGTCCAAACAGCATTTTTTCTCCCCGAAGATTTTTCATCGTACGGTGACAATTTGCAATGTGTTACTTCAATTAATTGTCAACTACTTCCAGATCTCTGGATTACCAGATCAGTGTATATAAACCCGTCACTGGAAGTCAATTTGTTCCTCTTTCCTCGCATTTATTTTCCAAGACAAGAGTTTCTGGGTGACCATCTGCTTCTTATTTCCAACCTGTCTATTTTTGTTGATACCTGACGTCTCATGCCTCATGCAAAAGCTCAATTAAAGATGGATAAGCAGGTTTTTGTTTTGACATGGGATTGTAAATTGGAATAGGGGACCTAAGTTAATTATCTGTCACAGTTTTTTTTTTTTTTTTTTTGTCTCAAATTCTGGTTTAGACCCAGGTTTGGCAACTGTTTCTAAATACGCTTTTGAATTACTTTGTGAAATTAAATGGAGACGTTTGTGGGCTAAAATACATGTGTTTGTGAAACTAGGGCCTTAGGAAATTGTGAGACTGGGGCCTTCCACCTATTCCTCCCTACTTGTTTCCAGGCTAAACCTGTTGGGGTTTTAGGCCAAAATGGCTTTATTTGTTTAATGACCAGTGCCGTTATATCCCAGTTGGAATCACGTTGGGCCTTTCCACTCCTTTACCTCTAATGCAGCTGCTGGCAGGTAAAAAGCTCCAGGCAAAGAGCCAAATACCAGCCTCACCACGTCTTCAAAGTGATGTTTATTCTCCTCACTCCATTGACTTCTTGTCCTCTCAGTAACATAAAGCAGCTTGAAACCTTTCCCTACCGTCACCTCTTAAGTGGCAATGGCTTGGAGTGAATTTGACAGTAAAATAGGGTGAAATAAGCAATGTAAGTAAGAAATTGTGCCTGGCACCATCAGAATGTGCCTCCCCGGCCCCATTCCAAGCCCTGCAGGGACCAGCACGTGTTAGTCGAGGGCTGCAGCAGGAGGAGAAACAAAACTCAGGTGCTGCTCAAACCCAGCTTTGCTCCACTGGATCTCCTCTAGAAGATCCAATCTTCCCTTGGCTCACCCAGTTTTTGTGAGCCACGTGCGATTCTGGCCTGAAGAACATGGCCATTTTTGGGTTTCAGGCAGATGAAAGCTGAGTTTTCCCAGAAGGTGCTTCAGTTTTACCTAAAACATCAATTACTCACTTTCTCTCTCCTACCAACATAAATATTGAATATCAGGGAGGATGAACCTCAGCCAGGAACTTCCCACTGTTCAAGGTGGGAAGCTGCTCATCTTCACTTTCAATTATCCACAAAAGCAGTTGATTCTATTTTATTTTCCCCGTCTACACTAAGCAGAACATCACACATAAGCAAAATCCTGAGCTTTTTATTTTCCCTCCTGTTTTCCTTACTCTGTTCCTATTTTTCTCAAAGTCTGTCACCCATGCCTTGCTTCTTTCTCTCTGCAATGGAAATTTTGGGCCTGGTTGAGACAAAATATACCCAAACCAATCCTAAATCATTAAGTGAGATAATATCTCAGAATTATTACTTAACAATAAGAATTTTTATAGCAGGCTTTTTGACAGGGCGTATTTCACTTAGAAAACCATCTTTTTTCCCCCCCTCCCTTCGGTTTTAAGGTGCTTAAATCATTTTTTTGAAGGAAGGAGGAAACAGCTGTGGCTAAACCACACTTTTTCCATCTGTCATTTCATCTTTATTTTCTCTTTCTGTGCATGCAGCTCTCCCAGGGTGAAAGCACCAACAGTGCCAATATTAGAAATTAAAGAATGTAAACTCAGGCTTGGGTGATTATGGTCAAGGTCTGAGAGCAGGATTTCTTTTTTCCCCTTGTTTTCCAGCTGGGCTGGAGGTCACATCTCTGTTTTCAGGGTGGTTTGCAGAGGCAGGTGCTGGGATGTGCCAACCCCTGCCCATCCCTCCAGCCTGGAATTCCCGCAGCCCTGGAGCTCAGCTGGGAATCACCTTCTCAGCTGCTTCCACTTCATCAGAGGAGACACCCTGGACCAAACTGATCCACCAAAAGGAAGGACAAGCACTGGACTGATCCTAAAATCATAAGGATTGGGAAAGACCTCCAAGATCATTAATTCAGTGCTGCAGTTGATTTCAATTCCACTATCTGATTTATGTTAATTAGGCTGAGACTATTGAAAACAAACAGCTTAGAGGGAGATGAGCATAAAAGGATGATGAGCTCAGATAAATCCAGAATGTGCTCTGCTTATTTAAAAGAGACTTTTCCCAAATTGTCTCTCCTCAGACAGGTCTTTCCCTACCCACCACTTTCCTTGCAGAGCATTCCCTGTGCCTGGTAACAGTCCTCAGCCCCAGTTTCAATTAATAATTGAATTACCAGTTTCAATTAATAAGATTTAGGAAACCACTTGCTATCATAAGTCCAGACCTCATTCCACAGTAGGAGAGTAAAACATAAACATTGCAATATGGAGAGAAAGTTTTTCAGCAGGGTAAACCATGGCTGGAGACATCTAGAGGTTTTCATTTAATTTTTCCTTTAATTCCCTCTGTTTACTAAGGAGGAAAATGGATGAATCCAGGGCTTGAACACAAAGAATTCCTGGTCCCTTCTGCTGGGGTGAGAAAGGTTATAACTATAGAGCAGCTTGGGGAGACATCCCACAATAAAACCCAGCGATTATTTGGATGAAAAAGGAGTGTTTAATCCCACAGTTATTGTTCAGGTGTGTGCCAGCTAAACTGGATTGGCATCCCTCCCAAAAAAGCCAGCACACATTTTGATTTTGATTTTCATTCTCTTCCTCTTTTTAAAAAAAAACACCAAACCTGCCCCTGGTAAAGTCAGCCAGGATTTAAACAAATACATCTATAGCATGATAATACTGCCATTAAAAAAAAAATAAATTAGGAACGAGGCCTGAAATAACTGTGTAAAGACACTTGGAAACGTAAATCAGCCCAAGAATTTGAATAACAGGGAGGTGATGATGGGCACCGTGGGAGGGGGTGGTGCTGCAGAACCAAGAGGCCTGTTTTGATAAAAGAGCATCAACTGGATCAGCACAAGGTCTGTGTGTTCTCAGGCCAATCCATCTCCAGGAGAACTGTCACACAGGGCAAATGGATGATATAATTCTTCCCTTCTTCTGACAAAGACAGATCTCACCTCCGCGATCCAGGCCTCTTATCTATTTTCTTTTTTTGCACGAAAACCACTCATTTTCTATTAAAATTTTTTTTGGCTTTGAAGCTACAGAATCATTATTATTGCAGAGAGTAACAACTCTCCTATGGATCCCTGTGGACTTTTGATTGATGGAGACAAATATTGCCCCATGTTCCTTTTTCATTACTTGATGTCACAGGAGCTTGACTTCTCCATGCATTAAAAAGGGAGTTTTTCAGTGAGTTTGAGTTCCCAGAATCAATTGGGTTGGACGAGACCTCTGGGATCATCGAGTCCAACTCATGACCCAAAACCACCTTGTCACCCAGCCTATGACACTGGGTGCCACATCCACTCTTTTCTCAAACACCTCCAGGGATGGGACTCTCAGTTTCCATCTTTGTCAAACCACTTGGATCTTTCCCACCTGAAGTTCCCGGGGACACCTTCCACTATCCCAGGCTGCTCCAACCTGGCCTTGGACACTTCCAAGGATGGGGCAGCCACAGCTTCTCTGGGCAACCTGTGCCAGGGCCGCCCCACCCCCGAGCATAGAATTTCCTCCAAATATCTTATCTAATTCAACCCGTGATTTATTTCACAGCCCATTTTGCTTGCAGGGTTTCCAGTTCCATCGCTTCCACTCCGAGGGAGGATTCACCAAACCAAGGAGCCCAGGTTTCAACCCATCACCTCCAACCTGTTGTGCTCAGCCCTGCACAGACTCCTCTTCGTCCCCCAGGTTCCCAAGGTTGTGCTCGCTGGGAGCTGAGGTTTTGCTCTCCTCAGGTTCTCTGACTCAGCACAGGGCTCTCAGATCCCGCTCTGTGACGAGTCACAGCCTGTTCCTCGGGCTCAGCAAGAACTGTCTCCAAGGCAAGACGTTCCTGCACCACACACGGGACTCAGGGAACACAAATGAGTCACTGCTGTGATTTTTTTATACCCTACATCAATAGATGTTCATAGCAAATACCTACTGCCAACACCAATTTGCTCTGTGATATCATTTCCTTACCCTATTGCTGAGCTTTAGCACTGTAAAAATTCAACCGGTTTTTTTCTTCTTCAAGTTACTACCTTTCACTTGGTCCCTGTGAAATCTTACTTTTCTTCTCAGGCACGTTCCCCAAGATCAAATAAGTTCGTTTTTCTTGCGGAAAGCTGCAGGGTAGTAACACTATTGACATTGGCTCAGCAGAGCAGATCAGCAGGAACAGGGAAAGCTGCTGCGTTTTCTATCATCAGAAAGGTGGGGAAGTCAGGAGAGATAAGACAAGGCTCATTTGGCAATGAATGGGGACTGCCACAGATCAATATTTTTCAGGCAAAATGTTTTTCTTCCTTGAAAAATGATTTGGTTTTGCAAATACGATTTTGAACACGTGAAAACAGACTTCCAGAACATGTTTGTTCTGTGTGCTAATGAAGTTTAATTTTTTTTTTTTTTTTAAAGAAAACCATCTTTTTCAAGTGTCTCCTCACTAGAATGTTGAGCTGGAAGCATGAACTACTCGAAGTGTTTAGTTGTCAACGTGGAAAACAAAAATACTTCAAAAAAACTCAGGGTTTTTCCCTCTTCCATGAGGCCCATCTTGTTCATGCACAAAAGCAAAATAAAATCCAGGAAAATGAGCACAGAAAGTAATTAAATGATGGGGCCAACGAGAGCCTGAAGCAGCCGTGGATGAGGGTCCTGCTAATGCCCAAATGTGTGTCTTTGTGTCTAATTGGGACGAGGATCCCTGGCCTAGAAAATGTCACCCTTAAACCAAGGTTTCAAATCTGCAAAGTTGTAAAAGACCTGAAAATGCATCTTCGAATGGAAAGGTTTAGTCAGCTTCAGAAACAGCGTTCATTTATAATGATGGAAAATTGCTAATCTTCCCAAGTTTGTCACCAAACCAGTGCTAAAATCTGAATGGAAAAAGTTTTGCAGTCATTTCTGCGAAATGTCATGGACTTCAGAAAAGGAGAAAAATAAGAGTGTTATTTCTGTTTGTTTTTTTCTTGCGTGGTCTGGTCGTTTGACTTCAAGTCTCATAATCAGGAGCGTGGACTCCACTGACCCCTCTCAGGAAAATCCTTCAGGTACCAGGAAGACGTTGTTGACTGGAAATGAGCTTGGAGAGGATGCCCCGTTATGATCTCGGGGCCAAGTTCTCCAGCTTCAGAGATTACCGCTTCCCACACGTCAAATTAGCAATTAAAAGAACTAATTACCGCGGTTTCTAACACATCTGAATGAACACGGTGAGTGCCTTTCTGACTAATCCGATTAACAGATTTTTTTCCTGTTTTGGTTTTTTTTTTCCCCCCTTCAAGGAATGCCTTGCAACCCTTTGTTCTGCTGGTTAACAATTCTCTGCTGGTACTTGGAGACCAAACACAAACCAGATCAGTTTCCATTTAACCAATTTCTAGGAAAAAAGTGTCGGCTCGCTGCTGACATCAGAACCTTCAACATTAACACATCCCAGGCAGGGCGAGAAGAGCAAGGCAAGGAGCCCCACAGTAACTAATGCAGAGCCAGAGCGAACACCAGTGCCAAGGGAAATTCATCAGCTAATCTTATCTAAAGAGCACATCTAAAAGTGTCAGGTGATAAAAATCCAGAGCAGCTTCAACAGGGAGCCATGGAAAGAATTAAGAGGCACAGAGTGTGTTCCTCATCCCTCAGCTCGGCTCCTCAAACAGCAGTTTGGAGCTGACATGAAGTCTTGGTGAAGACGTGGTTGATGAAACAATAGGATGTTGTAGATCCAACACCTTCTGCTCCAGAATGTTTTCAGCTTGGTGCAAAATATCTCAAAGAGGGGCTCTTCAAAGTACAGAATATTTTAAGTATATAAATACATATAGAGAAAGAGAATCATGGACTATCCTGTACTGGAAGGGACCTAGAGGGACCATCCACTTCAACTCCTGGTCCTGCACAGACACCGCAACAATCCCACCCTGTCCCTGAGCGTTGTCCAAACCCTCCTGGAGCTCTGGCAACCTTGGCAAGTGCCCATTCCCTGGGGAGCCTGGGCAGTGCCCAATCACCCTCTGGGGGAAGAACCTTTTCCCAATATCCAGCCACAGGTACTACTCCACACCTGGACACCACCTACAAAACCCAGGCAGGATCAGAGCTCTGATAGAGGGGAACCCCTTAACACTATTTCTCTCTAATTTCTCTTAATTAAGACCGTCACCTTTCATAACTGGCTTAAAGTGTAACCTAAAATTTTCTACTGAAGTCTGTACAATCTTTCTGGGTGCTTCCCTCTAGTTTCACCTTTTGCAACCACTTCCCTCCAATCTCTGACAGTTTCTTGGAAAGACAGTTTCTCACTTTTGGGTACCTACTGTATCCTTAACAAAAACAACAACAAAAAAAATCCTTCCACATTCCCAAGTTCATAGACAGAACAGCTGTGCATCTTTATTGCACATATGCTGCATTCTGGTTTTGCTTGTTCGCCAGCAGACAGGAAAGTTTTATTTTTAGGCAGATGTGAGAGCCCTAATTTGTTGCAGAGGGGAGTAGAGAGCCTAATAATAGCACACAATACAGCCCGTGCCAAATTAATTAATGGAGACCAAAACAGGTTACAGCTCATGAGCCAAAGCTACTATTTTCCACTTCTCCAGCTTTCCCTCCCTCCAGAATAGTGTAGTAGAGCTGGAACTGGAAGAAATGTCCTTCTTCCCTGCTATTTCTACTCAGTACTGGAGGCATTTTTGGAGGGACCATGCAGCGAGGTTTGCCTTGACAATGCTCTGGTGGAACACCCCAACCTCTTTGTCAGCCACAAGGGATTTCTTCCATGATGGACCAACATCCTTCAATCCCCTTGTTGACAAACACACCCCAGCTCTGCAGACAAGCCAGGATGGCGGGAAGGGGCAACCTCAGAGCTTTGCAGGAGGTTTTGAGGCCCAGAAAAGCTTCTGTTGCATCCAGGTGCATCCAGCTCTTGGGTTCCAGCTCCAGCAGCCGGGGCAGATGCCCCGGGGGGGAGGCTGGGAATAGCTGAGCCCTGCTCTGCTCTCGGATGACCACACGTGTTTGCTGTCAGCTCTTTCCAAGTAGGAGCAGGAGCCTATTTTGGGCTCTCCCTCCCCTCACGCACACACTGTTGCCATGGCTGCAAAACTAATGCACATGGAATAGAGGTTCTCACTCTATTGACTCAGCACTGAGGCATGTGACTGAATCTGATGGTTCTTAACTCCTGGAAGTGAGAGATGGAGGGGCTGATCCTTCCCCAGCTGGTGCTGAACTGGCCTGGCTCTCAGCTTAGTGAATCCCTCTAAACCTGCAGCAGCTGCCAAGTTTGTTTTCCATTGCTGCACCTTCCAGAATCGTTCATCAGCTATTGGAATCTAGTCAACTTCTCCTGTACCTCCCCCCCTTGAAGGATCTAATGTGATAGACAGGAGAAAATTGTATTTTCTCTCCCTCTGCCACTGATCTGAGTGTTCAGGGAATGGATGTACATGTCAGGTACATGGAATATCCCAACTTTCCAGGGTCACAGGCAGCAATTTGGGGAATACTTCAAGGGAAGTTCCAATGCCCTGGGAGTGGGCTTGGATTCCAGGCTGGCAGTGGGATCCACAGTAACATTTGCACTGATTTTGCTCACGTTTGCAAACTTTGAGGCAGCTCCAATTTCAATAGAATTGTTAACATTTTGAAGCTCTTCTTTGCCAGGGTATTTCCAGAAGAAACCATCAATACACTTGAAACGAGCCCAGGTTTGGCCAACATTTTAAAAGGATGCTTGATTTAAATGTTTCAATATTTCTGCCCAGTCCTTACCTTCAACAAAGAGGAAAATCAACCCAGCACAACTTTAATAAAAGGCAGTCAGGTCTTCAGTGACTATGAACTTGCAAAACTCCTCTGCCTTACAAGTTGACTGAAGATTTAGAGTAGAGAAGTGCAAATGCAGTGATGGGATGAGGGGAGAATGGCTTTAAATTGAAAGAAGGCAAATTTAGAATGGATATCACGAAGAACTTCTTCCCTGTGAGGGTAGGGAGGCCCTGGCACAGGTTGCCCAGAGAAGCTGTAAGTGTTGAGGAACAGTGAAGATTAATTCTGCCCCCAAAAGATCCCATCTCCTCAAAGTTTGCAGGGAAGGGTGGCCAGGAATTAGCCCCAGAGTACAGGCTGTCCTGCAGAGATTCACACTGGGCTGGGGGGTTGCACATTTTGGTTTTTCTTTGCATGGCTTTGGCAGTAAGGCTGAGCCTGGAAGAGCTAAACAGGTACAAAGTTCATGGTGACCCATCAGAACCACCTGCTTGCCTGAATCCTTACTTCATTTATATTCCTGCTTTTATTTTTTCTAGTTTGATGACTAGGGGTTCTGTTTGTCAAGACCCACTTTTGTTTGTGCCAAGAGCCTGCAAGACTTGAACCATTAAAATCCAACAGCTCAGCTCAGTTTGGAGCTGTCAAGTGTCAAGATATAAATATCACCTCCCAGCTATTACTGTTTATAAAGTGATGCAGCTCTTAAAAAAGTCGAGTTGTGCCCTGTACTCCTGTGGCTTCCTGCAACCATTAATTCCGAAGGCTGCTTAAACATGTAGGATATTTTCCCTTTGACATGCTTTAAATGTATTTGTCATTAATCTTGACCCTTTGACTGTTCCCTGAGGGACAATGAAGTGATCAGACAGCTGTGCCCCTCATAACTTCTAATACTTTAATTAAATCCCCTTTGGACCTTTTCCCCCTTTTCTATTCTTTCTTTAGTTCAGAGCCACCAAGAAAAACGACCACAATTTTAACATCTAAACACTGGAAACTATGAACATATAACAATGCAGAAATAATTTCTTATTTTTCAATTTACTTAATTATTTTTAAATTTCAATTTCTGGAATGAATGAATGAGAGTTCTATTTTTCTTCTGCAAACTCTTTTTGAAGTGCCAGTGGTTTGGCCTCGTGTGTATAACCATAAACAGAACTGTACAGCTTTGGAGAGATACTCCTAAGAGAGAGAGTTCAAGTTCTGCTCTTCCATAGTTTAACAAGACAATAGTCTTTATAAAAACTTTTACCCACAGAAATTGTTGATCTGTTCTGAGAAGGATCAATCCCATTTAAAGGTAACAGCCTTGGCTCCCAGATAAAACAACCCCTATCATTTCACTGTCCCATCCCTCGTGTTTCGCATCCAACTCTTGGTGTTTGGTATTTATTGGCAGGTAGAGGAATTGCCCAAAATGTCAGCGAATTGGCAAATTGTAAATATCACTGACATTCAAAAAAACCAAGAAATTGTTTTCCACTGCCTCAAACTTTCCATTAAAACACTGTCAAAAGCGAGTATCACTTTTGATTCCTTAACTTTTCTTGGAGAGATTAAAGAAATCAACCAGGAATGAAAACATTGCCAGACGACTTTGCAGGATTTATTTGCACCATGCAGCTGGGGGCACATGACTAGAATTCTCTTAGGTTTCCATACTTTTTTTCCCCTTTTTCTCCACTGAGGATTATGGAACACTCCTAATTTCAATTCCATAGATTTGTGCTCTATTTGTAAGGGTGCAGGTAAATCTCACCTCAGCCAAAGGTAATTTTGGCTATTTCTGTTCAAAACTCCCCCAAACAACATGAGCTTTTGGCAGTGTGGTCTTTGCAACCTGTTTCCTTGGGAAACGTTCCAAGAACCCTGAGGAGGAGAGGTGGCAATTGGGTTTTTACATGTTTCTAGGCATATCAGAACTCACAAATTCAGCCAAATGCTCAGGAGGAACCAGCTCCACAGAACCCCTGCACAGCCTCATTAAATATTCTGTAAGTATTCTGTGATTCTAATCATTAATTCTACAGCCAATTTAAGGTGATTGCTCAAGGTGGGGAGAATTCCACAGGTCAGCTGTGGATTGATGGGACCTGTGAGAAGTTGAGGAAGGAAGTCAATGAATTTGTGGGATGGACTTTGTGAGGCACCCACAGCAAAGCCAGAACTACTTCCCAGTATCCAGGAAGAGCAGGAGAACCTTTAAACTCAGGGACTGTGAGCCTGATGTTCTTTAGACTGAGACCCCTCCAGTTTTCCCAAGTTTGCTTCAAGTGAGGGAAGTGGATTTGTGGGATCTCCTGCTCCACACAGGACCCCAGGGGTTCTCATGGACACCTCCGAGTTCCGTGACCTGACTTCTCTGGAACATTTATACAAAGGAATTTATTGTGAATAAACCTCTCAAAGCAGCATCCAAGACACTCTAATGAAGGAAAGCTTTTCTAAATACAGAATCATTAAGGTTGGAAAAGACCTTCATGATCAAATCTAACTGTCAACCAAATATCATCGTATCACAAAGTGCCACATCCCAGTTTTTTTACGACTTCCAGGGATAGTGATTCCAAGCGGTTTTGCTGTTGTTGCCCAACTTTTCAGTACAGGCACAATCTTATTTTTAAACCTGGACATCTCAAGTTGAGCCCTGCAGCTCAATTATCCAGCAATGCCACCCCTCCTGCACACCACTCACCATTTGGACAAAATCAACACCAATTAAACCTGCCAGTGAAGGTGCCTCTGGGGATAATTCCAGGGGAAGGTCAGGCCAGTTAATGAACAGCGTTCATGGGCTGAATTCCATTTCCCTTTGGAGCTGAGGGCTGGAGTTTGTCTTTCCCTACAACAGGGAAGATCCACTGTGTCCCAGAGCAGCTGTAGGACCTCTGGCTCCACCAAGGAAACATTTCTATGAAGCAGCAGAGGATGGAGCAGATTTAGACTAACAGGGAGGGAGGAAAAGGGCATCTGAGATAAAAGTGGCTTATAAAACAACTTGGAATGTCAGCACATGATTATGTTGTTTTCCCCTCAATCATTAGACAGACTGCTGGGTTGCAAAACACTCCGAAGCCTGAGAAACTGCTAATGGGCAACAGCTTTTGGAATGTCATAAATGCTAAGTTTTACTGGACTGGAAAGACAATGCATTGTACAGTCAGGAGGCAGATGGGGAAATATTTGGACACTTGCAGCTTGTAAGAAAATGAGAGAAAGTGGATTAGTGGGTTTTGTAACTCATTAAAAGGGAAGAGCTGCAGAAAAAGAAACCACCAGATTTGTGGGAAATCTGCATTCCCCACTCACAGCACCTTGGGTTCTTTCCACCCCTCAAAGTTTCTTGCACCTGGACAAAAGTAACACCATTAACTCCCTCCACCCCCTTTCAAGGACAGTCTCAACTCGCATCTGCAGGCCAGAATCTCACATGAGAACACTGAAGACAGTGTAAACACTGAGGTCACAGGTTTTTCTTTATGGTTTGAAGGTGAGAGAGGAGTCCCTCATCTCTGAGGGCAGCAGGAACTCCAAACCACACAGCTGTGAGCACAAGACCCAGCCCAAACCCACATGACTACGGACCTACGTGGCTCTTGGCCAAAGGAAGAGTCAGGATGCACTTGTGTCTGCCTCCAGTAAATCATCCTGACTTACCCCAAGATTAATCACAATGGAATGAAAAAGCCTTTTACTTTAATAAAGCACAGGGTGATTCCAAAGGTAAATTAGGAAGAGATACATTATAAAGAATAAAAATTCCTTTCCAAGGTATTGGAAGACACTGAAAGGCTTTGCAATCCCTCCTTGGCAGGCTCCAGGCCGAGGACCAGCTCTCTGTTCTTTGTTCTAAGAGAACTTCACACTCCTCAAGAGATGGATATGCACTAACAAGGCTTTTACTGGCTACAACAGATCAAAGTTGACCTCATAGATAAATACATTTATTTAATGATTACATTTTCCTGTGCCAAATGAAAACACATAAAAGTGCAAGATTCAACAGCTTTTGTATATATATACTTTTTTTTTGCTTGAGCTGCACAATGGAAATTGTTTGTACTCTTTGCCAGAGCAGTAACACTCCACAACTTTGGATTTGGCAGGGAAAGAGCCAAGTCCAAATCACTCTCCAGTGAGGACTGAAGAGAAATACCAACAATGTTTTTACTCTTACATGGTGTGTCATGTACAGGACAGAATCACCTTAAACCATTTCAGCCAACCATCTGATGGCTCTGTGGACATCAGCAGGAATTTCTTCCTGGAAAGGGAGACCTTGCCTTGGAAGGGGCTGCCCAGGGAAATGGTGGATGCCCATCCTTGGAGGTGCCCAAGGAAGGACTGGCCATGTCCCTCAGTGCTCTGGGCTGAGGGACAAGTTGGGGATTGGTCACAGACTGGATTCAGTGATCTTGAAGAGCTTTTCCAACCTTAATTATTTTGGAATTCTTCATTAACATTGGAAACTCTAAGAGGCACCAGAACTGGGTGGTCCCTGCAGGAGGGCAGTAAAGGATTGAGGGTGAGCAGGTCCCAAGCTGAGACTGTTGGAAGGATTATCATAAACCTCCATGAATGTTGGGTCAGGGCTCAGATACAGTTTGATTTTAAGCTCTTAATTAGGTCTTGCCACAGCATCCACCATGTTATTGAATACCAGCATCATTAAGACCCTTGTTACTCTTCTGTCATTAAGCACATCTGAAAAACTTTAGAAGTTAATTGGAATTGTCAGCACTAATTTCTTCATTAACATGAGCAGTTAAATAATCAATCTAGACTGACAGTTTTCTCTATTGGATCTGTAAAAACATAATTTTCTAATTTTGTAGCATTTGATTTCTTCATTCTGCCTTTATGACAGTTGACATATTTATTTGCTTAGTCATTTGCCTTTGTGATTCCCATAATTGTAGGCATTAATCTTCCTTCATTTTATTTTTATACATTTATTTATACAAACTTCACTTGTTGCAGCCTACTTAGCACAACTCTTCATTAATATAACACTTGTTTTTCCAGGCATGAAACCAATCAAAATTATAATAGGACCAACACTTGTCAGATGCTGAACACTCAATCTTTCTAAACCCATTTGTCAAAGTGGCAAAACCATTTCTGCGAGCACAACTGCCACCTGGTAATTACACCACAAACCCCTCCCTGTGGAAAATTAAGTCACTTTTTACATGCTGGAAGCGCACAGTTGCAAGCTAAATATTGTGGGGGGTTTTATTTTACCACCAGAGCACTCAACTCCATCGCTGCCTGAGCCTTGCAAAGCCCTCTATGAGGAGCTGTTGATGTGCTAAAGTCTAAAATAGTTTATAGGAGGTAATTTTTTTCCCCTCTGACAATGCTGACTAAAGTTATTCTTTGGTCTACTGGAAATTCTTAAATAGCACCAACAACAGTGGACTAATAATAACCTGAGCAATGAGCCTTGTCCAGGGTGTTGCTGGAAGTGAATCCTGTTGGGCAGGAATTGAACTGGTTGACTGGGATTTTCAGTTTTGTCTGCTCATCTTTATAATTGCTGGTAATTATTTTATTTCTTCAAGTATTTTGGAGTGATTTTAGAGAACACCACCTGACATGTAACCCATGCAAAACCTCATATGAGAGGACCCGGATGTTTTATCAGCTGTCACCAAAGCCAAGATGTGACACATTGGTCAAAGTCCTTGGTGGACACCGAAACCTTCTGCAGTTTCATGTTCCTTGCCTTGTTGATGCTTAACACAGATTAAAAATTCCCCATCCCACAAAGCCAGTGGTCAAAAAACTCCTGGCAATATTTTCTGCTGCTTTCATCTCCGTAGGGCTTGATGACCTGGCTTGAAATTGTGTCCAGTTATAGAAAACCTCAGGGTGCTCCTACTTGGAACAGCACAAAACCTGAATGTTTTTCCATGATAGATCTGATGGTGACACCACACAATTTCCCCATTTTCATACAGGAACAGGTTACCTTGGTCTCAACACCACACACTTGCAGCAAAGCAAAGGAAGAACATCAGGTTCCTTATTTAATTAAGGGTCTGGGCAAGACTGATTAGTTCCTACATATTTTTACAGGACAGTATGACCATAGTGGCATAAAAATAAGATTCTCATTCACACAGATACTAAACCCATTTTTTCTTAAAAATTGCTCTAAATCCAATAACAAACTCAGATGAGATTCTGGTACTTTTGGAGGAGCCCAAAGTATCTGCTGACAACAGGAGGGCCATATAAGACAAAGCTTTAAATTCTTCCCACAAAGACTTATTTACTTTGGGTTACAAATAAAGTAGAATCATTTTCGTATTTACTTTTTGAAACACATTACAATATGCAAAGCTAAATAACAGATTGAGCTTAAAATGAGATGAGCATTCAACACCTCCACAACCCTCAAAAAGGTACCGAAATTCAGACTGAAAAACTCATCCTTCAAGAAACCCAAACTGCTCCAAGCGCCACATTTTAACCAGGATTGCCCAGTCCAGTGAGCAGTTGGAATTCTCATCTTCCAAGACATTGTTAGCATTTCAACTGTTGTGATGGATACAGATGTATCCCTAATTTTAACTTTGATAATTAAGCAGAGACTGCTCCCTAATGTTACTACAGTGTCTGGAACCATGAATTATTTCAGGATCTGAAGGACAGGACACTTATACTCAATTATAAGAAGTTCCTCCTCTGATACTGAAGTTCCCCAACCCTACAGCTGAAAATCCCAGAAGAATCTGGAGACCCAGATGGAGCCAAGCAGTGAATTTGGAGCCTGTCATCCCCTCCCCTTCCATGAATTAAACTGCTCCCAGCCCAAAACAAGGTGTTGTTCTCCAGGCTGCAGTAACAGTGGGGGGGAAATCAGGACCTGCCTAAACCTTTCCCCATGTGTATATTTATTTTACAGCCCTGTTTTTCCACAGTTGCCATTGGAGGTAGAACCACAGCTGTCCTTGCTTGCTGGCAGGGTATTTTTATTCACTTATCTCCAACCTAGCAGTTATTTTTTTCCATCAGTGTTTAGTTTCCAATTCCCTCACCCTGACCCCCTGTGAAGAAGAGGGTCCTCTTTTCACCTCTGAACTTGGTCCTTTCGGCAGCTTTATCAGGGATGCACCAGCTCCTGTGGTTTGGGATAATCCATTTATCATCTCAATGAGTTCTTACTCTCTAAACATGTCACAGTCTCTTGCTGGTGTCAGACATCACCATTGACAGCCCAGGTCAAAGTAATCCAGTGGCAAAGTTACTGTTTTGTGTGGTTTTACTTCTCAATTTTCCCTGAGATCCAGCAAGCACCTCTGTTTCCCCAGTTCTAGGTAGACCTTTCAGTTTTACTTTGTTTTAATATAAATAATCTCATTTCCAGCTCATTGCTAGGTCAGTAATTGGATTAATTCCCACACAAACAGTACAACTCCTAACCCACTGTTCAACCAATTAAGTACAGTTTTGAAGGAGTCAAAAAGACTCAGATTCCCATTTCTACCACACAAGTGACTTTGTGACACTGACCATTTGTTTTCATGGCTTGTAAATCTAGGAAACATCTCCCTGAGCTGCATCTAAATGGATCAACACAGTGACCATCAGCACTCAGAGGAGAAGCCCATATTTTATGGAATTGAATATTTCAATTGTAAAGGGAATAAAGATGAGGAGAAAAGGAAAGGCTGTAATAGAATTCATTTCTCAAGCACAGAGGTTTCTGACAGGTGAACTTCTGGAGCAGCCAAGAGGATCAGCAGAGGAAATAATGAGCCAAAATGCAGACAGGAATCCAAGGAGACCCTTGGCCATTGGGTTTCTTGGTCAAACAAACTCCTCAAGAGCAGATTCTCTCACAGGGAACCTGTGGCCACTCAGCCTAAAGGTCCTGAATCAGCAAGCTTGACTTCAGCTCAAAATAACCATTTTATTGAGCCTGGAAAAAGAAACCGAAGCCACAGAGGGAGAATTACGGAGGTGACACCTCCAAAACCATCTCGTAAACTTGGCCAGACTTTGAGCTGCTGCATTGTGGGAATAGTTCTCTTGAAAGAGCACGAGCTCAGTTTTACAGCCCCCCCTTTACAAGAACTCTTTCATGTTCTTGTTCCACACGTGACCCACGGAGCAGATTTAGGTGCCTCACAAGCAGGCAGACAAATAGGACATTTCAGGCCTCGGGTTTTAAGGGCAGAGATGAGGGAAGAGTCCCAAAAGCAGATCCAGAGCATCCTGACAAAGGGATGAATGGAAAGCACCTGTTAGTGGAGATTAGCAAATAAATCTTTGGGGAGCAGAGGAGATGAATAATACCCCAACCAAGGCCACAGCTTCTCTGGACAACCTGTGCCAGGGCCTCACCACCTCACAGCCAAGTCACTCCTTTGAGTCACTCCTATTTATTGGGGTTTTTTGCCTACCTGCCATTTTAGGGCCACCGGCAAACATAGATCAGAGGGTTCACAGGTTATTCTGAGTTGGAAGGGACCCACAGGATCACCTACTCCAACTCCCAAGCTTAAAGAGGGGCAGGACGCAGAACACCCTGCAGGAAACAATTCCAGCAACACAAGCTGTCCTTTTATTCCTGAGCCTTTCCATTCTCCAGCAAAAGTGGTCTTTTAGAGGTGGAAAAAGCTGAAACCCAGACCCCACACAAAGCATTTTGTACCCAGAGATTGTACTGTACAAAATATGGGCTGGGACTCAGGAACAGCCTGGAGCCAGCTCTGACAGCTCTTCCCATCAGGGAGGAATGGTCCTGAGGGAGGAATTCCGTGAGCACAAAGTTCCTCTGCTCCTGCTGTGTTCCCCAGGAATCTCGGGGAGGACAGTCTGCTCAGCCTGTGCTTTCAATAATCAATGTACTCAGGGATGGTTCCTCCAGAGCAGCAGCGCTCATTACAAATTCCCTCTGCAGCCTGGCTGGGAACAGCACATTTCCATGTCTCTACATCCCACCCCCCCCCC